>JASXSY010000688.1:0-329342 GCA_034509805.1 Sipha maydis | reverse complement strand
AAACGCTTATAAAAAAAAATTTTGAATGACATTAAGAACTACTTCTGTGGAATCTTCTATTAAATTTTCAAATATTTTGTACGAGCCAAATTTTTTTGATCACCGAATATAAAAATAAAATGTAAAAAAATCGAATATTTTAAATGCCTATAAGTGGCTTAAAAATCAATATAATATTTTGAAAAAAATTTGACATATAGGAAATGCCAATCTTAACAGCTGGTAAAAATTTCAAAAATCTGCGACTTATACTTTTTGAATTATAACAAATATTAAAATCGTTTGAGAATAAATCGCTATTTTATGCAATTTCGTAAATATTTAAATTTCAAACTAAGTTCAGTTTTTAAGTCCAGTAGAAATTTTTTAATGATATTCTGAAAACTTAACCATATGTAGAGAACGCCAATATAAAGATTTGGTGAATATTGCAAGTTGTTGCAATTTTTGGTTTTTGAGTTAGAGCATTTCAAAAAAATGTAATTGTAAAAACGTGATTTTGCGTAAAATTTCCCGTTTTTTCCGATTTTTTTTAAAAAGTATGAAAAGTTGGATTTTAGACTAGCCAAAGTATCTACATTCACTTTCCTTTCAGAAAGTTGCTGCTTAAGCAAATCGAAGTATTTTTACTGCCAAAAAAGGTGTCGTCAGACACAAAAATAAAAATAAAAAATAAAAAATTAAATAAAAACACACATCATTGTAAAACCAATAGATTCCATCACTCCGTTCAGAATCTAATATTAATAATTGTCAACATTTATGAAAACGATAAGTTTTACCATATCATTTCAAACTCAAAACGACAATAAAATGTACGAAGCTAACATGCTATGTAATTTTTCCAAACTTTCTTGCATAAACAAAAATGTTCTTGATTCATCAATTAATATTATGTACTAGCTGAATAACCCGGCGTTGCTCGGAAAAAACTCTTTTTTGATGTAAAATGCTGTGGAAGCAACGTCTTTTTAAGTGTAAACTATATAATATTTTAATGTGTAGCCACATGTGTATTTTTGTATTTTCATATTTATAATATTATTTTAGAATATGATGGGTAATATTGTTGAATTTAATAATTTGTTATGTTTAGTCAATAGTTTTTGCTTTAGTTTTATAATTAAATACATAGATACGTTACGCGTGTTCGAACTACTGGTAGTACGGCGTGAAAATAAAATTAATATGTACTGAGTACAGGCGTCGTGGCAAGGCAATGGAGAGATTGAAAAAAAAAAAAAATAATACATTTGCATATTCGAATGTTATTGATTTTATTGATTCATACTGTTTAATAATTTACATAAATCTCAGTAAGTAATTATTTAAATCAAAATATTAAACACATCAACATATTTCCTAGGTAACCAAAAAATGAAAAAAGTTATATGTCCAGTTCAAAACTGTTTTGACCCTTGATAATGAGATTTTCAATAAATCCTTTCTTATTGCACGGTGAAAATATGAGAAGAACCTATATTCCAAATACGCTGCGTAGTTTTTGAGTTACAGCGATCAGTGAGTGAGTGGTATTTGGATTTTAAATGTATAGATAAACATAGTTCTTTGAAGAAAGTTGACATAATTGACGTCTTATTTTTATATTTTTTTTTTTATCTACATATTTATACATGTATATAAAACTTTAAAAGAAAATGGAATTATATATTATGTTACCTCATCGATACTGAATAACGTTTATAGCTATCACATATTACCGAGGATTTAATACCTAATTTTTATCCTGTGAAAAATACCACTATTAACATTAATTATATATTCTATTGTTTTATTCAGAATTTAAAAGTATATTTTATATGCATTTTCTACAAATCGATTATGATAATAGTATAAACGATGTATTAACATAACAAATATAGTAAAATTTAAAAAATATATATGTACTTGCTCTTTCAAATTTTATGTCAATATATTACGATATTACGATTGGACGTTAATAATCGTGAAACCCTTAATTTAATATGGTTTTATTTTTAGTATTACTAAATTATTTAATATACCAAATATTACTGAATTTTTGTTTTTGTATAATTTACGAATTCATTTAGATGTAGTAATTCATAATTATTTGTTTAACAAACATGTATGTATATTATGTTTTCGTTGTCAACGCATGTAATTTCATTGTTATATTATTATAATATATTATGATATGTATATTTTATGTACATTTTATTATACACTAGCGATATTATGTGGCATAGAGTTATATAAAAAACTTTACTTCATATTGTTTCCAAATACTTTGTTCTAGGAAAAGTTAAAACGATTGAAAGTGGTTCGTTATTTTTATTTTCTAATTTAAAAAAAAACAACATATAAACCGCACGAAGAAAAATGGACATAAAAAATAATTTTTTATAGTTTTTTCCGGAGATGTTAAACGGCAACATTCAATAATAATAATAATAAATGTTTATACGCCACCCTCAACGGTCGAAACAAAATATAAGATACCATTCGAATTACATACATTTGTTTAATCTTAACTGCAATAACAAACTTTTTATTCACAACATAAACTTCCAAACCTATTGAGTTTTTTTAAAACGTCGTTTTTTTCCATACAATAGGCTGAAATAAATTCCAAGTAGTACTTTTATGGATTTTCTATGAATCAATGGTGGAATATGATTTATTTACACCGAAATTGCTGGTATGATAATTTCATAAAACGTTGCAGTGGCAAAATCAATAAGGATGTAAATTACTACGCCCATATTTACCAACAGATATTATTAATGAGTTTTAAGAAGTTAAAATATTATATTTATTATGTTGAGTTATGTGTTAGAAATAAATAATATAAACTAAGTTATAGTATTAGGCTATTATCTTTGTCATATATATTTTAAATTCGAATACCTGAATGAAATAATATATAATATTTATGTGTTTTATATTTGTTTATTTATGTTGTAGGCTTGTATTATTTATTTTATAAAATGAAACTATAGTTAAAATAATAATGTATCAACAATAATTTGTCCATTTTCAATTCATGCTTACAACTTTTTTTATATAAAGTTTGTTACTCCAGTTATTTTTTTGATAACAATATTCTTATTGCTTAGCTATTGAAATTACGTAAGACAGTATTACTGCTATTAAATAACACTACTTTAGAATAATTAATAGACACATTTTAATATTTTTGTTCTAAATGCTATCGTCAAATTTTATCTGAAAACACAAGTTTAAACAAAGGTCCACTTTGTTACTAAATTTGAACGTTGATCAACAATTTATTATGTGTTTATGGGTATACATGTAGTGTATTTTATTTCTTTATTTTGGTGACAAATACTCTAAGTGTTCCATTGGAACACATCGAACGTGTAAATTGAAAAGTTTTAAAGGGATGTCGGTCATTGTCGTTTATAAATAAGTTTTCCGAAAATAGAGTCGAACGATTTGTCGGGCTAAACACGCACGCACATACGCGCGCACAAACACACACACACACACACACACACACACACACACACACACACACACACACACACACACACACACACACACACACACGCACACGCACCTAACTTAGACATATACAACACATCACCATACATAATGTACAATCTTTCCCTTCCCCGTCCGACGAGGGCTCCAGAGAAGACGCAACGTTATAGACCTTAATTTGTAACATGTTCTCCCCTGTTCCTCTCGGGAAAATGATACGACCGCTGGACCGTGACAATATAATATGTAATTTGAACAAAATTTTCCTTCTTTCCTCATTACTCCACACTTTTCTTCCGGGCCATTTAACAAAATCCGTCTATTATAGCTGCCAGACGGCAGACCATGCGGATGGTAGCAAAGGCATCCGAATACTTTAACATCAGTGGTGGTATCCGGTCATAACTCGACGTCTGGTACATTCAGTATGTTAGCTCCTCGTCATACGCTCAGATAATATCGATAATTGTTGTGTGATTTTCCTAAAGTCAGCACATCATTTAAAGTTTTTTTTTAAACTACCATCAACGTTATATAACGTTTATATTTAATTTTTTTTTTTATTTTTATTTTTAATTTTTTGCTAAAAAAAATAATAAAATATAATACATATCAACATATGTTAGCCATAACAATTATATAATTAGCTTACAAATAACGCATCGTAATAATATGTCTTCATAGATTTAATCTATTGAAAAGTTCGTTATAGCGAAATTTTTTCGCGTTTAACTTTTAATATGAATAAAAGTAACACATTAATTATTTATTATATCTAACAGTGATACGATTATAACAATATTGTTATAATTATATAGTCAATCTCAATAAAAATAACAAAATATAATTTCAAATCATAATTCTCAAGTTCGAAATCATATCGTGCAAGAACTTTCTAAATACTATTTATCGAGTATGATATAATAATAATTATCTGTCATAGAAACCTAAATAATTTTCAATTAAACGATTCTAAGTTAGTTATTCTTAGTTAGTTTTTAGTTCAAAACTATTTAGTTGTTAGAAAAACGCTAATGGCAAATTAATTTTCCTTATTTTTATTTATCAAATAAATACAAAAAATAACAATAATTTACTTAAAATCATATTTTCAAGTAAACTATTCACTAATGTATTTATATAACATCAAGTACAAAATGCAAAATAAATAAAGAAGACTTGATTATTTTCAATGTTATTTTACATAAAACAATAACTTAAAATGAACAACAAATTTAAAGCGAGAATATATTAGTTAAATTGAAAACAACGGTAAATTTATAGTCCAGTAATAGACATTGCCACTGTACTACTACTCTACATCATAAAATACACATTTGATATAAATTAAATAGTATACGAATTACTAAAAAGGGTATAAGATCGCTAGATTAGGTATTGAATGCAATAAAATTGTAATTCGTTAATTTTAATTACTGTACATTTTTTCTTTAAATTATATTTTTTATACAACTGCGTGGTTTTGTATGTATTAGAGATTTTTTTTCATAACATTATCATAATTAAATAAAATCAATGTTATATACTTTTATTGCCAACTTCGGAATTACATGGTTTTTAATGTATTTAAAATCGGGAAAAATCCGAAATTAGCCTAAAATGCGCACTAATAATACATTAACGTATAATATTTAATAAGTGACTAACGATTAAACAAGCGGAAGTTCTACATCGTGAAGTAAAAAACATCTTGATTTCTCAGATGATAAAAACTAACCAGTTTTCGCTATATCATTATTATTATTATGAAGTAGATTGATCTTATACGGACCCTTTAATTTATACAACAAAATGATTGCGATAGAGCCACTATGCGTAATATAATTTAAAAACAAGTTAAATGAATGTTCCAATAGATAGCGCTATTCGAATGAACGTATTTAACTTGACCGTCCATAGTGATGTCATAGAACATTTGAAAAAATGTTTCTATTTCTATTCATTTGTGTGTATAATATAGTAGCTGCAAATGTAAGACAAGATACATTTCTTTTACTTATAATACTTTATTAATGGTACTTTTTGAAATAAACATAATTTCACTGTAAATAATGAATAAAAATAAAGCATGTTAAGAGTATCTAAGTTATATGATTCTTCTTTTCTACTTCGAGTCTTCTTATTTATCATGATGTATCAATAAAAACTTTTTCAAGTAGAAACAGACAATTTCAAGGTTATTAGTAGTTGGTAGCACATTTTATTTAAATAAATAATTATAAATAAAGATGCGTATAAGGAATAACATATACCTAGTTATATACATAGTATTATAAACTTTAATTTACTTAACTTTTTAAGTTCATTCTATAATGTGCATCGTTGAATTTCTTAAATTAACATTGAAGGATAATATAGTATAAAAATAGTATGCAAAGTATTATTATTTAAAAAAAAAAAAATTAAATAAATAAACGATCAAAAATAATTGATAAATATGTTATTCTTATTTGAGTACAATATAATATAATAAGTAACAATACAATATAAAAATAGTAGTTGAGTTAATGATAATAATTTAGTGGTATCTTCATAATATATAGGTATTAATATCACTTCAAGTGATAAGTTGGAACGTATGGTTATTAATAATGAACTCATTTTTGATACATTAAAGTGAATCTCGTTTGATATTGCATTGCAAAATGTACACAATTTTAAATTAAGATTAGTAATTCATAAAAACAAGAAACAGAGACTGACAGGATAAATTCAGTGATGGTCAAGATGCAGTTGGCACTTGGCAAAGTATACGTCTAGGCAGTTATTAATGTAATTTAGTTATGTTGCTTATATTTTTTTTGTTTTGTAAATAATATTCTTAAAGCTAGTTATTATAAATTTGATACGGAAAATTATTAAACTTTGAATAGTTCTTAAATACCTAATAACAAAGTGTATTTAATTGTATGAGGTAATCATAAATATGCATATTATACCGTACATTTAACGGTGTAATTTATACATTTAACATAACCTATTCTATAATTAAAAAAATAACCATTTACTAATTAATAAATAATATAATGAGCATTAATAAATGGATTTAAACTAGTAGTGAAGTGTATACGTGGTTAATTTTCACATGCTCCCTTTGTTTTTATACGAAAAACGTCTTCATTCAACTTTAGTGGGAATTTGAAGGATATTAACGGAAATGTGGAAACTTTGATCTCAGTAGGCAATAGAATATTTAAAAATTTACCGCATTACAAAATACCGATTAATATGCGTGGAAATAAAACACATCTAAATTATTATGGTTACTATCGTGTAATGAAAAACAGCAAATTACCCTTTTCTATCCCCTTAAAACCATAAAATATATACATATCTACAAATGTATGTAGAAAAAGAAAATATTTTACATTCAAAATATATGAATTGTAACTATTCTTAACATAAGAAAATACGTGTGCACCCCAGTTTTTCTGCTCCGGTTATGCTATTGGGTGAAATGATGTAAATATACATTATATATATTAATATATATATATATATATATTACATATTAAGTAGACTGTTTGTCAAACGTGATAGTCTGATATCGGTCTGACATAACGCGCATTAAATATATTTACATACTTACATTCGTATGCGACGGAATAATAATATCAAAATTGAAATTCCGTGGTGTCGACCGACAGTACTTTTCATTCATCAAGACCGAGAATGTGGTACGCATCTGGTAGATATCTTGCCAACTACGTGACATCGGTTAGAACGATTTTAGGGTCTGATTACGCACGAGTAATGTTTCTGCGTTTCTATGGCAATATATAGGTACATATCTACTCTAAATTAAATTTGAAATTCCCTTCCCGTCAATTCGTTCACCTGAATAGAGAACTTATTTTATAATA
Organism: Sipha maydis; assembly: GCA_034509805.1. Lineage (NCBI taxonomy): Eukaryota > Metazoa > Arthropoda > Insecta > Hemiptera > Aphididae > Sipha > Sipha maydis. The sequence goes on along the minus strand of JASXSY010000688.1, from coordinate 321,972 downwards.
ATATAATCTATTACGTATTGATTATTTTAATCGTAACCGGACGTTTTTACAGATGAAATCGACCGATAATAAAGACATGCAAGAATTTTACCATTGTTTCTTTTTTTTCGCCATTACCAAAATAAATATTCTAGATGTGTACGAAATAATAATTAGTTTAAGAAATCGTTATAGACGATAAGATTTTAAGTCTTACATTTTATTGTTGATATGTTGATTGTATAAAATGTATTCACTGTTTAGAGATTTTTTTTTTTATAAATATATTTTCATTAAAATATTTTTAATGTGATATAATGTTGGCACATTATAACATATTTTTTATAGAAAATAAATAAAGCTTGATGGTTTGACCAGGAAGGCATACAGCTGTGAAACCTAGATTGACTTGATTTAAGTGCTTTTCTTTAAAATGTTTTTTTGCAAACTATAAATACATCTAATTATTAATTATAATTTACTAAACTTAACCTATTTTTTTTGGTACTCAATTTATTTGCATATTTAACTTTGTTTTTTAATAATTCACATACTACTCTTTAATATTTTATTAAAAACTGTTTTAAAATTTGATCTTAATATAATTAAAATTTAATTTAATTAATTAAACGGTACAATGCGATACATTATTTTGCCATATACATCTAAATCCTGTCTAGGATTTGATTTGATATAAACAATAATTTAATATTTGTTATATACCATTAATTAAATCACTGACTATACATAATATATGAACTACACACTAACAATACTTGTTCACTCAGTGAAAACATCAGTTTTACAATACAATAAACATATAGCATCTTAATAGATTAATTACATTTATTTCTAACTGTTAAATATTTTAATTTAATTAAGATAGAGTTGTTATGTTCAAAATGTATCTATACTCAGATACATACCTATATAGCATTAAAATAATATAAGAGATTTATTATTTAACCATAAAAACAAATAAATATAAAATAAATATAATTATTACTTATTTGCGTAGTTACTGCTAATCACATTTTCAACTACTTTGGGTACAATCTTTTTCCGCATAAATAAGTAATAAAATGTGAATTGCGTACTACTTGTTTAACCGAGAATCGTGATCATAGTAAAAAGCAATCAATGACCTTAACTAACTCTGTAGGTACCGCATACCCATGTCATTCTAAAAGAACTGAAAACCGATTTAAATTGATTTTTATTTATTTATTTTATGTTTATAATTCAACACTGAAGTCGTAACTCAGGAGCTGTATTCACAATGTCTTATTACGGGCAATCAAACAGCAAATGATTTCTAGCAAGTCTCCCATGATGTCATACAATATTTGACATACAACGGTTTTCGCCACCGAAACTCAATAAAATATATTAATAGGTCCAAGTAAAATCTTTGCACAATTTATGTATCAACTATTTATACTGCTTTAATGGATTCGAATAAAAAAAAAAAAACGATCTTACAAGCCTGAAAAATACTTTATACTACATAGATATTGAAAGATATCCTCAGCCTGGAATCCGTAAATTTTCGTACTTTGCGATTATTTAAATATCTGTCAAAAACAGATTACGAAAAAGTCGTGACGGTTAAATATAATATAAGCAATGCACAAATGATATGGTTGTTTTGACTAAACGTTGTTTTGAAACCATTAAGTTCAATGTTGGTATAAAAATATTAACATAATAATACGTTAAAATAACATTGTACAGAACGGTTTCGATTCTATGCTTAAACTTCACACACTCATATAGATACCTAGTTGAATATAAAGTATATTTTTATTAACATAAACATTTTAAATGTCAACATTAATTAATTACTTTCTATTATTTTTTCACACCTGTACACCGTTTGTTTCTTTAAAAATAAAAGAAAACTATTAAATGAAACTCTACCGTAACTAATACTATGCTAAGTATGTTATGTATGTACGTATGATACTATACTTATGTGACAATGGATAAAATTATAAAATAATACAATCATTAACTTACTAAATTAAAAAAATTATCTTGTAACCCTGACGGATATTTTTTTCATAGTTATATTTTTATATTAATGTTATATTAATACATTGTTCCACTGATATTTATTCATTATGTACAGGGTTTTAATATTTTTTAGATATTTAAAAACTGTATTTCATAAAGTATATGCTAACAATATATCTAAAAAAATGCTAAAATATTTACATAAAATACATGTAATATGAATTCTTGGAAACATATATTTCGGTAAAAATGAGACATGTAATAAATTGTTATAAATTGAAATGAAATTTAATTTCGGTTGAAGTTTTGACTTTTGAATAAAACGTGATTGGAATATAAATAAAATATTGTGTTATAATAGATGAAGTTTACTGTACCAAAGAATAAGTGTTGAGAATTATTTAAATTTTATTTTAAAACTATCTGTATCGTTTCATAATATTATGGACAAGATTTTATTATATTACGTTTTAACTTTTCACAAAGAAAATTTTTCGTATTTCAATCACCCTAAATGAAAACAAACTGAGGAATGAATCAATGATTGAAAATTGTATTGCAGGTCTTAGATCGTATCATATTTTCATATATAAGTAACATTATGAAAAATACCATACTAGGACCAATCGTGTTCATCTGCCGGCAGCGCCAACCGTGAAGTAGTCACAAGCTAATGTTTACATGTATGAAAAGATTAATTTATTTAAAATCAAATACATATCGATTTACATACATATCTATGAATTGCGTAAAAAAATAATACAATTAAAATCATGATTAAAAATACTTATAAAATTATTATTTTTATGATATATAAATAAATATACGAAATAAAAGAGCAGGTAACATAAGTCTCGAATGTTAGCCCTTTTTTATGACTGTCATGGTCCTTTAAACATTTTTAATCGATAATAAGTCATTTAATTTAAAAAATTTTTAATTTTATCGAAGGTCAACTATATAACCTATATTTGTATCAATTCTCTCTTATCTAGTTTATTTAGTTTAATGAAGCTTTAACTTATCAAATATACCTAAACTGTATGCGACTATATTGTGTCTATTATTAAATACATTAAGATACATACGTTTCATAACCAATGAATGGAAATTCCAATAAATAATAGATAATTCAGAAAATTCAATAGATAATTCAAAAAATTGTCATCTACAAAATTATTTTAATTATAATCACGTAAAATGTCAAGAAGGATTTAAATACAGATAACCATACTTATCCATGTAGTTCGTATGTTAAATAATAAATCATTAGTGAAAATATTCTTACTCACATAAGTATAAATAAATAATATACATAAATATAAAATTGTCAACATTTATCATCCAATAGCATGCAAAGTGTGTGTTTGTGAGCGTCTTTAATAATAGCCAATAATCCAATAGCGATAGAATTTTACTAAACATTATGTATTTACGTACGTACATCTAGATAATAATTTATAACTTACACTTTTTTCGTTATACGTTTTACAGACAACGCATTTTCATATAATTACAGAAATAAATCTAAACCCATTGGCTGTATTATTATTGTTTCGATGCATTGCGTTTTTATTATAATATACTATGCAAACCCGCAGTGTAATAGTGCTTTGTGAGAAAAGTGTGCTACACTAGAAGACAGTGACGAGTCGTGATGAACTTATGGATGAATTTGAATTATTCAATATAATTTCACCGATGGTTTAGAACAATTTGACAGCGTACACACATTACTATTTTTACATTAAATTTATCAGACCTTGGGATAAAACTGTACCGTTATTAGTATTACTAAGTCGTTATATATCTATTATATTTAAATTTATCATATTATAACAATAATTATGATATTATGAGTCGTAGTTGTATGAAAAAATAATGATATCTGATTCAATGCCGTGTATCTTCTACGGTGCATTAACCTAAATCTGCAGATATATTTGATAATAATAGTAGGTGTTTACACAAATAAGTGATTATAATTCGTTCAGCAGTATACAGTAATCTTCTGGAGTACAAAGAAACAAAAAGTAATGCAACGCTTACATAAGGATAATATTGTCCGAATTAATGTCTTTTCTATAATGAATATATTTGTTAACAATTGTTCTATAAATGTTCAGCGAATGAATAGGTTTCTGATTTTTTTTATATGTGCAAAAATTTCAGTGACTAATTATATGCGATGAAAAGAAAAAAGTCTTACAAATTATATTATACAAAGGATATCAAGTATTAATATATGATGTATATTACATACATAAATATAAATAAATGTGATTGCCCAACCGAGGTCTAAGCTTGCCGACTATATGAACCACAAACATCACGAACCAATACATAACAACAATGTACTTTTAACATTATATTTCCTAAACTAATTTAATAAAAATATTTCTTGCTCACCCTATGTTCTCATTTATGCTCTCCGCACCATTGTATCCAGCCCTGACTAAATAGTTTATAAGTATCTTTGGTAAATAACTCTTTATGTATTTATTGTACTTGTATAATTAGTCTAATAAGTTTGAAAATGCCTACAACAATAAATTTAAAAAACACTACGAATTGGTTCTCTTATCTCAACCGATACGTGTCATGGAAGAAAATTATCAAAAATAATAGCAAAGAAAATGAAAAAAGAAAATTTCACTGTAGCTTGTTACAATTACATTCACCCAATTATTTTATTTATTATTTTATTTTTTATTTAGATTCCGTTTACATACACATATAGATAAAATATAACTTAATATTTTTAATTAGCCCCTTGAATATTTTATCATGCCTAAATAATATATTATTTATAACTAAATTTTTTGCATAAAAAAACAGCTTACAGATATTGATTAGTTTATACGAATAAGACTTAACAATTTGATCACCAAAAATAGGTACCTAAACAACTATTTTAATTTAATGTTTTCTAAATATTATCTAATTAGTTTTAAACTGATATGACGAAAATGTTATTATATAAAAAAAACCTAAATATAATCGTACAACAGAGTTACCTATAAAATTATACTAACAAAATACTAATAACATAAAGAATATAGAAATAAATGTTACTAAAAATATAGAGATCATTAAAGAGAAACAGCTAAAAACATTAGTGCCATATAATATGTTTTTTTGGTTTTGTCTTTTTAAACTTCGCAATAAAATGACAACGACAGAGCTAAGCAGGTGAAACGTTTGAATTGCTAAAACGTCACAGCGGATCAACGCCCTCCGGACTTTCCGTAAACACGATTTTTATTGAGTCCCATAACTTTGTCAACAATATTTTTCCACGAGTGTAAGTTATGTTGCGCATAAACAACCGGTCAAATAATAATAATAATAATAATAATAATAATAATAATAGTAATAATAAAAGAAGTATAATAGTACACGTCATGCGCTGTACGAACATCTAACGACATGTTTATAAATGTCAGCAAGTGTGTATAAACATACTTTGGTACTCGACCTCTCAACGTAAAAATGACACGCCGTTAAGCTACCTGTCTAAAATCCAAAGTTACGCGTCGTGCAAATAGAGCACCAACCATCAGGGTAGAACATTCCGTTATATATTCATCGAGTACGTATACTTGTGTCCAGTTGTTCATTGATCGTGTATACGTATACAGTTTGAGAATATACACGCTAAGAGTGTATCAGATATGTATACGGTGAATCATAAATTGAATGAACTCTAAAATATACATTTGGAAATCGATTCAGTTTTTTTCATTACTGTTTGTTCTCCGGTTTTCATACAATCTTAAGACATATACACACAATTGAGCACGCCAGCTACGATACGAATGTTTTTGTTTAATGTTAAAAAAAAACTTTTTTTATGGTAACTTAATCGGTTAAATGAATAATTTAATTACATTTTAAACTACAGTACATTTAATACAACGGAAACCTGATATAATTTTAACTATTTTTGATTTTTCAATACATATATTAGTAGGTTATATTTCAATAGGTACTAAGTTTAGATTTTTATTTTTTCATTGTACCTACTGTTATAGTTGGATAAGTAAGTTAAGACGCTATGTTTTGATGGTCTTATTGGTATCGTGAATTATAATTTTTCTTTAAATTGTATCTTAATTTTTATAAGTTAAAAGCACTTGTCCATTTTTATATGATACAATCGATCAAACGTCAATGAATAATACATAATCTAGCCATTAAATAAACTCACTTTATTTGACGTGTCATAATGTTTGACATTTTTAGTTCCATTACGTACACCTATTTTAAACATTGCAACGAATATTATTACACACCGAAATTGGGAGACACAATAAAATAATTTATTTGGAGATTTTATGCAACTATACATTGTAACTGATCAACTACACATTTATGTTTAACGATTAAAAAGGTTCGATAAAATCTATGTAAGTAAGGAGTTTGTTAATACTATTGGTTTTTTTATTTTTTGAACTAATTGATATTGCAAAGAAAGAATTAAATGTAGATTTTACAACTTTTAATTAATATTTCGAATTTGAATCCACTACAAAAACAATGTAATTCAAAATTATAACTAATTATTGCTCTACAATAAAATTAATTTAAATCAAAAAGTGGTAATGTTGATGAATCAAACAAAATTTATTTTAACTGTTAACTGTTACATTATATATTTTAAAAATATAACTGGAACAAAGGAAACTGAAGTTACGATCGTAGTGCCAAGGTTAACTTGAATACAATCGATAATCTGGAAAATTTAATAATACAATATTACAAAACATTTCAAAATATTTATATCTTTTAGTTCTTAGAGCACTACTCAAAAAAATTTTAATCTACACAATTTTTTTCTAATTCTAATTATAAGTACAATGAAATGATATAATTATATATCTTCATAGCTACTCATATATCAATAATTGTATATTACATTAACAATAGTTTATAGTTTGCCTTATAAACCTATACATTTAAAAATTATCAAAATATAATTTAAGTAAAAAAAAATAAATAAATTATTTAAAGTATAATATTCAACTTGTAATTTAATTTAACAAATATAGGTAATTGTATTATATTCCTTTGTACAAAAATACGAATTGAAAACGACAGAGTCTTAAAACAAATCATAATATTTTTAGTACATCTTTCATCTTTTTAGTATTGATTTAATAAAAAATACATTACAAAATACATACAAAAATACATAAGTACTTAGTAAATAATATCTAGAGAAAAAAACCAATAAGCTGTATAATATAATATCCACCATATTTTGAATATATGACATAAACTCTATATTAAACGAATACGGATTATAGTAAATTTTGTAAAAACTAAAATTAGGTCAAACAATTAAAATTAAATGGTTTATTTACTTATTAATCAAACTTCAAAATAATAAACTATAGTGATTTTTTAATTATTCTCCAAGAGACAATGTATAATGAAAAATGTGAACGTAAATATCTATTTAATATGTAATTAACCTTACCATAAAATACGAAATAATAACTAGATAAACGTTACTGAAAAATATATTAAATTTATTTAAAATGTCTAAAACCAATTAAAGATATAATAATTATATCAATTATTATAAAGCTAAAATATTATACTTTCAATTATTAAAATTTTAATATTTATCTATTATTAGAAACATTTTACTATAATCATGATATTTAGTGTCCACCAAAAAGGAACGTTGTAGTTGAATCGATTACTATTGCACAACACCTGAGCCCCATTAAAGGAACGTTGTAGTTGAATCGATTACTATTGCACAACACCTGAGCCCCATTTTTTACTTAAATATTTTAACACTATCGACTTTATTTTTTAGGGTTAAACCCTGACAAAAAAAAAAAATCATTCAAATTTTCGTATAAAACATCTGTTTGATAGGCTTAATTTTGAATTAGACATAATAATTTCCATTATCTCCACACGAGCTATTTCAGTTAAGTCAATTTATAAAACTATTTTTTTTTTTTTTTTAATAAAATCTTCCTATACTTAACTAAGTTATTAAAATAATACATAAATTAAAAATGAATTTTTATTAATCTCTCCACACGAGCTATTTCAGTTAAGTCAATTTATAAAACTATTTTTTTTTTTTTTTTTTAATAAAATCTTCCTATACTTAACTAAGTTATTAAAATAATACATAAATTAAAAATGAATTTAATTACGATCAAAAAATAATAATAAAAAATAAATAATATTAATTTTCAAAAAATAATAATTAAAAACGTACAAACTATTATTATTGACTTAAAATTGAAAAAATCATATTGAATCAATAAGATATAAATATCATATTAATAATCAATATTGAGTCTACTTTATTATTTGTCGTTCAAACTTCAAAATTGAAAAAAGTGTTATAGGTTGGTAATTTGAAATTTATTAATACCAAAAAAAAAAAAAAAACGTTATGGAAAGGACTATCTATATTTTTACCTACCTCTATATTCTGCTGTACTAACAATAAATATACTATGGAAAAATGTGAAGTTGTTTTTTTTCAAAATGAATTCAGAATTCTAATGTACATCAATCAAATAAGACAGGCCAAGGAAATAATTTGATAATTTATTGAAAATACTTTCTCTTCGAAAATACGCGCAATAAAAAAAATACCTGACAAAACTTTTCGTCTGATATCGTGATGCTTTGAATGAAATATCAATTTCTATTTATTACTAAAAAAAAATTTTTTATATATATATATATATCCTGATTATTTTATTTTTTATTTTTTTATTAGCTACTAGTATAAACCATGATAGCTCAACACATATATTCTTATTATAATCATGATATTTAAAACTTTATGTAACTAAAGGTATATTTAACCAAAAATATAACTATATATACTGTATATTATAACCACACAAAAAATAATTTTGCAACAAAATTCTTTTCCATTAGCAGTAGTAAAATTTATATTATTAATAATTAGGGCTAAAAGATTTTCTTTATAGTTATGTAAGTATCAAGATTTAAAAATGTCCACAGATTTTTCTTATCCAATGGGACACATTCAATATGGGCGTTAACAATAAGTGTACCTATATACTTTGACCAAAATTACTTTAAAAAACATGAATCAATATACCATTCAGTGTGCTATCAATAAACCAGACTAGAATAGTAAACATTTATTCTAGTATAAAATAGCACAACTATAATGTTTGAATGATATATTTTATTTATTCGTTTCTTAAATTGTTCTTTACTACCTAGTTCAAAAATATCAACCATTTTTAACAATATATTCTTCATTTCTAGTTATTATTTACAATTTATATTTCATTCATACGAATTTAATTATAACTGAATGTTATGATTTTCTTATACCATTCATTAATTTTCATAATAACAATTAGTACGATAAGAGATTTTGGGTTATTACAATACTTAATAAAATAAGATATTTCATAAATGCAAACAATACATATCTTATATGTACCAATTCATTAGTAGTTATAGGTGGAACCATTCAGGGTAATCAATTGTAGTAAGCTTATAGAAATAGAAGAAAGTTAATATAAAATAGTTATTCTGTCGAAAATAAATTAAGTGTAAATAAATACTTCTACTAATTTTGTACGGAAACAATGGAAAAAATAACCAGTCTCTAAATGCAAATGGTTGTTAGTGAAACAGGTCATAATAACCAAATAGATTACATCTCCAGTTCTAATCCAAAAATTCAACTAGTTCAATTGCTATAGTTTTCACTCCAATAAAGTCCACGCGCCACGTAAAGCCTATAAATTACTAATAGAATTTCGTTTCCGTATCTCTTTCAGCTGCTCATTCAAATTGACTCTTATTGCGCATATAGAATACCTGACGCTACTTCAAAACTCAGAAGGAATGCGTAACAGAAATAAAAGTTAAAAAATGTATAAAAGCGTCCCACTGTATATTAAGATTAAGTATTTAAACGGGTTATAATATTGCACGGACACACAAATATTCAAACATATTTATTTACAATGATTACGAGACGTTTGTGATCTGCATCCTATTCGCTTGACTCACGGAAGCTTGTTCGTTTATTATTTTATCAATGGTGGCTGAATGATGAGAAACGTAGTGAAGAAAATAACCATACCTGTTATACAAAACTGTTATTACGGACTATGAATCCCGACAGTACCATAGCCAGAAAATTGTTTTGGGGGGGCACTTAATTTTTTTCTCAAATTTTGTAATGCTAGAATACCTAATCATCACCTATTACTTAACGGCCCCTTTGTTTATAAAGGGTTAACTACAGGCCTATTATTTTTATAACTACCATTATATACTAACATATAGGTATTCATTTATTATATTTAACCATATATTTAACATAACAGAGTATTATTATTATTTCTTTAATAATATTTTTAAATTACATTTATGAATACAAATTATAAAATAAATAACTTATTATTATTCGTTATCATAGATTTATCTTGAATTATATAAATTTAAAAATTTCTATGCAATGTACTATGGGTCTTTAGCCAACCCAAATAAAAAAAAAGAGATTTCGGGGGGGGAGCAAATGCCCCCACCCCCCTGGCTACGGCACTGAATTCCGATGATGCCTGTTTACAGATAATTGTCCAAATGATTCCAAATGATTGAAAATAATAATTGTTACAGCCAATTTCTGAATGACATTAGACGCTCATATCTGTGCATTATAGTGAAAATAACGTTAATCGCTGTTAGAAAGGTAACGTACACATGGGTTTCAGTTTGGTTTTATACAAATCTAACGATTCCGCTGAACGGTGAGTATTGCAACGCTTTTGAAACTTTTAGATGAATGACAAACAGATAAAATAACATTTTTACTAATAGAATACAATAATTATTATTTTCGTTTATATTTTGTTGTAGGTATTAAATTTGTATTGCATGTATATTGTACAAACAGTTATATTTTGAAACAAATGAATGTATTTAAATAAAAACAGATAGTTACTTAGTATACTACTATATTACTACTACTATAATATCTGTAGTAATAAGAATTATTCTTTCCATAAAAAGACAAAAAAAAAATGAGTTTATATTATTAATTCATCATATTGTGAATAACTCCAAACATGTAACGGATGACAGTCAAAATAGTCAGATAACTAGAAAAAAAAAGTGTTCATTAGATAGTCGAGTGCTCAATTCAATATTTCTTAGGAAATCCATTTCAGAATGATAATTGATTGATTCCCACCGAATAAAGATATCTGAAATATTACGTTTACCAAGAATAACGTCTAAAATGTGATTTATTACGTAATAACTAAATACTTCAAAATATTATTTTATCATTGAATGAACGAATTCAAATAAAATTATTTATTGAAAACGATTGAGCGATCTCTTTGGAAATCCATCGATAAGTGTTGAATGAGGTATTATTTTTCCAAAAACAAAAACGCACACAGTCATTATCTTGAAACGGACGATACTCATGTTCCTAGCATAATTAATAGAAAATCATGTTTTTAAGTGTTTTCAAGTTTTTTGTAATCCATGGCACCTACTTACCGAAAGGTTTTGAAAAACAAAAATTTACTTGACATGTTTTATTTTGGTTTGGGTATACACCGCCTAACAGGGTAACCGGTAGTACAGATAAACTTCCGGATGTCATAAAATAAACGGGTCAAGAGAGACAAAAAGAACATAATAATAATAATAATTTTCCAAACACTCATAAACAGAAGCTAGATTTAATATTTTTCCCTTGTCTTTTACTACCTCGTCTGCAATACGATCCTTACAAGCAGGCAGGAGAAATCCAGAAATAAGTAAATAAAAAAAAATGAATCTTATTACATGGTATTATTTATATTTATAGACTTTACGACTAGAAATTATTATATTATTCATCATAAAGTAGTGCACTTTAGTGGCAAAATTAAATAAAATTGAATAAAATCATGTTTTATATGCTGAAATTACATATTTTAATGATAACTATGATCCCAAAAGAAATAATTTAAAAATTAATAGATCATCACATTTTTGTTATTTGAAAATGCAATAGTTAGCTATGCTAAAGTTTTTACGAAAATTTATATTGTTAAATAAAAAGAATATGGTTGATGATAATTTCTATAAACCGTTATCGTGGAAAAAATACACCGTGGTGCACCGGTATTGTGATAATTTATGAGATTTATTAATCTTTAGACACAATATTATACACATTTAAAGTGTACAATTATCAATTAATTACATCAAATGATTTATTTCATATAACATAAAGTCTTAACAATAATTAACTTTTCCAATGTTATAATTTAATTATCGACAGCAGTATAAATGAAAAATAAAATTATTTAAAGCACTTATAGTGGTCATAATTATGACAATTCCTAAGTCCGAGATGAAAGATACATTTTTAAACATGAATTGTTAATGTATTATGACACCGTTACTGTGATAGATTTGAAATAGACATGGACATCAAATAACGCACAATGTTATCGATTTGTTGTTAATTTACATTTTTCACTATTTTCAACTTCCGAGATATTTAAATGCAATATCATTAAATTCCGATTTATGTATATATAATGTATCTATTTATATCCTTAGAAGTGGAATTAAATGTAATCATTGGTTAATTTTTACAGTCTAATATTATATTATTAGTCCAATTTTTATATTAGTTTGAAGAATAAAATTGGCCGATCTCGATTAATAACAATTCGATATCGTCGTACCTACTGAATTATTATACTATCGACATATGAAATCTATATTTTAAATGACATTGATTCACAACACTTATAGTAACAGTAATTTCTTCAGAAACGACTTGTTTTTAAGTGATTTTGTTTGCGAGAAACTGAATAAATGTATATATTATTATTATTTCATATGTGAGAAAACCAATAACTACGCACTCACGGCGGCGGGATAAGTGTAAAAGAACATCATAAAATCATGTTGTTCAAAGTTTTCTATCAATAAACGAACCATTTTTGTTTGAGCCATATATTATGTTTATATAAATTGTATTATATTTGTAGAGACATATATCTATAAATGTTTGTAAGTGTATATTATTCATGCATGTATGTTTTATAAATAGTATATATAAATATCTATGTGTTTCTGTATAGCTGTGTCTGTCTGTCTGTGTCTGTGTTTATATGGGCGTGTAAACTAAACATTTTACTATATCTATGAACATCAATAGTTCATATTAAGTGAAAAATTGTACTCTTTTCCTAGTTTTTTTCAGCATTCTACTACAATAATAAAATGCTTATTCAACAAAAGATTTCTGTAATAATTTGTTTACTAGCCTAATAATAAATTATTTTATATGTATTTTTTAACAGCTTAATGGTTTCAAAATTTAAAAACCCTGAAATTTTTAAATTTTAGTTTTGATTTGTTATGTTTACTAAAAAATATAGCCAAATTACTAAGATTTAAGGTTTTATTATTGATCTAAGATTTTTTATAGAAAAAAATAATGCAAAAATATATGCTACTATTAGCACGAATGTACTTATCACTATTATGTATCAAATAACGAAGAAGCTATAGATTTGCAAAATATGAATTTTAAGAATATGTTCGACAGAGCTACAAAACTAAAATAGTGTATATTAAATGCAAAGCGTTTGAGTAAAATAATATTGAAAAAAAAATATCTCAACGAATTTTTAATATTGTAGTATTATGATTATCAGTCTTTCTTATTCAACTACTTTTTATGTACTCAAATACGTATTTTAAATATATTTAAAAAAATACTTGGACATAGTATATTATGTAATACTTTCCCAATGTATTACTTGTATTACAATGTAAGTACTTAAAAACAAATACTATTTCAAATATTTTTTTTACAAATTTTATTTCAATTTGATCACATTAAAATAATAAATAAATTTACCAATTATTTATTTGTACGATATTAATAAAATGTATCAACCATTTTATCTATGTTGTTTAAGTATAATCAAAATTATATGTGGCATATTATAAAATGATTTATGGTTTATGATTATAATGTAAACAACATTATGAAATTTTTTAAGTATTTGAAAGTTATCTATGAATACTTATTTGAAGTATCTGTATACCACTTATTTCACTTAAAGTATTAGTAAGTAGTTAAAGTATTTCACTTGAATACTTTTCTTATCAAGTATTCAAATACGTATTTTGAATAACTATGTACTGTGCAATTTACAACAACAACAAAACAGGTATCAATATTTGTATTTGAATACTTTTAAAAAGTATCTTTTACAATACTGATGATTTTCTCCCATTAATCAATCTAGATTTGGACAGAGTGTTTAAATTACATTTACAACTATATATTGATTTACGTTTATTCACATGTGTTAAATATAGTATTCTGATAACCAAACGTCGTCTATGTATACATTTCACAAATAGAGTTTTTCTCGACACCACCGATTATCACTGAATAATACTATATAACTTAAGGTTTCATGAGGTATACTATTTTAAAAAATTAAACACTACAAAACAATATAAATCTATACCTTAATAATATTTGATACTGAAACAAATAACGAAACATATATCAACAACTTAAATATAATATCATAGACAGTTGAATGGACGTTATTAGTAAAAAAAAACCAAATTATACAACTATTGCTATAGGCACAGAATATAATACAAATATTATTACATTGATTTAAAATACAATTTAAATGTTTAAAAATCTTTAAAATTTTATAAATATTATAAGTACAATAAGTTCACTATAAATACGTCCACGACAATATAATGAAAAATTAATAGTTCCACACTTGTCTATATATAATTGATATTTCCTTTTTTCATAGTTAGTGTAAATTATAAATGTATTTTTGTTTATAAGTAATTTTATTTTTATATGGTATACATAATATGTATACCATATAAAAATAATATATATATATATATATTATATGTTTTATACATTTAATATGTACGTATAATACGTGTTTTATACTATACCGTATTATATGTTTGAACCCTGATTTATATTCAATCGATTACGTTAAAACAAGTTCCTAATTTCTACTCAACTACAAACGTCAACTTTCAACAACCACCCACCCACCATTTTTTTCGTGACGTAGCCGCGTCAAATTAACTCCGTTCACGCCGATACTGGTATCTATACCATTAAACACCCACTTGATGTAGTTATGTGATCTGTAAAACTAAACTAAGATCACGTGGACGTGTGTATTTACCAAAAGAAAACGATAAGTTTTTCTTGCAGTGAAATTCAATATCTTATTGTGTTTTCATTAATTAATTAGTCATATTTAATTATCACTAACAGATTATATATTTAATGAACATTATCTCTAACATATATCTAAGCTTTGATTACAGCATATTAAAGATTAAAAGAAAGCCTAATTTCTAAAACCGGATGAACCCAATATTTCATTTCCTTATTTTTTTAATTTTCTTAGTCTTCAGTAGATGACTCACAAACACACAGCATACATCGCATCTATTCTCGATGTTCGATGTGACTCTGAGTTGTTCTAACTATAATGACTTGGATAAAAAAATTCACGTTCAACGTACTTAACACCCAGTTATCTGAACGTGCGTCTATGTGAACCTAACCAAATTAAATTTGAATTTATTTTGGTAAGTATATGATTGTAATAAAAAATAAACAGTGAAAATAACTGAAAATATTAAAATTATATTGTTTTTTTAAATGTTACAGTTATATTCTGCGGATTAAGAACCATGTAAATGTAGATAATCGGCAATTGGGCACTTATTATAATATATTACCATGTTTGCGAGTATGTAGACATCTGTATAGGTAACATTAGAATATAATGAACAATAGCACCTACAGTATATTAAACATTGTATGGGTTAACTTGATGTATAGAAAACACGCAAATAAGTATTGTATAAAAACTTATTTTCTGTTTAGATAAAATTAATGGAAATACATTTATAAAAATCCACTTTAACTGAAGTCCATGGGACATTTTATGTAAGGTATTTATCCAATTCACCAATATTTTTAGGTATTCTATTAAAAAAATTACATTGAATAAGATTATTAAAAATAATGCATATTTTGAAATATAAATAAATACATATCGAATTATAATAAATAATAGCCATACAAAAGTATCAGTTTTAATATTTCAGCATTAACTTTCATGTAGTTGTTGATTAGTAAGCTCATTTAAAAAATGCTTTAAGATAAGATAATTTATTTATTTTTATAACAGTAACAGTATATTTTACGAAGCTGACCTTTTATGTTTTACGATTCCTTAATACGTTATTTGAATCCAATTTTTTTAAATTAACTACATTTTTAATGATGATATAAGACTTAATGATATTGGAAAAATAAACTAATTTTTCTCTCTTAATTTTTAGTTTTTAAGTTTACCAAAGAATTTATTGGGTTAATAATGTTTTTTTCCTTTGCCTTGGTAAATATTTGTATGATTTAATTCTAAAATTTCAAAATGAAAGTGCAATATTTACATAACTATCCTATGTTCAGAAAAAGGACATACAGATACATACAAATTTTGAATGTTAGTCATTTATTACTCGTATGTTAGTTTAATAAACTATAAATGGACATACTTCAAGTAATCATTAAAGAGCAACCATAGATCATCACGTTAAAATTTAAAACAATTCTGAGTCATGGTCGATAACATATTATACATGTTAATATAATTATCATAATGTAAATGTTTTGAATGACTACATATAATTAGAAACACTATAAAATACGTGTTAGGTAATAAATTAACTTTTTTTACTTTTGTGAAGCAATTAGTCTATTAATGTATCACATTATTTTTATTTTAAAATTATTCGATTACTGACTAAATAATTTCGAAAAAAACTTCACAAAATATTTTAAAAATATTTAATTTCAAAATACTGAGTTATATAATAATATTAAACTATATTTTTTTTTTTTTATAAAATTTTATTAAGTTTCAAGTACAGTATAAAATATTATAATCACAAATATTGATTATTACAATATTATACATTTTTTTTCCATTTCATTAGATAAAAAAGCATAACTTGCACAATTAAAGTCTCTCATAATATCAAAGTCTCACAAGATCAAAAAGTGGATACAGTCATATTATCCAATGATGAGGCCAGTTTAGAAGGTGTACAATCGACGTTATGAAACTAATTCCTCTATTCGAAATATTTAATATATTCATTAATTTAATTTGAAAATAATCGAATATAAAATGTAAAAAAAAATTAAATTAAACCAACTATAGCTAATACAGGACTATACCATAGTAAAATATGCAAATATTCTTATAATCATGAATATGTACAATATTTAATTCCAGTATGGATTTTTTTATACCCGATGAACACATTAAAATGTTGTGAACTAATATTTTTTACATAATAAGTATATTTAATCTGGTTTACAGATATTTAAAACAGTGTCAACCCCTTGCACTCCAATTAGGAGTACATTATTTTGGCTGACATTGTCAGCTACATGTGCGCACATTTTACAACTTTATTTCGATTAGATAAAATCAATTTTTAGCATTTTGCCCTGTATGCAAACATAAATTAAACACAATATATTTGGAAAAATTTGATAAGTTGTTTTTGTTTTAAAACTGAAATCGATACAATTAAATTCAGAGAAAATAATAGTAATAAATTCCCCCAAACATCTTTGTATTATTATATATGCAACTATATTGAACACATAATGAAAAAATCCAAAATACCCATAACGTAATAAATTAATGATAATTTGACTATACCAATCAAAATTATACAAAATGTAGCAAAATTAAAATTAGTTAATCATAAACTGTAACCTTTTACATCTTTAGCTTGTATTTAAATAGTTCTAGTCGAATATTTTCAATTTAAATTTTCAATCGAATGAGTTGTTTAGTACCTATATTACAGTCGAATAGTATTTTTATTCTGAAATACCTTTTGAGTAGTAGATAATGAATGTAATGTGTAATGTTTGATTAATTATAGTTCATGAATAATATCTATTGATATCTAATAATTAAACCAAAAACAAAATAAATATATTAATGAATGTTGAAATCAATATATTTTTACTGTAAGGCTATAAATATATGCATGCCTAAGCTTATTTAATACGAAGATAACGTGATAAAACATAAATTGATTTTAATTTCCGTTGTTTTGAGACAAATTTATTATATGCCAAAAAATACAATATACCTTTAACATCGATTACTTAGTGCCAATGAATAATAAATTAAATATTTATTAAATATTTCAAGATTCCTTGTTTTAGTATAAATTATATTTTAAGCTACTGGTAAAGAAACATGACATGATTCATAGACAATATGATAGAGTTTTAATAGAACAATATTTAAAATTTAATCTTGTGAAATGAAAAAAAAACACAAAATACTAATATTTTACGAGATAAACCCCAGTCATTTTTTAAAAAAAGGTAACTTGGTATAGATGGGTTAATTTTATTTTCAATAAAAAATATATTTAATATATGTGCATAGATTAGAATTTAGTGGAAGACGTAAAAAACAAAAAAAAAGTGAATTTATTTTTTACTTGAAAACCTTACTAAATGTAAAATACGAAACAGTATAATGATTTATAATATTTTTTTACATCCGTGGAACTTTGTAGTTCGATGTAGTTCATGGAAGTTTAAAAATGAAACTTGAAATGACGTTTCCAAAAGGTGTAATCATATATTCTATTAATATCTACTGTAGGTATTTATACGGTGAATCCAAACGTAGTACTCCTACGTTGTAAAAAACGCATCTCTCTGTACCTACGCAACACAACAGTTTTTGACGTAGAAAAAGATATTTTCTTTTCGCGTACACCTACAAACGTAAGTTTTGTTCCTCGCGGAAACCAGCTGGCACGAATGTACCGAACACCCGGACGTTTTTAGCAATCAAGTGCTAAAGTTTACCAGAAACTTTTCCGACTGTACGATCTTGGGGCGGATGCACACGCGGCGACGGAGCACGAATAACCATAAACACAAGGTTAATAAGATTTTGATTACTGGGAATCGGATAGAGGTAGGGAAAAACCGTATTCGAACCCAACGTTAATGAACCAATGGTTTTTGCAAAATACGAGATGACGTGAGCGCGAGATGAACATGCGATTGCAGTTGTTGTGCCCGCTGTCTATGTTGCAGCTCGCCGTCTGCCGGCCATCATCGCGCATCCTGCCGCAGTCCATTGCTAATGTTGTGTATTTTTTTTCTTATTATTATTATTATTATTATTATTTATTTTTTCTTTTCACCGAAACTCTCTGTATAAGGTCTAAAGAGCTCGTTTAACGTCTCACCGATAGGCAATATATTATACCTTATGCAACAACAATACATGCGCGGATTGTCCGAGGCCACCGAGCCGTAGTGACCGAGCACGGGGCGGGGAAGTTGATTTATCGGTATCGTTTCCCCTTTCTCACGAGACAACACGAGTAGCTGCCGCGAGATTTCTGATATTTTACCACCACATGCATTCGCCGAAATCATAGCATCCTCGAGCAAACACCGCACCGTGTATTTGCATGCGCATATCATTACACAACGTTTACCGTGTCGTGCGTTAAGCTGCTGATGAACACACCATGGCCGAGGGACGTTCCTTTTGATTCGTTCGTTTGACGATTTTCTACGGCAGCACTCACGACTGGCCATTCGTCGTCGGCAAACGAATATAATCATTGCAGAAAAATGCCAACATACTGGTTTTACGGTATTCGTCCCGTGATAATTCGTCGCCGCGTCCAATGTATCCGCGATACCTTCAAATGTCCTCCGGTGAAAGAATAGAATGACGACTCGTCGAAAACGCAACGTGTGAAAAAAATGTACGACATGATAACAATACAGTATCTGTACTTGGAACGAATATAATAATTCTTGTTAAATAGTAAAAAACGTCGACATATCATGCAATGAATGTACGGAAAGCAGCGGACGCTTATATTATCATTCAAATTGGAAGTTGGTGAACGCGTAATTCCGATCATGGTGTACACTTATTCGAATAGATCTGTTTTCGTGCAATTATTTTTTGTACGTTACAAAAATGTTTTGAAAAAATATTATAATTGAGAGTGATTTTAAGCAATTTGGACTACTATTTGACAAGAGTTTTATCCGGAGTCTGGGTATAAGGAAGTGTAAAAGGTCATCAACATGTCGATTATTATAATTCTTGTGTTCATTATTAATATCCGGTGTTGGTAAATGAATAATCCAAGTCTAACGGGGTCGAGCATTTTCAACGTGGTCTGTTTGACGTAAAACTGACAGTTAATATTATGCAGGTTTCGACGACCCGTTCGAGAACAAGATTAAATGCATAAATGCACGTTACGAAAATACGTTGTACGGGTCGATAAAAATTATAATATTCCTCGTTTAAAACAAACGCAGTACCTTCCAGAATGATACGTCGTATTGATAAGATTAAGTACATCTAAGTACAAGCAAACTCTAATAATCCGGATAATACAAATTACTGTCGTTTAATAATGGTCACGATCGTGGGACTGTCGTATTAGGTAACCGTAGTTTAAGTCATGATGTTCAATTATTATTCATCGTGTAGGTAATTATTATTTTTATTATTATTATTTAAATATATATATTTTTTTTTACTAGTATATTAAACATATAACACATCTATATACGCTGTGATCTCTTACAATAGATTTTTACACAATAATATAGTATAGATAATAATAATAATAATTTACTTGTCAAATATCTAGATGAAAATTCAAAGAATTATTTTCACAACGGTTACTATGTACTATTGGTTGTGTATAAATCCTTGTTCGGTGACAAAAAAAAAATAAAAATAAAAACCACCTGAGATTACGTAAATATACAAATATATATAAATATACTGCGACACATCGTGCGCGGGAAACATGCAAAACGTATCGGTATTATAAAAAGGATATAGAGACATACATTCTAAATAAGGCATATAAAACAGCGCTTACTGACGTATATACAACCACAACGACGACGGCATTTTTTCATTGAACATCAACCCGGGTACGGGTTAGTCGTAACTCGTAATATGTATATACATGTTGTAGTAGTCGTGGCCTGTGGGTAGGTACCTATAATACAGTGTACATCAGTTCAAAAGGTTAAATAACGATGGAATCGCAGGAATTCAGACCGTTAAACAATTATTCATGAAATCAGAAATAACACAATCAAAAAGCTATATAGAGGGTAAGTTATGTAGCGTGCGTATACGTATATTATGCGCATAGATGAATTAACGTGATAATTGTATACAAAAATTGAGTCTGGGTGTTTATATAAAAATTACACTTCAAGAACGTCACAAAAACAATTTGATATAATATACGTACATTAGATATATAATTTAAAATTATATTTAATTTCACTTAAAATTACTCGTATTTCCAAAATGTATTCATTATAAATGTATACTATAACTTATAATTAAACCACTAATACTATTCTTTTCATTTTTTAAAATCAACTGTAGTTAAATATTTATAAGAGTAAAATAATATTTAAACACAAAATATGCTTACTGATAAATTAATACAATGCATTTAAAAATGTTCACAACTTTCTGTTTTGAAACCTAATGCAAGTCTCAGTGTAAGCTTATGAAATTTTTTTTATCGAATGGAATAACTATGTTTCATTTTTTATGTTGTTAACTAAACATCATTGGTTTATTTTTTACATAAAAAATTATGAACATAGTATTCTCAGGAGAAACTTTAATTTTGTCATTGTGCACAGTCTAAAACCTTCAATAAAACTTAACTTTTTAATTTTTTTTTTCTATTTTTCTATTTTCTGAATGTTTCTAATTATAATATTTAAATAAGTAAAAGACGATTTTGAAATATCAAGTAAAAATGTTAAAAATGCATTTAGAAATTCATGATTAATACAAAAACTGGCGATTATTTTATGCATAACACTTTTTTTCTACGAACAAAATATCAAATAGTAAATCTGCATCAAAGTTTTTCACCGCAAAAAGAAGGAGCATAAAAAATAAAATAATAATATTATAAATGTTGACTAGCAAAATGTATAATTATTTTGCTAAAATTAAATTGTTTTGGTCCTATGGTTTCAAAATCATATAAAAGGTTAAATGAGTGTCACTAATCCAACGATGCGCTCACAATCAGAATCACTATCTTCTAGTCTTTTTTTCTATCAATGATTACGTTTAAGAAATTTTCTGAGAAACTGCTTCAATGAAATAGGTACCTTTTATGATTTATTACACAGTGAAAGTTTCAGCATGACTTGACAAACTTAATATAGACCTTTGATCTATTTAATATTTATTCCTTATTTAAAAATTAAAAATAATATTTATGTTAATATGATACATTTATAATAGATTACATTTTTTATTTTTTTTAACTTGAAATTAAAATTTAAAAATTGTATTTTACTGTTAAAATGTCAAAATAGTAATTTTATAATCCTGATTTTTTTTTAAAAAAATGTTTGGTAATCATAATACTAATATAAAATGAATCCGTTGATTTTTTGTAATTATTAAATTTTAAATATTTAAGTATTAAATTTTAAAAACGTTCATCAGTAATTACTGGACTTGACATAACCTATATAAGTATCAATAAACATCTGCATGAAAAACTATAAAATTTTCACTAAAATTAAGAAACCACAGTTTAGGATTAATATTTTCTCAGGTTATAGGTAAGTACCAAACTTTTACGAAAATTTGGATTACCAAAACGACCATTTTGATTACTTTTTTTCAAAGAATTGAATAAAAATTTATTTTTTTAATTTCGAGAAACATTTAACTAATAGAAAGAGAGCGATGTTTTAAGATATATTTAAAATATTAAATTTAGCCCAAAAGATCATTAAATAGATACACTCAAATTTCGTAGTGCAGAATCTAAAAGTATCTTTAATTTTACATATATTTTAAGATATATATATATATATATTAATATATTATTGTATTATTCTAAATTCAAAAGATCAAATACATGTGTGAACAAATAATTTATACATACATTAACATAATATTATAATATTGGGATGATAATTGACTTTAGACGTTTTCCACCTTTTGAAAATATTAAATTTATAGTAATAATTAAACATGCATAGGGTAAAGATATTTTGAAAAGGTTAAGAGGGTTAGCTATATCATTTAAAATTAATTATTCTCTGTACAGTACAGCCATTGACACAAAAAATGAATAGAAATTTAATCAAAACTTTCGTTGTTAATTTAATATAGTTTTAAAACTTGTAATATGCCATCGCATTGTTGGTGCAATACAATAATATTATTATTACGTCATTTAAGTTATAGGATTAATAATTATTTGGGTCATCATACACATATGTGACTAAATACGCGTAGTGCAAAATATATACAGCGGTGGGTTGTGAAGCAAACAACACAAAAATGTACATTACTCCCTATATGCCTTGCACTGTTTTTGAAAATAAAATGTATCATAGTACTTTACTTGCACAGTTTTATGCACCAGTTTGAACGGTTCTTAAATTTTATAACCGACAACAATGAAAAATAAATATTAAAAAAACCATACACCCCATAAAAAAGTACTACTATTACCATATAGATTAACGCAAAGATAAATATTGAATTGTCACGAAACAGCCGTTATTTAATTAGTGGTAAAAAATGTTTATTATTCACATGATATTTTTTCGTATACTCGTATAATCTTTTAAAAACGCGTGTTTATGATACAAGTATATTTTAGTTATATTTGTACTCAATTAAATCTGTATCATTATAATAAAAGTCATTAAAGTTGATTTAACTGCTGATAATTCTAGGAAAGAATTTTTTTTTTTTTAAAAAAATTAAAATACCGTGTATTTAATATGTCAATTAAACAAATGACATATTTTTTGCTTATTTTTAATATTATTCTAAAAAAAAAAAATTTTTTTGTCTCACAATTTTTAATATAATTCAGATAAATACCTTTTCAATTAGAGTTGACCAGATCGCTAATCATGTACAATACGTTTTAAAGATTATACACATTTTTTGAATTCACCAAACTTAAACCATGTTTGTTTAAAGTCAAAAAAATTTCAAAACAAAACGTATTGAAAATAACATTCAAAAATACAACAATAATACGTATATTACGAAACAATTTATAATGCACACCATTATGTGTATTGCGTTTGTATACATTTCTGCACAACATTAGTTAGGTTACATTAATCATTGAAACTATTTTTTGACCACAAAATAAGACTGAATGGAATAAAAGATCAGTGTTAGGAACTTTCCGACATTCCCTATGGTGTAAAGTTTAAAACCCAATCCAATGGCGTATCTGCGTAAACGCACAGACCGTTTTAACTAATTGAAAAACATTTAAAAATTTTCTATAATTGAAAACATGTCGCGATGATGAGTTCATTTGAACTGTGACGTGGTGCGTGTATATAATATATAATTTATTTTGCATGAAACACCGAAGCGTACATTGAACATTACAAATATATACATATACATATACATATACAAATATTACAAATGCATCATTTGGCGTATAAACCACAGAGAATAATAAATAATAATAAATTAGTAAACATATAGGAAAATATATCCCTTCCACAAGATTCCGTGTTGTATTAATTAGTATCTGGATTTTTTTTTTCTGAACCAAGTAAATAAAATATTAGTAGCATTGCTCTCGTACCCTATTATGAACACACAGTGTACTTGAAATGCGTATACGCTTATAACGAGTGTAGCACAAGTTTTGATCGTACAATTTTACCCAGGGCAGTGTAATATAATCTATCTTCCACTCCTCGCCATCATCACACAGCGATATTTTTATTTATAGATACTATGTTATGTTTATAAGATTCTTATAAACTTGTTCTCGACGAGTACAACAGTATTGTACTAATGCAGATGGTTTTCGATCCCGGATCCAGTATGATCACCAGTATATGATCTAAATGCATATGATAAGTTAAGTTACGCGGTGAATAACTATTTATGTATATAGAGAACATTATGTTTGCTGCACAACAATAGCCGATAGCCACCGACATGTCGCGACACACAGAAAAATATCTAAATTATCATTTTTGGGTTCAAATCAAATATAGGTATAATATTTTTATTCAAAAAATAAGACTTATAAAGTAAGAATAGTATCTAGAAGTTACGGACCAAAATTGAGGGATCATCGAGTGAAACACAATGATCAAATTGATTTTAGCTTGGTTTTATATTTTAAAAATTGTATATAGTATTTTCGGGTAAAACGATAAAAAATTAAGACAATTTTTTTTTCTTCTTTAATATTTATTTTTTGTGTATTTGATAAATTCTTTTTTATACAATTAAATTTAATATTGTATAAATTACTCATATTATTCATTTTAATTTTTCTGAAATAAATGTTGTAGTTTAAATAAGTGTCGAAGAAGCTCTTACAAATACACACAAATGATCTTCGCTATAACAATAACAATACTTTACATAATCTGGCCCCCTTAAAAAAAGTAATAAAATAATTATTGTATACAAAAATGTCAATAAATATCATGATATATAATGGTTAAAATTGTAAAACCAATGATAACTGCCGAAAAATTAATTTTATGGATGCAACTAAAATTAGATTACTAACACAACTCGAATACTTTCAAGAAATTCATGGTTATTTACTGTGGATGGATTTGTTTAAGAGCACAAAAATGAATACATCGCCCAACGTAAAAAACTTATTTATACGACACAAATGTTGTATTTGTCTCATAATGATTATTTTAAAGTATGTGTTGGTGGCATTAAAAAAAAATAAAACATTTTTAACTAAGACTATGTAATTTGTATTTTAATGTACACTAAACTTGATCTTGATAATTGTTAAAAATATGAACAATAATTATGGTTATTAACAGTACAAAAAAAAATATTAAATTAATATTAAGCAATCACGATTTATTTGTTGCATTTAAATATTATATATTGAATTACAAACGTAAAAAAATACATGGAATAATATAATAAAATGTACATTACACACAGTAACTAAATAACAAAAAAAAAAGTGTTTATTTTTAAACATTCAAAGATAATGGATTCTTATTTAGTTGATACAACAAACCAAATGTTTACCATTATGAGGTATGGGTAAACATTATTATTATAACCTTTATGATTAATATATTATATTATACAATATTTAAATAATTATAAAATTACGTGTATTATGATAATATATATTCTACATTAATATTAAACAATTGAAGAAATATATTATTGTTTTGCCTACACTAGAGAAAAACAGTATTCGATGAATGATTAATAAATTAAACTAATTTGCATATAACATTAATACGAATTAGTATAAGTATTTGGATTTAAACGGTTTAATCTTAGATTAAAACTAAATCAATCATTATATATATATATATATATATATATATATATATATATATATATATATATATATATATATATATATATATATATATATATATATGTATATATATGTATATGTATATGTATATATATTTGAAAACAAATTAAAATCGGGTACCAATGAACCCATGTTTTGAACAAACTAAAAGTCCATTATGTAAATTCAAATTATAAAATACATGTAATTAAGGTTTTTTTAAATTATATGAATTTTTTACTGCATATATAAACAAGATCCCTCCGTCTTATAGGTAAAATTA
The DNA here is from genome assembly GCA_034509805.1 of Sipha maydis. Classification (NCBI taxonomy): domain Eukaryota; kingdom Metazoa; phylum Arthropoda; class Insecta; order Hemiptera; family Aphididae; genus Sipha; species Sipha maydis. Next base: position 295,166 of record JASXSY010000688.1, on the reverse strand, counting down.
AGGAATTAAAAATCAAAATCGTACACAACTTATTATAATTTATTTATAGATTTAAAACCTTTATATAAATATTTATAGAGGGAAATTTTTTTTTAACTTTGAATATTATACGTAAAATATTCTAGGGTTAGCTTCCTAAAACTATTCAAAATTTAAAACACAAGTCTCTAGAAATATGTTTTTTACTTATATAAACAACAACTTGTACAAAACTCTTGTTATACACAGGGTCAATCTACATATTAAAATAAAATTAATATCGAAAAAACCAGTAAAATGTTCCAATTCTACGCATTGCAAAAAAAAAAATTCATCAAAATCCCAATTACATAAAGTAGGTATATGAAACACATCTAACAAAAAATATACATATAGATACAAAAACTCTACGTTAATTCTTACTACTAATTTGAAATCCACAAATTATTCAGAACGGAGTATTGTAGTTTTTGAACTTAAATATAATCTTATTGTTTAGTTAGTTAGTATATGTATAGTTTTGAAAGTAGAACAATCGGCTATATTCTAACTTAGTATGTGAATATTGTTCATTATTCACAATATGTATTGTATAAAGTATTTCCGCGTTTAATTATAAATTGTAATCAAAGAATAATTTTTTTTATTAAAATACTATTGATATTAATCCAAAAGAAAAACCTATCAAATAAAACCTAACATAAAAAATTCAATTTTTGTATAAAATGTATAAATATTTATAATTTTAATCATATAAACATACAATTTGATTGTCATTCGAAAAAAAAACATGTTCTTAACTGTGCAAGAAAATCTCCACTTTAAAATTTATAATAAAAAAATATTTTTTTTAAAAACTAAGATATACATACGTCTATCCTGCGATAATCTGATCATTATAATAATATTATCATCAATACATTACAAATTTTAACATAAGATTATGATATTTACTTTTAAAAAATTAAAATTAAAATTAGGCATTGTCTATTAATTTATTCAAATACAATTCTATGACATTTAATATACTTGTAAACGTGTTCTAAATATTTTTTACTTAATTCATACCTATTTATTTTTACAATCTACTAATTCTAAGATTTTAATCCGTAGAATAATGTTAAAGAAAAAACGTGTAGCTTATTAAATTTTGTGTTCATAAGAAATTTATCTCATATATTTTTGCCATTATTTGTATTAAGAAAATTGCAAAACTGTAAAAACAGCTTAACATATAGCAACATTAAAAACCTTAGTTCAATTCAGATTCATACTTAAAATAATTTACAACTTTTAGATTAAAAAAGACTACTTTATATTTGCAATACCCTCTTTTACCCACTTTTAGTGTTCAGCCTGAACATGTATACAAAACGTAATTTCCACGAAATTAAATCCAAGCTGAAGTCAAGGAAAAACCAATATGTGCATAACATTGAAATCAGACTTTGAAATTTTAATTTCCTGTATTTTGATGAAAATATTCTATATGATAAATTAAATAAGATAAATAAAACAGATAAATATTTTGTCGATAGACATTATTTTTCACTACAAAAAAAAAAAAATAATAAAACGAAATATTTTTATCATACAAGAATAACAAAATGACGATAAAACTTAACTATCATGCAAATGACATGTTCATTATAATAAGACATGTTGTATGTTTAACAGAAAATTGTATTCGTAGCATAAAAATACCATTAATAATATAGGTAATAGTAATTATTCGTGTATTTACATATTATTATTATTATTAAAATACGCATAAAAATTTAAGCGGGTATCGGACCGTGCCGTAAAACCATGTGCACGGATTATGAGAACCAGCTTCTATTTTAATGAACAAAAAATAAAATAAAATAAAACTTTAAAATTTAAAATTAGACGCAATCGAATGGGTTGGCAACGATTTCGATACGTACTCGATATTACCAACAATAGAGTTCGCGCGAAGCATCTGAGCGGAAGATCACATAAAATACTCGAAAAACACACTTTTCGACGACCGAACGAATAATATTATTATTGAGTTTAAGGTGTAAATACGACCCCTTGATTTCGCTTATTATGTCCACCGATTTAATGTACACAGAAATATCGACCAATGCGTCGTTATCGGAAGTTAAAGCAATCGCTAATTATTCAATAATAATAATAACAGTAACGTATAATAGTATCGTAGAAAAGTCCGACGAACGGGAAGGTGGTAAGGGATGAGGAAGGGGTGGTCAAGTAGAAGCCGCTGCGGTTCCGTCGACCGGTTAAAAAATTGCACGTAAACACGCCGCGGCATCGGGCGCCGGACAACGACCGCGATTTTTTCCGATCGGAAAATACTGACCTGTCGTCGCGTAAGCGGCATCCCGGAACCTCAGCAGCACGTCCGCCTCGAGCGTGCCGTACGACAGCTGCAGTCCGTGGTTGAGCACGTGCACCAGACACGCGCAAACGACGACCACCCAGCCCCATCCGGCCTCCGGGTAATAGTGCCGTCGGAGCAGCCTGCCCACGTTGGCGATCGGCACGGCCACTTGCTGCTGCTGCCGGTGACATCGCGATTGATGACGGGGCACCGGGTCGTTGTCGGCGGACGGCCGTGCGGCGGCGGCGGCGGCGCCCGCGACCGTGGCCACGGCCGTCGCGTGTGCGCTCCCGTCGCCACCAACGGTTTCCTCTTCGAGCACGGTGAACAACATCGGCCACGACCGCGATCTCGGCGTCGCCACGACGTTCCTCTCGCACGGGCAGATCATTTCTCCTTCGTCCCTCCCCTGTCCCTTCTCAACAAGTGTTCCGGTCGCGGGATGCGATCGAATCCGACGTCGGACGGAGACGAGAAGATATTTTTTCGTTACTCATCAGCATCGCGTCGCGTCCGTATCGTAACCGGCGATAATCGTCGTACTACTGTTATTATTAATATTATTATTATTATTATTGTTATTATTGTTGTCGACGGTGTCGACGCGACTCGCGACGGTAGCTCGCGCGAACCGCACCACGTGGACGACTGACGACGGTCGCAGTGGTCGCGTACCAAACGTTTGACGGGGGGCGCCGCGTGCGTGACAGTCGCAGCGTCTGCGGCGGCGGCGGCGGCGGCGGCGACGGTGGCGACCTACCGCAACGGTTTTACCATTGCGCACGTGTGTTGCCCGTAAACAACAACGTACTTCCTCCCTCTGGCCGCCGTCGCCGTGAACGGGTGCGCCAGACCACGACGAAGACGACGACGAGAGGCGACCGGTGTTCCATCACCCCCCCGCTGTAGTTAGCACGACAATAACACGACGAGCGCGACGGCTTCGTCGTTCGCCGCCCAGATCGCATCGGAACGGGCTCGACCGTGCGCCCCCCCTACCCCCCCCCCTATCCACATAGGTTCGAGAAGATACGCGCGCAGCCGTTTCTCGCCAAACGTAATTCTTCTCTCTGGACCGACACGTCGTACGCGCGCGTCCGTCCGATCGCGCGCCGGTCAAACGCTCGAGCAACGATTTACGGCCCGACCGTTTTAGACGTGGTCGCGACCCCCGTGACGGCTGCCCGGAGCCAATTAAAACGCAGCACATGGGTTCACCGTCGTAAATTCCTTTCGGACGCGCGACCATTAACGAGCCAACGCGGAAATCCAATCGAAAACGCCGCCGTTACGCGCGCACGTCTAGCGGAAGAGCAATCCAATCGAGACGTTTTACTCGTACGGGACTGAAGACGTATTATATTGTATTATATTCCCGTAACGCGCGCCGCAGAGGCCATTTTCTTACGGTTCGAAATACGTAATTCCGACGAGGTCCTTGTGATTCGGAAGCGGTATTGTTTTTTTTTTTTAATCAGTTTCGTGTGGCGCAATTGACTCACAAATGTTTTGTCACTATCTTCCGTAGTGTTATCCCGTCGCTAATTAGATGATTTTTTTTTTTTTTTTTAATATAACTATACGTTAATACGTTCAGCGGTCCCCGGTCAACGGTTTGGTTATGAAATACAACCATAATTTAAAAAAAAAAAAAATATTGAAAACTCTAATTATTAACCCGATAAATGTTTGCGCTTTAATTATTTTTTATGATGCAAATGAAGTTTAAAGATCGGTATAAAGCAAAAAAGATTGAATTTTAGTCCCTAAACTTAAACATTCAATTAAATAACTATAAAACAGCTCTTGCGATACGATATATAATGTCTTACATAATATTAATAACTTTGTCTAAAAGCATCCCCAAACAGCTGAAAAGAAATAGTCGCACAATACAATCGATGCGTTTTTATTTCATGTACATGTATATAAAATATTGAACATTGAACATAGTTTAAAAGCCGACAGAGCTGAAACGTGACTTTTTATCCGTACTAAGACATTATAGATAAAATTAATAAAATTATAAATTCAAATTACGAAAAGTGCTACTACATCCTTTGGAGTGTATTTGACATAATTATCTTTATACTATCTAAAATATTTAGACACATAAATATATACATGTGTGATGTGTAGTGTGCTCACGTGGCTTTTTTAATTAAACCAAATTAATATTTTAATAAAAATATTTGAGTTCCCTTCTAATGTATCGTAATCCGTAGCTTAAGAAATGACGAAGAATTAACGAAGAGTTATTACTTTAGATTCATAGTTGTGCTCAGATCTGTATTTTAAGTGGTGGCTACTATACTTTTAATTTTGAATTCTATCCTAACAAGTCGGTATATTAAGTTAGTTGTAATGTATAAATAATTTGATACACAAAACTTTAATTATTTATTTTATACTGTAGTATATTAATCCCAGCATGTTTTTTTTAAATCTCATATATTTTTTTCAGATAGCTTCAATTATTTATGATTTGTACTTTTGTAATCAATCGTAATAAGTTTTGCTCGAACGTTTAGAAAGTTTAGTTTTTTTTTTTTATAACGAAACATTGTTTATTTTTTACCAAATATTTTAAAATAAATTACATTTAATTTCAACAACATCTGTTAAAATACTAGACACTTATTCTCAGACTTAAATTAAAGAGCCTCGTTTACATTTGATTGTTGCCCGGGCACACCCAACACTCCACCTCTCCCCGTGCGCATGTCTATATGTAGTAAATATGTAGTCAATATGTAATAAGATAAAACCTATTCATAGTTAATTGTTTTATACAATGATACGAATGTCCCTATATTCTTTAGAGTTGGTACCTATGAAGGGAGAATATGAATAGCTTTTTTGGAGGTAATAGAACGGAAAATTGCGTATTCATTTCATAGGTATGCGTAGACATTAATCGCAGATGCATACGAAATATAGCGGCCCATATTTTAACAATCGACCAAATAAATACTGAACCGCCAAAATTATTGATTGTACTAGGTACGTAAAGGTACCTTAAATCTATTATACTTAATCGTTACTACTACTGTAAGTGAAAAGTCCGTTGTTAACTTTCATTGCTTCTATTCACCATCGACAATTATTCAAGTTAATCTCTCGATTTTATACAGGACAGAAATTAAATTAATTGAATTAATATAAATAACTATCTAAAAGTACAATATTTTATCTTCTTAAAGAAGAAAAAAAATTGTAATCAAATTTAATTTATATTATATATTTCTGTTATATCTATAGTTTATGAACAGTATTTAGGAGTACTGTAAATTGTATAGCTAATAAGAATAAAAATTAGGTGCCGAATCTAAAATAACTTCCTTATTTTATATTTTGTTATTGATTCACATTTATAGTTTATATTTAGATACGTAAAAGAATGAAAGAGTACCTTATACTCTATGTATATTCATTATATTCGTATTCGTATTTATCACTAAGCTACTTGTTTACATTTTTAATTTTGACAATTTATATTAACTAGCATAAAATCTTAGATTCAAGATTTATTTAAGTCTTAATAATATTTTATACCACATTTAAATTAGATATTTCACTACAGATGTCGATTCTGTTTGTTAATCATATAAATAACATAAATATATTGTGGAAATTTATTCTTAAAGAGATTTATGTGTTTTATTTACGAATGATTTATAGCGAAATCCGCGTAATTTTTCTAATAAATTATATAAATGTAACAAAAATATTATCATGAACCAATTAGTAAATGCAGTTTTTATAAATATTTGGTTATTTAATTTTTAGTACATCAAAATAATTTGAGTTTAAATGTCCAACATAATATTAAAATTTTTAAAATTTCACGAAAGGCTATAGATGTAATAATTTAGAGTATGTTGAGGACTTTTAACACTAATATGACATGTTTTATATCCATTTATCGTATTTCATATTATAATACGTCAACTATTTTGATATCATCTTGTATACTTACAACCAGTTTCTGACTGTATAATGTTTAACATCTGCACTATGTCACAACTGAGACTGGAGGAAGAGTTTAGGGTTGGAAGATTTCTGTAAAGTCATAGGATAAGTAAAAACATAAGACACAGAAAAACTTCAAATTATAAAACTAAAATAAATATTTTAAAAATGATACACAATAGTTAAAATTGATTACACCTGTGTATTGTAGTATTTATTATCACCACAGAATCAAAAACTAAAATATCACCTGTCAGCAGTGCCATCAATATTCTAGCTTCATTTCTAGTAATGCGTGTAATAACATCTATGAGAATTAAACGTGATATTAATAATGAAAATAATATTGTAAACCTATGAATTGAAATATCAACTAATAAAATGTATATTATCAAACGTTTGTGAAATATTTGTAGTGAATTACATTGTGAAAATTCGTCAGTAGAAAGCTTACGAGTCGTAAGTTACGACATACTACTAGAAGAAGTAACGGAGTTAGTGAATAGATAGCGAACAAAATGATTGCCACCTTTATTTCGAAATAACGTCTATACAAAAACGGAAAAACAAATAATTACTGTATGAAAATGTGAATGAAAATTTAACCGTCCGTTGAGTATATTATTCCAATTTAATTTCAGCAAAACTAACTGCAGTTTTGATATAGATGTTCAATTATTATACTGTTAATGTTTCGTATCTACTAAAGGAACATTAGTTATTAATAAAATACAAATCTATTAAGCAACAGTAATAACAATATTTATTAGTTTTTGTAGAATTGAGTCCATGGACTAGATATAATTTTATAATATTTACTAATATTTCTTTGATGCGCTCATTCGTATTAATTTGTTAGATAATGTGGTGCGAATAACGATAATAACGAATAACCGGTAATATCTATCATAAAAGCTCCATGCGATACGAAAATAGATGAAAATTAAACAGAAGGACATTAATCATAGGTTCTAGCAGTGTCAGATTTTTTATGAAATTTACGCCGTCTATGTATGGGTATCAACTCTAACTATAAAATAAATACACTGTGATTCGCTGAGTAGGAAATGGATGCGTAGAAAAATGACAAATGACCCAATTGTTCTGGGTATCCGGAATTGAATCAACACGCACACACATACTCTTCTGTTTTGTTGTATTACTAGTATTATTCACTGAAATTGAGTGAAGAATAGTTTTATATTAAGGTACAGAAAAATCGAAAAATACATAAATTCATACTTATCATTGATCTTACAAATTCTATCGACAAAAAATCGTAAACATTATTGTTTATTTTTATATTGTGAACAAGATGGATTATAACATTTATAACAAGTTACGCTTAAAATGGAAATGTTTTTATATTGTTAATCTCACCAGATTAAATATAGTTGGACCTAGAAAGCATTAATTGTAACAGTCATTTATTCTATTATAAGTAATAAAAATTAAAAATTATAAACTTGAAAACATTGTTCGGTTTATTCGAATAAACTTTTACATTTATTTTTACAAAATGAGCAATTTTGTGTTTTCTGTCTGATAGTTTTAGGCAATCATAACTAATTTATTTTACCTAGTGTTAAAAGTTCTGAATATTTAGCCAAATTTTTTATTAAAAACCTTGTAAATTATATCTTGTTTACGTTATGAATAATTATTTTCAGTTTTCAGGAATATTTATGAGTGAAAAATACTCCAAAATATATTTAACAGTAGTAGATGACAATGCCGGACAGAAGATTGAATTATCTGTTTAACCACATATCAGTTTTTTTATAGTTTTATATATATTTATATTTTTTATGATATATTAAACAGCATCATACTGTTATAAATATAATAATATAAAAATTATGTTTATCAGAAGTTATATTTATAGGTATTATTCAATCTTAAGTAATACTACTAATTTATTTTCATCTGAATTACATGATTGCTTCTTTGCCAAAAATGAGTTCAATATTATAAATATATGTAGATTTTATGTTAAATAAAGTTGAAATTAAAAATATTGCATATTTTTAAATCACAATAAAGATAAAAAGAATTTATTTTGCGAAAAACCGTTAGTATTTATAAAAACTGCTAAGATTTTCTGATTTAGATAATCTGCCATTATGCATTTTACATGGACCTAAATACAGAAAATCGCTTTTTTGACGTAATTATTATCATTAATATTATATTTATAATTATGACTCATTATTGCTTTATTATTGCTTTCGAAATATGTACGTAAATAAATATGAATATTTAACACAACAGAGGGTGTTCACTTCCATTGTATGTTTATCTTTGTATCTATTAAACATGACAACTGTAATATACTATCCATAATAAAAATAATTCTATACGGATAAAATAGAAATGCAATTTTAAGACCAATTGAAAATGCTACTATTTTCACTTGAATTTTACTATCAAACATTTTTATTCTCATGTTCTACGTTTCTACAAAAACCACCGACGTCTGGTTTATTTCATTAATTAATTTAAATTAAAAAAACGTTTCATTGTACCAGTTGTTATAATTAAAAAATGTAAATAATTAAATTAAATAAATAATTAAATGCTTAGCCTGGAGGACTATTATATTTGTAATGTATAATCAGTTTCGAATTGTAAATTCATCATCAAGTATATTCAATGTCAATAAAATTGCGACTCTTTTTTTATTTATTTCTATATTAATTTACGAGTAATAACTACTTATCAATTTTTGTTTTATTAAATTACCTTATTTATTATATAAACTAATAAATTAATATTTACAGTTAATAACAATATGATGGCAATGATTAATAAAAATATTGTAATGTTTAGGATTGATCATTTTCTGATAAAAGATCTTTTACGTCCATGAAGATAATGTTCTCCGGTAGTCGATGCCGGGGTCTGGTAAATTGCGTCCCCAAAAAAAGGTCATAGTCATATACTATGTAAATTGCGGCCTGTGTACTATTAAAACATACGTAAATTGTGTCCCAGGTATATTTGAAATTTACATAAATTGCGACCCGTGATATTTCAATTTTCAGTCGGCTGTACAATTTAAAAACAAGTAATAAATAATATTAACTTTAATATTGATCGATTTAGATAATATGCTCATCTACATAATATTATTGCAACCAGTGTGCATTTGATCAAAGCCCTTACGGACAATTTTTAACGTTGCTCTATAGTTTAATAATGAATATGTTTTTTTGTAATGAAAAATAAAAGGAATAAAATGTTTAACTAGTTAATAGTTTTAAATTTCGTTTTCATAAATTACTAAAAAATGATAATCAACTTTGTTGCTACACAGTTAGAACGTATAAATATTTTTTGAAATTTTATGATAATAATATTTCAATAGATAGTGTAAAAGATCATAATTTTATTACCAGCTCTAAATCTGAAAAATGAGAAAAAAAATATTGATTTTGCGAAATAAAGCTTTAGACGTAATTACATAGGCATAAAAAATATTTAGGTAGACATATGTACAAAAATTACCCAGACCGCAATTTGCATATGTTTAAAACATATGTTGGCCGTAATTTCCATAAAAAAATTTAAAATGGAACGCAATTTACAACGATCCGTTGAGGCTACAAGCGTTTATTGGAAGTTTTTCTTCCTTGATTGAAATGACCGATTCTGTCCAATTCTTTATGTTTGGCGTGAACCATTTAAAGTTGAATGTTAATCCAAATATTTATGTCTAGTTTCATCAAATAATTGCATTCTACACATTATTTGGAAAAAATGAATGTTAACAATCAACTCTACACTACCATCTCACTATGTCTTAAAATTAATAACCAAATAAGAATAAACTCTCTAGATATTACAAGCGCAATCTAGTTGTACAAATTTAGTTAATATCTTTCGTTATACGACGCTGTGTTAAGAATGGATTTACGATACGTAATATAAACAAATTTAAGAGAAACAATATATTTGTCACGGCTAAAATTTAACTCTAATAGTAAATAAATATATATTTGTCGTATTCATATTACATTAAAATGTGTTTCGTTTAATACTTATATGAATATTAATGTTTTTAACTAAGCGATAAGCATTAAGTATAAGATATATTATATATTCGTAAGCATAGGATCAAATGGATAACAATTTAGTTACGATGAGAAAATTAAGTTTTAATAAGACGTCTTAATTATTAACAGCAAAATGCATAAGTATTATATGAACATTTTATGTTAAATATCTTACATTATTTTAAGTTAGTTCGTTTACTTTAAATAATACGCTATTGCTTATTATACTTTATCGTACTTTCAAAGAGTGCCAATGCTTATTACAAATGAGATATTTGAAAAACAAAAATATACATTTTTTCGATTTAAATCCAAAACAATTTGTTCCTACTTTTTTTTTTTTTTTGAAACGTGAAGTTTCAAAGTTTCACAATAAAGTTTTTCTTTCTCTAATTATACCTTTTGCAATGGTAGTATAAGAACAAAACATAATTAAAGTATTACAATTTGTTGGTACTCAGTAGTTCAGAAATAGGACAAAACTGATTTTAAATATTGGACGATTTATATAATTTGTATACATAAATTAATTTTTTTTTTTTTCGATTTCATATGATAGTTACATCATTTTATGATTTTAAACTTATTGTAAATAACGATAACATAATTCCTTTATACAAAAATATTATGTAGATTGATATTTACAAATCATATTGTATTATTATCATTTATTTTATTCTGTCTCATAATTAAACCACAATGGGGGGTTCTCTTTTCGCAAGATTATGTACGTATTTTAAGTAAAACAAATTATCGTTCCATTGTTCTAAAATTAGAATTAAAATGTAAAAGTGGTAGAGCTATGTATACAAATATTTTTTTATAACATTTTTGTATTTTTTCCTTTATATAAAAAACTGTTATAGTTGCGCAATTTTGTGATAAATTATTGTCTGTATAATTTACACTTGTTTTTATTTATAAAAACTTTTTTCTTACTAAAAAATTTGAAGATTTTTTCAATTATTCAAATAGTGTACTACACGCTTGTTTTAAAAAATCTATTTTAATTTTAAATTTATATTAAATTTGAAAAAAAAATTTTAATTTATATGGAATTATGTCTTCAAAATAAATATTCAATAATTATAATTGACGATTATTTTTCTTTAATTTCTTCTCCAAATTTTTCGAACAAAAAATATCAACATTGTTAAGAAATATTTTAGCAATTAACTTTTAATACAATAATAAAATTATTTTTCAACTGATTAAACAAATTAATAATTTAAAAAATAAAATTAATACTATTATTTTAAAATATTATTTATTTATTTAAGAAACATCCATACAATACACTATTACATAGGTATTCAATTATCATCTAATTTCTTCTCAACATTGTTATTGAAGAATGACTGCCATTTTTATGGCTCTTGATCATGGGAGTTATTTTCAACATCATTATTCTTCATTTAACTGCTTTGGTTACCTCGCTATCAAAGAGAAAAAGACAAATGTAACAGTACTTTGAAAGAATTAATGGCATTAGCAATATATGTGAAAGATATTATTTAATTCAAGCGATTTTTAAAAAATAAAAAAAATAAAATATAGAATTTTTCATGTCTGAAAATCCTTTAGATCATATTATTGAAAATATTTTATATCATATTTATATATTGTAACTATAATATTTAATTTTTGAGAAAAAGTTTTATAAAAAAAGTACGTTAAAATTAGATTTTTAAATTTTTATTTTATTTATTTAATACACGATATTAACATTTTTTAATTTTAATCACGAATTGAACAAAATCAACTTAATAACAAATCTTGAGATTTGAATCGTATGATATTTATTTCATAATATAAAATTTGATAAAAATTATCTATTTAATGATAATTACATTAGATCAACTGTTTAATAATATGTGACCAATATGTTTTATTGTAATTTTTAGACAATTTTAGTATCATAAGAAGGAAAATATGTAAGTATTTAAAAATTGTTGACTTTAAATTTTATTTACTACAGTTGTCGAATTCAAGTAAGTGAAAGTATTTAAAATAATACTTGTTTACATATATTTCGTTATACTGGATTTGTAATTTTAACATATTATTTTCATAATTATTTGAATAATCAAATTTTAATATAAGTTCCTTCATGGTAATATCTTCTAATAGTTTCTTATTTATCTAGAGAATTATGGAATATTGATATTAAAATAAAGATCGTAAAATTTCAAAATATTTTCAAATTCATACATGATATGTAAATAAAATTAACACTTATGCTATAAGAAGTAGTTAAGATATTATTATAATCGCCAAATTTTTTTTTTTTTTTTTAATATAAACATTTTCTAATCCAAACAGTCTATACTATATTTTTAGCACGCTTATAATTTAATCATCCTGATTATTTTCTTTTCTACCATAATAAAGACCAATACATTTACAAATTAACAATTCTCAATTAGTCATAAATAATTGTAAGTGTAATTATAAGCTTTTATATTGAATAATTACAATTTCTTATACATGGAGGTTTACAAAAACTTGACAAAGATAAAACATTAGAGTTTGTAAGTAATATTACTGAATATTTTATCATGCTTAATAAAAGTTGAAAATTTATATAATTACGCGTTATAAGAATATGTAACTAGACCCTTAGGTACCATTTGATAACCGTGTAAATATGTATACGGTTTAATATTACCATCGAATAAATTTAACTAGAAACACAATCACAAGCGATATTATTTACAATAGTCGCGTAGTTTCATCAAAAGTAATTAAATCTAAAAATTTATATAATCCACAATCAAATATAGTGTTGCGATACAAGTATTTTGATGAATATACATTACTAAATTAATGAGAAAAATCGTGGTTTATGATTTATTGGAATCTGGAAATAATACAATTTAATTAGGAATGTACACTCCAGAAACAAATTAATTTATCGATGTACCAAATGATTTCTTATCTTTATACTGTATTCTTATGAAGATTATTACAAATAAAAAAATCCAAAAATAAATTAATAGCATAATGCTACTAATATAATACTACGATTTTGGGTAGTTATAGGGTTGAATAAAAATTTGAATAAAAATAATAATCAATGTTTAAATATTAATTATTCATTGCAGTTAAAATTGCAGTAATTCAAGTTATTCGCTGTAATTAAAAAAATAGAAAAATTCATGTTTAAAAAACAATAATAATCTCAAAAATAGTGTACGCCTTCTCACCTATATCTTCTTACTATATTAATACGACGGATGAAATTAGTATTATTGCTATGGTTCTAATTCACAATTTTTAAAAATGCACTTTTATTTTTCCTATATGGGATATTAATCTCAAATATTCTTAATTTTGTATTGATTATTTTTCTAAACATCAGTTGCAAACTTTGTTATTTATTATTTTAATAAATTAATATTTTCGAAAAATTCTAATCATTATAGGAAATAAACTAATTTTCTTTTTAGTTTATGCATTCAATTTTAATTACACCAAAATAGAACAAATAGTATTTGATTTGCATACATTTAATGTTACCTTTGAATGTATTTTAGATAAGATAAAATAATAATAAAAAAATAGATGTAAATAACTCTGATGATACATGTAATGATGAAACAACTTTCTAATGTAAAGGTTAGCAAAAACAAACAATAACAACTAACAAAGTTTTCATAAAAACGTTTTAAACAAACTTCAATATTTAAGGGTCGTATCTGTAATTGATTAATATATTTATTTACTTTCGGTAATAACAAAGCATAAAAAAAGAACCGGATGGGCCTCGCTCTGCTGTACACTTGGGGGTGAAGTGCGACTCTTCATAGGATAGGTCATTAAAATGGATTTGTTAAATTTGAATTCAATGATAGGTATAATTTTATACGAAAAACGATTCTGAACGGAGATGATATGTTTGTCTAGAATATAATACAATGTTATTTATAAATATTGTAATAAGTATATTTTATTTTGAAACGAAAAATTTAGAAAAATCGAAAATTTAAATTGTCTATAAATAAGTCAAAATATGTCAAAATACATTGAAAACATAACCATGTATAGAAAACGTCAATATAAAGATTTGGTGAAAATTTCAAGTTGTTGCGGTTTTTCATTTTTGAGTTAGAGCATTTTAAAAAAACCGATATCATTTGTCAGTCTAGAATATTATACATTATATTATATTTTACATGTAATTTTATGTCAATATTCGCTGTTCAAACGCTTATAAAAAAAAATTTTATCTTTATTTTAAAAAAAAATACTTAAAAAAATTGAAAATTTCAATTGTCTATAAATAGCTCAATAAAAGTCAAAATTTGAACATTTAACGGTGTATAGAGAACGCTAATCTAAACATTTGGTGAAAATTTCAAGTATTTACATCGATTAATTTTTGAGTTACAGCAAAATAAAAACTGGTTTTGCGTAAAAACTCCCGTTTTCCCTTAAATTTTTAGGGTTTTTCCCATCGCATTTAAAAAATATTGAAAACTTTTTACTTTTGACCCCCCAAAGTACCAACTAGATTCACTTTCCTTTCATAAAATTTGCTACATAAGAAAATCGAAGCATTTTTACTGCCCCAAATCGTGTCGACAGACACAAAAAAAAAAAAAAAACATCATTGTAAAATCAATACATTCTTCACTCCGTTCGGAATCTAAAAATAAAAAAAAATTGAATTTATAATACCATAAAAGTATAAATATGTAATTGAAAAAAAATTAAATAATTTTTACAAAGAAAAAAATATAGACCAAATTATCTTAGGCAGGCCATGCACAAAAGAAATCTCTATGGTTGTCCTTAAGTCATGATGAAACAAAATAAATGTATTCAGATAAAATAAGCATTGACCTATTTTAGATTTTGAATGAACTAGTAAGCAATGTTTGAATTTACAATAATGGATACTATATTTTTGGTAACATACATTTAAATTGTAAATTGTACTTTAATCATTTAATTTTGAAATTTTCTGAGTGATATTGAGCAAAATTGTGGAAATATTTTAAAATAAATAACCAAAAAATGTTAAAATTCTTCTGAGAATTATTTTAGATTCTGAACGGAGTGAAGAATGTATTGATTTTACAATGATGTGTGTTTTTTTTTTTTTTTTTTTTTTTTTTTTTTTGTGTCTGTCGACACGTTTTGGGGCAGTAAAAATGCTTCGATTGCCTTATGTAGCAACTTTTCTGAAAGGAAAGTGAATCTATTTGGTACTTTGGGGGGTCAAAAGTTAAAAATTTCCAATATTTTTTAAATGCGACGGGAAAAACCATAAAAAAATTTGGGAAAAACGGGAGTTTTTACGCAAAACCAGTTTTTGACATAATCAAATTTTTTATTTTGCTATAACTCAAAAACTAATCGATGTAAATACTTGAAATTTTCACCAAATGTTAAGATAAGCGTTCTCTATACACCATTAAATTTTCAAAGTATTTTGACTTTTATTAAGCTATTTATAGACAATTGAAATTTTCAATATTTTTAAGTATTTTTTTTTTAAATAACGATAAAATTTTTTTGGCTGCCTAGAAAATCTTGAAAATTTAATACAAGGTTTCTTATAAGTTGTTCCTTAACTGATAAAAAAAAATCTAAAATCGTAAGTCACAATTTTTTTTTATAAGTGCTCAAAGTTCCAATTTATACGAAATATGTAAAAATCACGATAATTTGCAAGTTATTATGTAGATAAAAATTCATAAAATTTTTTCTGTTCATACTTAAGGTTCAAAATTTTAACACTAGGTTATGTATAAGCTACTCTTCAAAAATCTTTAAAAAAATTTCTACCGGAATTAGAGGAAAAAATTTTATGACTGTTTGAAATTTAAATATTTACGAAATTGCATAAAATAGCGATTTATTCTCAAACGATTTTAAATATTTTTTATAATTCAAAAAGTATAAGTCGCAGATTTTTGAAATTTCTACCAGCTGTTAAGATTGGTATTTCCTTTATGTCATATTTTTTTCAAAATATTATATTGATTTTTAAGCCACTTATAGGCATTTAAAATATTCGATTTTTTTACATTTTTTTTTTATAATCGGTGATAAAAAAAATTTGGCTCGTACAAAATACTTGAAAATTTAATAGAAGATTCCACAAAAGTAGTTCTTAAAGTCATTCAAAAATTATTAAAATCCATAGGCACAATTTTTTTTTATAAGCGTTTGAACAGCGAATATTGACAAAAAATTACATGTAAAATATAATATACTGTATAATATTCTAGACTGACAAAGATATCGGTTTTTTTTAAAATGCTCTAACTCAAAAATGAAAAACCGCAACAACTTGAAATTTTCACCAAATCTTTATATTGACGTTCTCTATACATGGTTAAGATTTCAAAGTATTTTGACATATTTTGACTTATTTATAGACAATTTAAATTTTCGATTTTTGTTAAATTTTTGTTTTTAAACATCTATAAAATTTAATTGATTGAGCGAAAACTCTTGAAAATTTTATACTAGGTTTATAATAAGTTAAACTTATCGTAAATAAAAAATATCGGTGATCGGTTAACTCAATTTTTTTTTATAAGCCCTTAATTCTCAAATTTGTATAAAATGTGTAAAAATCACGATAATTTGCATGTTATTTTGTAGATAAAAATTCATAAAATTTTTTTTGTTCATACTTAAGGTTCAAAATTTTAACACTAGGTTATCTATGAGCTACTCTTCAAAAATCTTTAAAAAAATTTCTACCGGACTAAGAGGAAAAAATTGTATGACTGTTTGAAATTTAAATATTTACGAAATTGCATAAAATAGCGATTTATTCTCAGACGATTTTAAATATTTGTTATAATTCAAAAAGTATAAGTCGCAGATTTTTGAAATTTCTACCAGCTGTTAAGATTGGTATTTCTTTTATGCAATATTTTTTTCAAAATATTATATTGATTTTTAAGCCACTTATAGTCATTTAAAATATTCGATTTTTTTACATTTTATTTTTATAATCGGTGATAAAAAAAATTTGGCTTCTACAAAATACTTGAAAATTTAATCGAAGATTCCACAGAAGTAGTTCTTAATGTCATTCAAAAATTATTAAAATCCATAGGTACAATTTTTTTTTATAAGCGTTTGAACATCGAATATTGACATAAAATTACATGTAAAATATAATATAATGTAGAATGTTCTAGACTGACAAATGATATCGGTTTTTTTAAAATGCCCTAACTCAAAAACGAAAAACCGCAACAACTTGAAATTATCATTAAATCTTTATATTGACGTTTTCTATACATGGTTAAAATTTCAAAGTATTTTGACATATTTTGACTTATTTATAGACAATTTAAATTTTCGGTTTTTCTAAATTTTTCGTTTAAAAATAAAATATACTTATATAATATTTATAAATAACATTGTATTATATTCTAGACTAACATATGAACTCCGTTCAGAATCGTTATTCGTATACAATGATATCTATCATTGCATTCAAATTTAACAAATCCATTATAATAATGACCTATCCTATAAGCGAGGTGCACTCCACCCCTAACTGTACAGCAGAGCGAGGCCCATCCGGTTCTTTTTATTTATTTAAAATAAGTCGTTTGGTATTTGAGCTTAGTGTATGGAAAACAAACTCGAAGTCAATTTTAAAGAAGATTTATTAGACAGATTTTTTAAAATATTTATTTTTTATCTTACGACATTAACGGTTGTCTTTTTAATTTTCAAACGTAACATTTTTCATAGACATTTTGATTATTTTAAATTAAATAAATATTGCATTTTGTAAAAAAAATTTTTGTAAGCAATAGGCTTGATAATAGGTACAATTTATTTAATTATATTATTGTAATCTATTATTGTAATAATATATTTATATTTTCATTCTCTTTCTTAAATAATGATATTACTTATTAATGTTATTAATAGCCTGCAAAAACCTGACTTTTTAAATGAATTTCAGTGTAGTCAATGGAAGGCCATTGCTACAGAAACAAGTAAATCACGATTCGTTCATATAATAACAACAGTATGGATGAGTAATGTAATAATATGTAACTCGTATATAATATTTCCCAAAAGCATTAGTTACAAAGGTTAACTATTGACAATTGGCATTTCAATGAAATGATATTATGTTAATGGAATATTGCAATAAAGTACATATATTTACTGTTAGTGTATAATAAAATTTGCCAATAGCACAGGTATAATTATTAATTAGTGTATTATATATATATTTATATACAGTGTTGGGAAATATCTAGATAAATGTATCTAGATAAGTTATCTAGATAAAAATTATTTATATTTTATCTTATCTAGATAAATTTATACTCAGTTATCTTTATCTTTATCTAGATGAAAATCTTGTTATCTATCAGTACCAATCTAGATGATTTATTTAAATAGAATAAAAATAAAATTTGAAAATTTAAAATGTTTCTATATTTTCATTTTTACATTTTTCTGTACATCATATACCTATGACACAGATAATAACTGACAAGATGACAATCTTCTTTTGAAGTTTATTTCAAAAAAAAATTATTTTATATTTTATGTTTATTAATGTTTGAAATGAGTTTAAAAAATGATATTTATTTTAAAATGTTTTTAATTATGAATTTTTTACCTAATATCTGTAAGCTGTAGCAGGCGCGGCTTCAGAAACTTACAAAGGGGGGGGGGCCATTTTTTTCAGCCATCGCTTAATTTCAAAGGGGACTTAGAGGGGACTAAAGTTAGAGAATATTCTAACCTGGAACCTGTAAGTGATTACTGATAATCAAAGACCGGATTTATATGTTTTTACATATCGTTACTGGGTCTATGCAGTCTTATGAGAGTACAAAATGTGGATGATTCGTTCAATGCTGAATGCGAAGAAAAAAGTTTTTTTTGCATATTTAAGAATATTTCATGGGTTAGAGAATATTTAACCCATTTAGCATATTTTGGAATATTTCGTAAATTGTGAGAATAAATATCTATTTATTTTTAATTTCGGTACCCAGAAAATTTTTTTTGAACATTTATAATTTTCTTTTTTTTTATCAATTTGATAAAAATAATACACACAGTAGTTCTTTGGTATTATCAGTGTTATAGCACAGAATAGACTAAATTTATTCTATTCTGTGGTTATGGTGCTTTATCATATTAAGTTTCTATGCCGTTCCCTAAACATGGTGGCTAACCTACAATGCTAGCAGTTGTTTTCTTACTGATTTTTACTATTATTCTGTTATATTTATACTATATTCCTATTTTCCACTCTTACTAAAGTGCAATGGTATTCCATTAGGTATAATACGCAACTTTAAATACCTAATTAATACCTCACTATTAAAATAATGTTGAAAAAAAAAATTAAAAATACATATTAAAGCATATAATGATATTGATTGAATATTTTAGCATATTTTTGCATATTTTATACATTTTTGAGAGAATATAATGAGAATATATGAAGTTTTTTTAGAGAATATTAGCATCATATTTTGGGCATTTTAAGAGAATATAAATCCGGTCTTTACTGATAATAGTTGTTTCTCCAAATGAATACAGAGTCCGACTGCGTTCCTATATTATGATACACACCTCATATTAATGTCATATGGTTTTTTTAGGCCACCAAATAAAATTGTTAGCTAGGTACGTAATTAAAATCAGGATTTAACAGTTCACAAGGACAAATATGTGAAAAATTAAAATTTTTGAAAAAAGCTGGGGGGGCCATGGCCCCAGTGCCCCCCCCCTTGGAGCCACGCCTGGGCTGTAGTATCCCGAATATTTTCAAAATCAAACATGAAATTATCTCATATTTATCTAGATAAAAATGTACTATTTTTTATCTTTATCTAGATGAAATTTAGTATAACTATCTTTATCTGTATCTAGATCAGAATCAGTATAGTCATCTTTATCTTTATCTAAATAAATTATTAGTTATCTATTCCCAACACTGTTTATATATTAAAAAATACACAGTTTACTAAAATATATTCGTTTGATGACTATTTTTTCACAATAAAACGTTTATATTTATATTTAGAAATAATGACAATAAGAAATTCAGCAACACGTATCATTTCACCTATCACAATCATTTATAATTTGTTCCACTCTGGTATATATATATTAAATAATTGAATATAATATCTACTTGCTAACAGCACAAGTAAGACAATATATAATCATTATTTATGGTGCCGATGCTTGTAAAACATAAATAATGAAAAATTATGAGAGAGTTATTTTTAATAATTAATTTGTATTTATTTTGTTATTTAATTTTAATATAGAACTTGTATTATATTCATAGTTATATACGAAAACAGAATGAAAAAGTGTTATATATTGATTAATATTTATTAATTTTCTTTGTGACTATGCCTCATCCGATGATAGATACATAATTATGTATAATTTTATATAATAAATCCTGAATAAAAGACTATATAATTATTTAATCACTTTATAAGGATAGAACTGCACTTAAATTCTTATATCAGTCGAACTTCATTATATAAAACAAATTAGATTAATGATAATATGAAAACTTAAAAGACATTATATGAATTACCTGTAAGCAAGGTTAGTGTTTGAAATGTATAGTCTTATGATAAAATTATTATTTTAGTGTTAAATTAATAGAAATGTTGAACTGAAGTTCACCATAAATCATAAATAATATTTAATGAAATTAAAATATTATGCTCAATCAGAAATTTTTCTGTATGTGCGTGAAGTTTATATCATGCCTTAATTTATTTGAATGAAAAATTATTATTGTGATCTTAGTTTAATAAAACCTTATATAACTCATAGTTCGTTTTCTTACGATCTAAAAACTTATCAATAATAATAATTTGATTATTATAAGCCAGTACTAGTAAAATGTTTTTTGATGCAATATTTATGAGGTATCGATAGTACATAACCATGAAAAAACGTAATTAAAAATCTTGAGATAATATGTTGTTTAATTTAAATTATTTTTTTATAATTATTATTATTCGTATATAATATATGAATATAATCGAACTTTAGATGTAACAAGCACATGCATATACAGTAACATATATTGCTTTAAACAGATAAATGTTTAAATTTTTGAGTAATTTCTTTTGAGAAGATACATTTTCAAAATAAAATATCCAAATTTCATTAAATTTTTTTTTACGTATTAAATTTATAATCATTACAATTATTTACACGAAATAAGTTATTTTATGTTTGAAAGTTTTACATTTTGGTCAAAGATTATTTTTATTTTAATAAACTGTCTATAATATTTTTTTAGTAACACTTTTTAATTATTTGCTTGTAAAATTTTCCACAGCAATGCATTTAAATATGATCAGAGCTGTTTTTCAATAACAATGTTTATTTAGAACATGTACTTAAATGAATGTTTATTAATGTTTCACATACATTATTTTAATAAAAACGATTTTGATTTATCACAATCTATGATTACATACATCAATTATACGTTTTATTTTTAACAGTACTAGTATCAAGACATTTTTTTGTATATTCTTTTTTATTCAAAAAAACCAATTATTAATGAACACAAGCTTTACCAAAAACAAATGAAGGAAAAACCTTTTAGAAAATGCTTTTAGAAACACTATTGGTAGATGTAGCGAAAATAATAAAAGTTTTGCAGCCAGGTCACGCGACTCAGTTACTAATTATTATAAATGACACGATAGTATTATCCTTTCCATTTGTACATATCTATATGTTAAGAAGAAGAAAAACTTCCGGGTATGCACAAGTACAAGGCTCGATGTGATTTTGAAACGTTACGTCGCTACTTCCTGGTTATACGTAAAAACATAACCCCTATATTTAAATTGCAGTTTTCAATTACATTTGCTTTATCTTTTGTTATATTCTCTAGCTTAGTAAGTAAAAAAAAAAAAGAATATAAATATTACTTTCTATATAACATATAAATAATAGTATGTTGTTTTATAATGAATAAAAAAAAAAATGATGCACTATTTGGTTTAGACATCTGCTATACAAATGTTGTGCAAGTCTTGAAACCATAATGTCAGTGACGCTCACTCAAAAATAAATAGGGATAGTATGTTAAATAGAACCATACCACATACCCACCGTGTTACTTTCAAAAACAAACATACAGTAGCTTTGCCCCTTAAATATAATTGTACAACCTTGTTAATAATTATAACTATAATATTGATTTCTTAATTATTTTTTGTTTTATTGATTTTCAACTTCAACTTATACAAAGGAAGATAATAATAAAAAAATGAATTATCTGCAAGGAAAAATTAAATATCATGTGATTGAAATCGCATATTGATTCCTCGTGAGTACAGAGTGAAGATGAATTAAAGGAAAGCTTGAAAGAATGTTGGGGGAGGAGGCTGTGCCCAAAACGAATGTTAAGTTTGCTGAACCATAGATACTTAGGTATTATAGGGGCAATATGTCTGTGTCACGAGGCGAAGTAATGTGGTAAGAAGGACCAAGTAGATTGCCAAGCATTTCGAAGGTGCTTACGATGGATAGTAAGGATATCGGAAGCAGGAATTTTAAAAATAGAAAAAAGTGAGGAGAATTTTGTGGGAACAGCCAGGTGATCAGCTCGCTCATTACTGACTATACGAAAAATTAAGGATTTGATGATAAGAATTAAGGGAGAGAGGGAGGGATTGAATAAGTTTGAGGAAAGAGTAAGGAGGCAAGACTGTGAGTCAGAAGCAATGAGGAAGTTTTTGGAATCAAAAGTGAAAACTCAATATTAAAGTATTGAATATTAATTAAAATAAAAATAGGTTCTCGGATAATTATTAAATATAATTATATTTAAATATATATAATACGAATTTTCACGCGATTTTAATTGTATGCAATAAAATATATATTTATTATTAAGGCTTAATAATTACTTTTACGCTCACTGAGACTCAGATATAAGCTTTTATAAATAAATATAAATTATTACAATATAGCATTTTCTAATATGCTGCAGTTATTTGTGACTGTCTTAAATTCTCTGTGATGTTATAGATGATAAAATACTCATTAGTAGGTATTTAATTAATTACCTCTATATTATCTATTATATATAATATTATCCCAATATATATTATCCCAATTGGCTATATTATCCCAAGGTTTATTTTTAATATTTTATACGTAATAGAATTATGATGTAGATTTTTTTGGTCAGGGGTTCACCCGACTAACAAAAAAATCAGGGATAGCAGCTGCTACCATTGAATCCTTCAATTTGCACAACTGCATATGGTATAAATTAATATAAAATTTAACTGATTAAAAATAAATAATTAATAAACAGGTAACCAAAACAATATATTAGATCATACAACCAATCAAATTAATAAAAATAATTATTATACAAGTTTCCTTGTTGATACTAAATTTTTCATTAAACTAACAGTATTCGGTAAAAATAGAAATAAGTTATGTATGAATATTTTCTTGGAAAATAAGTGCAAATTAGATCTCGACCGTTTGTTATTATTTTTAACGTAATAAAGATTAAAACGAAGTAGTCAATAATTTAATCATCGGGTAGATAGATAAATAGGTATTATATGTAATTTTTGTGATAGGTTTACATTCAATTTGGTTAAAGACACAAATTAATCTACATTAGATGTAATTTGGTATATATTCATTAATTAATATTTATATTTGTGATAAGATATTTGTAAATAATAACTTAGTTTTTTTGTTGTTCGACGCCCAAACTAATGCTGTAAAACGCCATTACGTATTATTAACCAGTTGTGATTACAATTTAACATTATTCTTAATAAATTGAAGTAGGTAATTTTGTTTTTATTTTTGTTAGTGCTAATCCCAACTCATTTAATTATTTTCCTCAATAAGCACAATTAAAAATAATACTCTTTACAGTACAACGTTTAATGCATGGGCGGCAATCTCGTATTCACCACCCAACTAACTATATGATATCATAAGTGCTACACAAGCACTGAATATCCCAACCAGATCACCGGTTAAGTATATTTAATTTTAACTATTTGTACATAATGTGTTAAAAAACACACATAGTGTATTTTTTATATATCCTAGTGTTATTTTATTAACTTTTTTAACAATGCAAGTTGTACCAACTGTAGACAAATATAATCGAAATATATTTCTATGAACTGATAATATGTTGTATACATGTTAAGGTATTAATACATATATAAATTATATAAATACATTTATATATTTATAAAAAAATCATCACGTTATACAAAAGTATTCAAATAGTTTTACTTAATTTATGTAACTAAAACAAGTTTATAGAGTTGTAAACAAACAATTATTATCATTACATTCTAAATGAATAAATATTTTATAACATTAGTTCTTGCATAGTGCTTTAAAAAAATAAAAACGGTTAGTGGCATTCGGGGACTGCCGCGATAAAGCTATTGCATATTAAATAAATAAGAAGTTGATATAATTTTAAATTTTTTTATTATTCTAGTTATTCAGGAATTTGTATCATAGCAACTACGATATTCCATTAATTACGGGATTCCACAGGTAGTGGTCACGCTTTTTCGTTAAAAAAAATTTTCAGAAAAAAAGATTCTGAACGGAGTGATGGAATCTATTGGTTTTTAACTTTATTTTATAATATAATTACTCTTAATTTTTTTGACCTGAACTGATGAATAATTATTATTTAATACATAACCGATGAAAATTCCAAGACTAAATATATCAGTAAGGTAAAAAAATAAAAATAACTTATGTCAAAATAAAATATACCTTAAATATAAGGATGTCTCTAGAAGCGATAAAAGCCGTTTTAACGAGTTGTAACTTTTAGTATGTAATGTAACAGAGATTAATATATGTATTTTAAATTTGTAAAAAAATTAGAAATTATTAAAATGTGTAGCAAATTATGTAATTAAAAGAAGAACTTAATCTTATCCAGTAAACCAATATAACTATTAAAACATTTTATTAGGCATTTTAGTCACGACATAATAATTTTTTTATTTGCATTTGAAATAAAATAAATGTTATCATTTCCTTTCTCTAGTTGAAGAACTTTCGTCGAACCTCTTAGTAATCGAAAACTATTAGCCGTAAAATAATTCAGATAAACAAAATATGATGAGCATATTGTATACTCACTATTTTTACAAAATTCTCATGGTATCTAATAAGTCTATTGTATTCTGTGAATGGGGTGAGATAACGAAAGACAAACACCATCCGGTCACTATATTTGACTTTTTTGTAGTTTTTTTTTTATTTTTAAATAAAAAAAAATAAAAGACATGGAGTTTGGACTTGGATAAGAAAATATTTAACGACACACAATTCTAACACAAGTTCTTTAAAAAATATATAACTTTTGTTATTTGTATAGAAATTCCATGCCCTTCAAAGATCTTTCAAATTTATCGTTCTACCCTTTATTTCAAATGTAGAAGTATAAAGTCAACTAAATATAGAAATTTAATTATTACCTCCTGTTTACATTTGTATTTTAAATCCAACAACATTATGTCAGTCATTTAAGGTTTTTTCAATATTTTAATCAAAATTAATATTTTTATTTGTTTGACTGTTTACAATAGTATTTAAGATTAAATAAAAATGTTACATTGAAATTGATATTTTTTCATGAACACTATGTAATGAATTTTTTTTTTTATTCTTCAATCATCTATTATATTATTTTTTCAAAGGAAATATTATTTTCAAAAGTTTTGAAAATCTAAAATATAATAAACAAGTGATTTTATGACAAATGTATTTAATATATTTAAACTCATGAACAATTTTAAAAATAAAGCAAAATTCGAGAACCAATAATTTTTACACTTTTTACTCAAAGCTTAGATTATAATCAAATGGAAAAAATATATCGATAGCAGTTTATTTTGCAAATAAATGATCTAGCTTTGTATATTTCATATTTGTGATAAGAAACTAAAGGATAATCATAATATGAAAATTGTAGGGTGGTAATATATATATTATATATGTATATATATATTTTTTTAAACAAACAATTTTAATAAAATTATACCTATAGTATACGATAATGATATAATGTGTTTTATTTTATTAAATTATTAATAATGTTTACTCTTTTAAATGATTACATCACTGATATTCAATTTTTTTTATTTATAAATGTGTAAAAAATGTGGTAACTCAATGTTTTTCGACATGTGATCAAGTGAATACATACATTTCTGATGATAAACTGTAACGAAAAAAAGATCACCTATTGTGAAGGTCTTTGAAATATATTGTACATTTACTTCATTGGGAACGCAGGTTTAGCGAACAATTCATAAACTAAAACGATGAGCATTTCATTATGCCATTCAACAATACAAAACAGTTGTAAATTGTTCGATTTGTACAATAGGTATAATTTATCAAATAAATTTGTATCTATTATTGAATTCTGAGCTTAGTGAACAAGGTACTGGTTTTACAATTCCTTTTTCTGTGAACAAAATGTTGGTAGTAAAGTTCCATCAAATTTCATTCAGTAACTTTTTTAAGTAGAAAATAAGATACGATATAGGTACTTAAGACTAATTATTTTTAGAATAGTTTTCGTAAGCACAAAATAAAACTTAAAACTAATTTGAAAATAATGTTAAATTTTTTCCTATGGCTGTTTATGTTTCATTTATATTTCTTTTAATAAAAGAAGTAACTTTAGAATTTATGACTTTACAATATTATGATCCTAAGCCATGAACAAAGTTAACATTTTTATTTTTTTTAGAAAAGCGTAATTTTTCGATTTTCTTAGTACATTTTCGGTATCAAGGAAATTCTAAAAAAAATTGAAAATAATATTAAACTACATTAAGCTTATTGAATATGAAAATAGATTTAATTTTATTATCAATAATTATTACCAATATTATTGTCCTTGTTTTTAATTATTTTTATTATTTTAATTTCAATGAAATATCACATCAGTAAAAATATTATATTCATATATTTTATATGCATTTACGTATTTACTAACTATTACCTAAAAAAATTAGGTAAACCGTGTGTAAGAAGGAGAAAAATAAAATAAAATTTACATGATAAACTTGTGGGGGGAAACAATCATTATAATTTTATTGAAAAATAAATCATTTTTAACCCTCCAGATCCTCTTAAAAGTATTGTTGCCATTAGTCGTAAATTGATATAATTTGCTAGGAAACAAGTGTGTAGACAGAAAATACGATCAAATTATCTTAGAGTATCAAAACATTAATTTATTTTTCAAAGTCCAAATAATGTGTAGGTAATAATAATAGTCACTGCTTTTATGATCATATCCCATGAACCTCAATTGAATGATTCTTACTATCAACGACATTATTTTTTTAACGATTCTCCCTTGGCATATAATCATTAATATAACGTTAAGTGAATTTCATCAAACCCAACAAGTTTAAGAACTTAAACAGTTCACAGTCAATTCTAATACGAATTTCAAAGTTATCTGAAATACAGGCAACGAAACACATAATTATCGCGTTTAAGATTTTTAAAAATATTATTAATAATTATTTATCGTACATAAATAATACATCAATATAATACATATGTATATGTATATCAAATACACATTAACAATATTCAAAGTATTATTTTACTATAAAGACACAATAGCATAGTTCATTGCTGGGATATTTTGTTTTTCAGATTAAACTTGATTTTTTGCAGACATGTAGGCCTATTACTATAAGTTTCACTACAATGTTTTCCAATAGATAAACGTATGATGAAGCCCAATATAAACGGGTCTCCGTGGACTTCTGAACTAGTGCCAGCAAAAATAATGTGCATGATATTCGGTTTTTCACTAGGACAAAAAAGACCAGAAAAAAATAATGCGCGTCGTATGTGTATGTATATAATTTTCTAGTGGGTCTACTCTCGTATCGGAATCCATATAATTTAAGTTGCCTTGGAGACAGAAAGCATATGGATCTCAAAAACCATACACGAAAACATTTTGTCAGGAAATAAATAACTATTTAGTTGCTGACGTTTATTGTGCCCCTATATGAAATTTGTTTTTAACGAATATGAAGGAATGAAAATAAATAAGTAATAACTACACAAAAGATGAATTAAGTTAGAGTGACGCACCGGCATATATTGTGTAGACAGTATATTAAAAATTTAACATTTTTTATTTAGAAAATGCATGATATAATATAAACGTAAAAATTATTTCAAACACAATACTTTAACCAAAACATTTAGATTAACACAAGAGATCTTCATTTAAAGATATAATTTTTTAAATTTTGATGGTAAAATCCATAAGTCTAATAAAATACAGTTAACATCATATACTATATGTATATTACGTATATAGTTGATGTATATTTGGCCAGTTCTATTCAAACAGAAAAATTTGTTTTTTTATTAAATTAATGTTAATATATGTATAATTAATATAAATCAACAAAATAAATATTAAATTATGCATAATTTCAATTTTATTGATATATTCTAAACATAATATTTGTATTGATATGTTGTATAATTATAACACAATTATTAACTGGAGAATTATAAATGAATCCACAACATTTTGGTGTCAAACCATGCAAAATATAATGTATTAAAAATACAATTAGTTTTTGACATATTACACAAAAACTATTTTTATTTTATTTTCATTATTTTTTTACAGTTGAAATAAATATTAAAAAAAAAATATTGTTTATTATTCTTAGAGGCCTGACCATGAACTAGTAGAAATTATTTTTGAATACTTATATTTCAGTAAAAATTTAAAAACGGAAGTTTGTAACAAAGTTTTCATCACGTACAAACCATTTTCCTTTTGTATGTTTAAACTTTAACATATATACATTTTGACCCCATATTATGATAAAATATAGCTTTCATATAACAAACATATTCAAAGGAATATTATTAATTTTTGATTTTTACATAATTCAATTTTATATAAATATGTTAACTTTAAATAAATATGTTAATGAAAATTTATGTAAACAATTTAGTTTTCAAATACAGTAGGATTTTTTATATTTTATATTTTTATTGACAATTAGTTATTTTTATTTTTTTTATAATAATATTAAAAAAACTCACAAATTATAATTTCCAAATATTGAAGTGTATAACATGTTAATTTTTATTTTATTTTATAACAAAGAATTATTAATATCATATGTTCAGCGAAGCTCTCTATTCTCGAAGAATAAATAAAAAATAATATATAACTTTCTTTTTTTTCCATAATTTTACTTTTTTCAAAATAAAAATTAAATACTATTTACTAGCATCTTCTATTATTTATAATTTAAAATTTTACTATAAAAATATACAGTCATTTTTACATTAACAAACTATTCTTACCACATCCAAATTTTCATTTTTTATTCAAAATAAACACTGTTTTTATCAAATATTAAAATATTTTATTTTAAATTTGATGATCAAGAATTTCAAAAAAAATTCTGATTACGGTTCAACTTTTCAACCATTGAATATTTTAAACTAAGAATTTACCGTTTAAGTAAAACGGCGCAATGAGTATGCAATGATAAATTATAACTGTTAATTATATACCGGTATGCTTTCTTAGTGTTTCCTAGTCTGATCCATTTCAATTATAAAAAATAATATCGTGCTTAATGGGGACAAAATAATACATAGTTGATACAAATAAAATTATTTTAGTGTAATGTACTAGTACTTTGTATTTATTGGAAGAATATTAAAATTTTTAGCGGATATTTATTCTCATACTTGACTACCGAATTTTGAGTTTATACCCATTTTATGGTATTTTATGCACGTACCTTGTTTCATTATGAATGCGAATACATGTCGTGAAATAGTGTTACCATGATAACACTATATTATGTAATATGCACATTGATCTACATAAATATTTTTAAAGTTTTGAAACTCGTGATATTTATCAGTAAATAGATTCAACGTCCTCACTCAAAACTATTTAGACATGTTGACCAAAAACAGGTTTTGGGTGAGATTTAGAAAGTGAAAAGATAACTGAAGCAATTTTTATCGATTAAAAAACTAAAATAAATCTTCACATTCAATAATTTATAAATCTTATTGTTTTATTTTACCTATGATTAAACTGTTAAAACTATAAATTATTAAACTATGATTAAACTTTAAAGATTTTTAAATATAAATATACCATCAATAAAACCGCCTATATTCATTACACAAAATTCACTCCAAGCTAGATAATTACTCCAGTCCATTGATTGCCATTTAAGACAATATAAACTCCTGCAAATTTAAAATACGTTGGTGTAGAGATCAACTAAATCCCTAAATTCATATCACTAACCTTTGTAAGTTCTGTAAAAATTAAAATCATCAAATTTGCTTATTGTACACTATATAATAGAGATTGTAAATATTATATTTTTTTTAATAAAAAAAAAAAATAATAATAATAATTATAAAAATAATTTATTGTACAAATAATACAATATGTTAAATTAAATATTAAAATAAAAAATAAGATCAATTTAATTTGAAATCTCAATATTATTTCGTTCAAATATCATTAAAAATTAAAACACATTTTATGTAATTTATATATTTATTAATACGAAATTGTGTAAATAGTCGATATCGTATGAATTCATCGATGGAGAATTTAGTATTGCGTATAAAGAGTGATGTTTTATTAATTATTGTATAAAATGTGTTGCCAATAATTAAAATGTATTTTTTAACACTCACGTTACGTTATATTTAACTGAATCGTACAAATTACCAATCAATACATATTTAGACTCGTCGCGTTTTGTACGAGACTATTTTTGTTCCTGAACATTATTTCCTCGAATTTATTTTCGTCGGTTCAAAATACTTGTAAACCATTACTGATTATGATATAGCTAGTATACAGCTAGGCTTAGTTCTATAAAGATAAGCAATGCTTATTTTGAGCTCAAAAACTTCGATGTATTCATTTTTTAATATAAAATAGTACATATACCGTTATTGATTTATGTTTTAACATTTTTTCTAGAAAATTGAAACGATGAAAAAAAAATGTACATACTAACGCGAAATGGCATTCTGCTTTTAACCCAAATACCTGCGTAAACCATACAACAATGGTATAGTTAGCATAAAATATCACGTTAAGTAGTGATAAAATTTCCTTTTCAAGAAGAATTCAAAACATAACTGAAAATCTAGAATAACAGTGAAACATGCAATTCACATGATTTATAATTAAATACAAGTCCTATATTTACTATAAATAACTAATAGTAAATAGGCTGAGATTTAAAATATTGTATTTAGGTTTCATCGGCAGTAATGTAATTTCAG
The DNA here is from genome assembly GCA_034509805.1 of Sipha maydis. Lineage (NCBI taxonomy): Eukaryota > Metazoa > Arthropoda > Insecta > Hemiptera > Aphididae > Sipha > Sipha maydis. Next base: position 263,417 of record JASXSY010000688.1, on the reverse strand, counting down.
TTTTTTTTTTTTTTTTAAGTAAGGCAGTCAGCATTTTTTTATTGAATTGCCGATCAAGCGACTCATTTTACTAAAGGTCAATTATCGCGCGGGAGGGGGGAAGAGAAGGACGTAAAACTAGTCCAAAAATATGATGATTTGAAGTTTGTACAAAGTATCCATAAAGTTATAGTAACCAATTATAAAAATGTAAAAAAATTACATTTTATAACTTAGCTCCTCCTCATAATTTGCTCAATGCGTATACTATTCTACCCGTTTTACTCATGTCATAGGCATAGCCCATACTTCATAGTATATAAGTCATCTCTCCTACAACAATTATTATTTTTTTATTATTATTATCAACTATAAAAACCAATTATTTGAAATTATATTGTCAACTCATTTTGTGGGTGTCCTAATAATGAAAATATTTGAAATTTAAGTAATTTAAAATAAACAAACTAAAGGATAAATTATTTCTTAATGGTAAAAATACCAAGTGTAAAATTTAAACAAATACATACATAGCTTTACTTATATACTCGTATTAATAAAATATACAAACTTTATACATTTTGTATAATTCAAATTATAAAAAAAGCATAAACATATATTTAGTCAATAATATTTTAAAAAAAGAGTACAATTTCATGTACTTAACACTATTGTTAAGTACACTAGGACATGCATCAAAAAAGAGTACTGTCCTACGAAAAAGAGTACGTCTGGTCTGGCCACCATACATATAGTACACGTCTCAATTTTTGATTTATGATATGTCAATGACGTTATAAAACACGTTTTTCTATTTTGATGAGATGTTGAATTTGGAATACCTAAACTCTACCTCCCCCCCCGCCAAAAAAAAATTACGATACTGTGACTTGGTCATGAAATCAAAATGTATGGCAACGATGATGGAACATCGATCAATGAAAGGCATGCACGGTTTATTCATAGTTTTCCGCATAGTGATAAAAATCGTAAGCTTTCCCACAGTAAATTATCTAAATATGAACACCATAACATTCCTAACATGTTCGAGAAATACGAACGAAATGTTTAATGTTTTATAATACTGTATGAACAAACTTGTGATCCGCAGGTTTATGGTTACAAAATAATATTCAATGTGTTAAAAACGAACACAATTAGTAAAGGCGAATAGAGCCTACTGCCGAAAATGTAGTTCGTCCGGTCGTGTGTTTCTGCTTATGTGTAGCCATTTACATAATCTAATGGAACATTCGAGTAAAAACACGGGATTTTAACGCGACGTCAAAATCCACGTCTACGGCTTTTCGAATTACATTGAACGTTTACCCGAACAGTAGAAATAGACAGTTTTAACAGCGTTGTCCGTCGAAGGCATTGATAGATGATGTTGTGCAAAGGGCGCAACGATTTCAAACAAACATCCAACGGTGGCACTGCGCAAAGCTTAAATATTGATAAAACCGCAGTAACGGTCGCCGCGCGCACTGTTCGTCCAAGGTTTAAAAATCTATCGTTTAAATCGTTTTTTACCGTTTTATCTTACGTCGAATCGAGGGAACCTTTGATCCGGGTGATCAATATTATGGCTGCGAAAAAAGCGTCGAGGATCGACCCGGCAATAGCGAACACAAGCAATGGTGACCTAAGGTAGCCGACAAACGAACTGACCTGCATTGACCACTGGCTGCGCGTGGTTACCGACCGCGAACCTCAACGTGACGGCGGCCGACAGCTGGAACCCGTGGTTGACCAGGTGCACTACGACCGCGGTGACCACGATCACCCAGCCCCAGCCGCCCTCCGGGTAATAGTGCCGTTGCAGCGTGGCGCGCTTCCGGGCCGACAGCGGAGCCAACGGACACGTTTCCGCGGTAATGGCACCGCCGCCGAGCAGGTCCGTCACCACGGTACACGGATGACCGTCGTCGGACGGCCCGGTCTCCACCACGTGCACGTCACCGCCGCCGCCGCCGCCGCCGCCCTCCAGCCGGACGACCACCGGCCACGTGTTACTCCGTGGCATCACGTTCATGTTGCCGTCCAACTTCATGCAGCCGATAACGGCCATCGCGCGAACCGTTCTCTGCGCCGTCCAAGAGTGTCTGCGGAACACAAACGTCAGTTAACACGGGCACGGGTACGGGCGCGTCACGCGCATTCCGGTACGGGAACATGCCCACCCGACCGATGAACGCACGTGAGCGCGCCGTTAAAAATACGCTATGCTAAACGAACGGAATCGCCTGGCGGCTTTGCGAAGAATCCGCCGCGTTATTACCGTCTGTTTGTCTATCTAACTTTATTTCTGTTTAGCGATCCGAGTGTCTTACAATCTTACTGACGGGGCGCAATCGGTTTGCTTTTGAAATAGAACACGCCATCGCATGTACCTACAGAGTACCGACGGCGTGAAACAGCTACGGTTAAACTACACGAGACGACCATATCGAATTTTTGCTTAGTGGCGTAGTCGAAATACGATCCGCTGCTCCTTATCCGTGTGCTCGATAAAGTAGGTCGAGCTCAACAGGAATATGCCTTGGGTGAATTTCGTGAAAACACGAAAAAATTTCAAAGTGGTTCTTTTGTGTTAGAGAACAACGCAGTGACGTACTTTCAATTTTTACAATTTTTCGATTTTACAAGTGGAAAGGAGGGGGTGAAAAAATATATCCATAAGCGTTTCTGGATATTCTGTCGTGCACATTTGTGAATTGAACGTCAGGTGTCATGTTCGAGAAAGATTAAGTGTTTGGTATTCTAACTGATATTCGTATTTTGATTGTTGTAATGGGGAGAGAGGTCATTCCAGTTTCGAAAGTACGCTACCGTTATACATATCAACATTGTCGAATGCCTTAGTAAATTATTATACGTGTTCACGTGTGACGAAGCGTACTGGAGTATCTTCTAAAAGACTCGCTTTAAATAGCTTTGGGTTGGATTTAAAATTAAATGTATGTGCTTTGAGGTTTAAAATAATATTTGGGTGAATAAAGATTATATGGTAATAAGAAAGTATTGAAAAATAATTAGGAAAAATAGTTTAACTAACTATTTCTTGACAATTAATCTTTTTTTATGTTAAATTTTTCGTTTTACTATTTTATCTTTGTATCCGTTCATAAATAATATAACGTAAATTTAAATATAGGCGAATTTTCGAGATTTTTTAGTGTACATAGAAGTTGGGTTAGCTGAAAATGATGGATAAACTACAAGATAAAGACAAGATAATATTCAGTGAAATAAAAATATATTTTACATCATTTTAATAGTAGTGTATTTTCAGGATGGATAAACTGATAGCGGGCAAACTTATGTTTTACTAATAAAGTGTTTTATATTTTATCGCCCATTAAACTACTTATGAAATCACCTCTAACGCTACAGCCTTATGTAATTGATTTAATCTTGGCACTTCGTTGTTCACTGTTTTTTAAAGCTACGATTAAAAATGTAGTATGAAGAAAAATTAATGCACATTTATGTTAATTACATTGATTTTTAAAAGTGAATCCTTGTAACTGCATAAGATTTCTATAGTTCTATTTAATAAAGGAAAATTAAAATGGATTTAAAAATAATTGTATATAAATATAATATACTATATAATACAACCCTATTGCATAGTATATCAAATATAAATAAATTTTCAATATTATATTGAAATTTAATGTATTTTTTATAACAAATTCATAATATTTAATTCTTCCTCTTCTCCATAATCTGACCCTTAATACTCTCTGAGTTATAACTATTAATAAACCCTTGCATTTTTCTCGATCCGGGCTAATTATTTTTATTCTTGAACTATTATTCTATGAATAATAGTCTATTATTTCTATTATTTCTATTATTTTTTATTATATCTATATTTTCCATTATTTCTATTATTCTATGAAGATCTTCTGTCACTACGTCCAACTATATTTTCCTTGGTTACCCCGAGGTCTTTTCCCCGACGACTTCCACTCCAAGACTGCTCTACTTAAATTGTCTTCATTTCTATACCACATGTGTCCTAGTCATTTAATACATCGTCCCTTTAAGAAATATTAGCCAAAGGATAAATTATCTAATAAATTATTGCATACATAAATTAAATACTATGTATCTAAATACACAATATGTTTATAGCTGAGTTGTGAAGCAAATACATCTCAAATTTAAGAAAGTAATTGAAATTTTAGACAATAACATCTGAATATATTGAACAAAAGGTTGTATATTTTACATTATTATTCAAATTTTAAGTTTTCGTAAAATTAATAATTATGATTCAAAACGTTTGAGATATTATTAATTTTTACTAAAATATAATACAGATTTAAAAATCTTTCATATAAACTTTCTGATTTAAAATAGCTTTAAGATCAAAAGAAATACAAACGTTTAAACATATGAATTACGCTTGACTCATCGGAGTTTTTTACAGTAAATTTGAAAATAATGATAAGGTGTTGCATAATCTGTTAAGTGAAGTATTTTTAACAAGATATTAATTCATATTACAAGTTCAATTATTCTAACTAACAAATAAAATATAATTTAACATATTACATCAGAGGGATTTATTTTCTATTACGTTTGAAAACAATTAAAAATAAAAAATTCGTTTGAATGCCTACTTGATTAAATCACTCACTTTTTTCTATTTTAGTTTTTGAACAAGAACGGACGTGGTAGGTTTAGAGTATGTTATTTTAGAGGAAATAATACTGTTGAATTCTATTGAACCAACGTTTATTGAGTTTGAGTCGCACAAATCCCACTGTCAAGATTCGACTTGACCACGGATCGAGGCGGTCCAGTGTTTAATCAAACAGAGTACTTCAGAGTTCCGTAGCACAGTTACTGATTAACTAGTAGTCCGAACTACTTGAATAAAATAAAAAAACAACTAATAAAAATGAACAAATAATTATCGTTTAAAGATTTGATTTAAATTTAGGACTCACTTAAGACAATAATTTATAATTTCAACTAACTAATAAATTACTTGTTTATTAAATGAAAAACTAACTTAAACAATATTTTTATGATGTGTTAAGTGAATATTTTAAATTTTAATACTCAACGCTTAACAACCATACACTAACCTGAAATGCTATAATTTATTGTACTCGTATATGCTAATATTATACAAAGATACTGATATTTAAAAATACTTCTAAGCTACTTTCAATATTGCTTAGAAGTAAAATCTATTTTAGTTCAATTTTACTGAGCTAATGTTTAATGTATAGGCAATTATATACTAAACTGTTTTTGTATCAACGGTTCTTTAAAAATAAGCCAACTTACAAGTTATACCTATCTATAATTTTAGTAATTTGTATTTATTTATTTTAAAGTTCTTCCACGTCCCACTAGATCGTCTATTTCCTTCGCTATTGCTGCTCATAATTCTGACTATGCCAGAAATGAGCTAATTGATAAGATGCGCCTTGGCAATGAGCACCCCCACATATTAAATAGATATTAATAAACATTTTTATTGCTATTTTTATTTAACAAATTATTTATGTCTATTCCGTGTTACTTAATACTATTATTTTTATTTTATTTTTGTACCTTATTTTATTACTTATGTTACTTATATAAGCTGCTATATTTTAATACAACTTGTAGAGATGGGTAGATATGAAACCTACTTAGTTTACATTTATATTACTATACATTATAATGGGCTCTCAACCCTAAAGTAAATAAATAATATTTTATAATTACTCGTATAATCAAAATATTTAGACTTCTTTTCTAAATTCTTTTAAAACAATTCACATTTTTATTTTACTCTATAAAAAAAAGACACTCAACAAGTAGAGGAATAAAAATAAAACATTACTACTCGTAAAATCATTAAGCGTTAAAAAGTTTTATAATTTAACATGTTATCTCAGATTTCTTCAGCATACATGTATTTCAAAGCATCATAGTAAAATTGTACACAAAATAGGTAATAAAATACTTTAAATTTATATTAAAATGTAAAAAGGATATTGAGTATTTAGTTTATGGAATTATTGATAAGTCATATTATAAGTCATGTCGTCATATTAAAAAAACAACTAAGATCAGACAAAAATGTGTTTTGCAAATATCTCTATAATTGTCAATATTCGTAAAAATTATCACTTATAGTTTACTTCAATCGTTAAAAAATGTGTAAAAAATATACTAACCTAGATCTCTATTATTTTTAAAAAAAAACCTAGATGAAATTGCTTAGAAATCTTGGGTACAATTTACAACGCATAATACATAAAGTTTCTCATTTTATCAAGAAAAATATAAACGGTAGTTCAACGAAATTGTATAATATTTCAAAGTTTTTTGGGTTTTCTTTTCACTTTTAAAATATCCTCTGAAATTCGAAAAATGATTCCTTAGAGTAACATTGGTGCTCATTTTCTTAACTAAAAAGTGTGTCGCATGAAACTTTTAGTGTAGATTTATCATCTAAAAAGTGTGGACAGAAAAATTAAAAAAATTTAAATGAAATGAACAAAGTTATCACTTTACACAATTCTAACATAAGCAGTAATAAAAATATTTAGAATTGTACTACCTTAATAAATATTTAAATTTAAAACAATAACATTAATGCACAAATACAAATTAATACTATAATCAAAGCGAAATTTCAAATGGTTGATATTTAAATGACGTCATTAAGTAATTTACCTGTATATAACCATCATGATAAAACTAAATTAATTTATATTTCCCCATCGTGTGTATTTAAAATAAACGTTTGTAATGCATACATTATATAGAAACAGTATGTTATATTTCAGAGGTGGCCAAACAGGTCCATCGTGATATGAGTTCGAATCAATCGCGACTCACTTTCATTTTTTTCGATTTTTTTCAGAAAACAGTTAAAATATTTATTTTTTTTCTGTACATTTTTATATCTTTGTTTAACCTATAAATATAATAACAATTAATAATTAATATATATATGGTAATAATACATAGTAATAAATAACTATGAAAAACGAAATTATACATTGAGATCGAATAGCTACGTAGGTAAATTGTACATAATCTAATGTATATTCTGTATTAATACAATGCATGATTTTTTTTTCGATATTTACTGCTTCGTATACATTGATAAAATATATATTAAAATACGTGTTATTTAAAATTTTAAAATTAAAGTTATTATTATTTATTGATATTTCAAATAGAATAAATGAAGGAAGTGTAACTGCGTGTTTAAAAAATATATTTTTGCACAGTTACAATCATTTTTTTTTTTTGTGTTCCATCATGATAACCTAGAAAAACTAAGAAATCACAAGTTTTTAAAAGTTGGCCGCCCCTATTATATTTATTTTGTATAGAATTTATGTATGTAATAATATTTTTTCATAAGAAGATTTAGTAAACAATATATACTATATCAAAATTATGTTCTAAGTTTTAAATATCCCAATGCCAAAAGTCGTTTGAAAATTTTCAGCAGTCAATAAATATAACATACATTTTTTATGATTACAGCGATGGCTCTTAATAGGCCGATAAACTGAGAAAGAAGAAGATAAATATTTTAATGAATATAGTTCAAATACTAAAATAAGATGCTAAAAATAGTAAATTTTAAAATATTATTTACATCAAATAAAATTAATTAATTTATAAATATAATATAATAGCTACATCTTGAAGATACCTTCTAAGTATGGAACCTGTAATGGGTCCTAAATATCAATTTACTACTGAAGGCATGTACAAATCCAAAAAAAAAAATATTATAAACCAAATTTTCATTTAAGTTATAATTCCTACCACGGATCAACAAATAGATTAGGTACCTACCTCGAACAACGATTCACTAAATCATGTGTATAAAATATTACAGCAGACTATTACATAGTAGACAATCTCTAAAATTACTTATCCTTTAAACTGTAATTACTGTTACTAAATATATTACTCCATACTAATAAATACTTCGTTTTAGATAATTGTACAATGTGTATTTGATATAATTAATAATTATATATCAACCATTAGCAGTGATAGATTTAAGGAGGCGTGAATGGATCTAGGTCCCCCTATGGCCCATCAGATATCCATCATAGTACATGGTGTGACCAAAATTTTTATGATGAATACAATTTAAAAATAAAAATGCATGGATGCGATAGAGGTATTAATATGTTGGGGCGATATATGCATTTATGATTATATATGTAAGTGTTTTTTATCAATGTAATGTAAAAAAGAAAAATGTTGTCCCCCCTTAAAACAAAATCCTGACAGTGGTCAAGTTTAAAATTTAGTTTATTATTACGTGATCTTTTCAAAGCTGTACAATTTTAAAACACGTTATTGTTTATTTTTTTGGTATAAGTAACCATTAAAGTCCGTATAAAATTTGTTATCAATATATTTCACTGAAACTAAAAACAATATATTTTTGCAACTCTCTGGTCTATTTACTTTATTATTTTCCATATTTAAAATAGCTTGTATAATCAAAAGTCATAATTATCATAATCCAGGTTCTGCATTCAAATATTTTTTCATTATTAAATAGCTTTTCTTGAGAAGTATAAAAACTTTTGAATTTTAAATGCAATTTCTCTCTATCACTTCTTGTGTCATATATTACCAAACAGAACATTTAGCTTGTTAATATAACATAATTACATTGAATTGTATTCATTTTTTGATGTCCCGAGTTAACTGCTGTAGTGTCTCATAACAGTAAAAACTCAATTGGTAATAAGACATTTCGTTTTAAAGATTTTACATGGTATTTTACCAAAAATAACTGAAAATACTATTCATATAATATGATGTAAACGTACGTAACAATATCTGCCTCCCCAATAAATTAAAGATTTTGTTATAAGATTTTCGAAATTGGTACAACATTTTTTTTTTTTTTAATATAATATACTCACAATATTAAAATGTACAAGCCTGATGATTCGGTAATAAAAATATACTATTTTCCATCATAAGTTATATTTTCTTTATTGAATTATTAAATATTATATTAAACGAGAAATATTGGCTTAGTTAAATTGAAGAAAATATGAACTCAAGATTTGTTACTGTTCACTGTATAGGTGAAACGAATATATTTTGATTATATCTTATTTTACTCTTAGGAGGGACTTTTAAATGTCTTAAAGGGTAGTTTTTCGAATAAAATTATTAATGTTATACCTCTATTCAAGTTTTTATTACACTTTTGTCAACATAAAAAAAAGCATAATAGACTTATATGTATATAAGAATTTCGATTTATATTCAAGATAACCCTGTAGATATGTAGTTGACTTAATCTGATAAGAATATATGAGCCATATAGATTAAATTTTCAAAACAAGAAAGTATATATTAAATTATTTTCAAGTAGTCGATAAAATCAAAAATAACATGAAAACAGTATTATATTATAATATTTTGTAGATCTAAAATTATATATATATATATATATATTAATAACTTCAACCATTTACGATTATCGTTTAAATCATTCGTACTCGTTATAAATGTAATAGTTATAAATTATTTTTAGAAGATAAATTTTTAAATTACCTATTTTTCTAAAATCCTATAATTTTTAACAACTAAAAGTATAATTAAATATAATTTAATATATTTTATTCCAAACTAACAAATTAGTAATTTTGTGTTATTTTTAATTTTTTTAAAAGTTATATAACTTCTTAACGAAATAAGTAAGCTAATCATTTTTAAATAATATGAACTTTTTTATATTAATTATATGATTTTTGTTATTTTAAAAACGGTTGATATTGCCTAGCTTATGTACTTTAACTTTAACAACTTCAATAAAAACTAATTTTTGATATTAAATATTAATTTATTTTTTATCATACTGTATTTAGATATACTAGAATTATTATTTATCTTATTAATTATAAAATTTATTTTTAAGTTTTTCAGAAAATAATCTAAGAATTAAGATTAAATTTAAATATTAATATACTAATATACAAAACCTCCATTTTTCCTATATTTTTGGAAATTTAATATTTTTGAAACGAAATATCTATTATTCACCAATCGCTCATGATGTTTAGTGATTTGGCTATTAGATAAAAGAAGAATTATTTTCAAAAAATTAAGTAAAAATTCCAATGCCTTAATCAGGGCCGGATTTAGAAGAGTGGAGGCCCCGGGGCAACAAAGGAGTGGGGGCCCCCTGATCCCAAATTATTCTCCAAATAAAATGAACAATTTTTTTAAAGTAGATTCTTTTCATTTAATAGTATTTAACACACATATATAAATATGTATATAATATGTAAAAATTTAAATATGAATATTGAATAATAATAAATAATAATCTCGCACCACTCGCACATATTAAATGAAAAATCGAATAATATTATTATCGGCCCATTCCACTTTCGATAGGACGGCGTTGACAGTGCAATTGTAATTTGAAAGAATTTTCTTTCCGAAATCTCTATTGTAGAGGCCCTCTTTTGTGGAGGCCCCGGGGCTGTCACCTCGGTTGCCCTCCCCTAAATCCCGCTCTGGCCTTAATTTCTACAGTATATAACATAAACTATTAAAAACATTACAAACATTTTTTAACACTTTTGAAAGTATGACATAGGCTCTAAATAACTTAATTAGCAAATTAAATATTAGTCAGTAAGTAACTTCACTTCATAAGTGTAGTAGTCACTGGGTAAATCACTCAATTAAGATTTTGTTCCACGTTTAATAGGAAGGGGTTCGTTTTCATCATACGAATTGTTTTTCTAAATATCTATTTTGCAATTATTTTTAGTGTTTATTTATTGACAATTGTAAACCGACAAATTTTATTTCAGGGTCAAGCCATACACCCCAAACTGACCACAAACATATAACAAACATAATATAGATACACTTAGGACGTCTCAAAATTAATCATTTAATCCATTTTTAAAATAAAAATCATTATTTATCGGGCAAGGGAAATAACGATATTCGGCTTACTTTGTATTCTGATGCACACCATCACGATCGTTGTAATGTCACCATCGGTTACGTGAAGTCTTCGTATCGATAATATGCAAAAATATACAAAACAATCTGTGTCAGAACGACTGTACTTCGTTCACAATTTCATTGATATTGTGTAACACACCCTTATAAAACGTACAAACTGATGCGTATGCATTTTAATCGAGTTCGACTTCTCGTTCTATTCAAAAAGTTGACTGATAGAATATTTAAAAAAAAAATAGATTCCATCACTCCGTTCAGAATCTAAAAGAGTTAGGGATGTAAGCAAATAAAATGTATACAATTGTAGATTGAAATTTATAGTTTACTAATTTTCTAATACGTTTCCATTAAAACCCTTAAAAAATAAAATCATTTTCTTTCATTTGTCAAACAAATATTTATTATATAAGTATTATAAAAGCAAAATAGTAAAATGAAAAATTTAAGATCAAAAAAAAAAAGATAAATTATGAAAAAATATTAAGATAAACTAATTTTCCAACTTTTTTCCAATTATTTCTTATTACCAGATAATTTTTTCACCTTAATATTATTTTATACTTCTAGGTATAAACCTTTTATTTTAAATCTAATCCAGCAGCTACTTCAAATGAGTTTTTGATGATACTTTAGTACACTTTGTTTTTGATATTGTATGATGTTCTTGTGTGTTTGCTATCATCGAAAAAATAAGCTTAATATCACAAGAAAGATATTTTACACGTTCTCCGCTTCAATGACATTTTTAAAATGGAAATAATAAAAAGTAGTGAATTAACAAAGTGACCATTACGTCGTAGTGGTCGTACACTCATGAACATACTGTACAAAGTAAAATATATAGTTCAAAGAAGACCGATTAATCCCTATAAACAATACTCGACTTGGCATCATCATGTAAATTATATGGAATAACAAGAATTGTATGATCTTATAGATTGATAATCGCAGTATTACAATGTACAATATTGTATGCTTAATATTCTAGTATTAAATTAATTTTAAATTGTCTATTCTTATGCATTACCCAAGCTCGGCAACTGTATATAACTAAAACTGTTGTTCAGTGACATGTTGTGCATATAAACAATGCTCACATTGCATACACTTTCAGTTGTAAAACATTATAGATACCGAAAGCCATCTTTGGCTAAGCAGGGGCCCTTTTAAAAACAAAAGTACCATTACTATTTCACATTACCAATTAATTTCCAAATTATAACAAATATTTAGAATTTGAAACGAAATTTTTAGACTTACCTCTTTGTCCAAAAACATATCAACAGTATTATTTTATTGCGAAAATATTATAACAAATAACCTTATAGTATATATACTTGTAGTTAATTGAATTGATATCTAAAGAAGTATTCATTGTATGTATAGTATTTGAATATTGAGTTGAATATTATTTTTAAATTATAACTTATTATTTAAACAGACAGACGAATATAGTTGAGACAGGTTGCGCTAATGTGTTACAATGTAAAGATGTAAATTGAATTTTTCAATGTCTCCTATTAGTATATAAGAGGACCCTATTAGTATGGGCTAATAGCCCTGGCTTCGTACTCCACGTGCTCTTAGGGTAATGACGGTATTGTAGAAATCTATATTTCAAATTATTGAAATTATTTATTTATATTATGTTCATTTAATATATAAATAAATAAACAAACAGCATTTATGTATAAATATAAATGGGTTTGGTCGAATTGCACTTATTTTAGTCGAACTGCACTTGGGCTTAAAAATGTATTTCGATACCTGATTAAGTCACGGCCTCGTTCACTTTTAATAATTTCAAAATTATTTTTATTTACACAGCGACGTTAAAGTGTGTACTAATTGTAATTTACATGGGTCTACATACATAGTACACGGTATACAATATAAGTATTAATCTTATATTTTTACTGATAACTCTTTATTATCCAGTTAGGTTAGATTCTCTTGTCGATTTTTGGCGACAATAATATTATCTGTTATCTAAATGACATGAACTAATAGGTATATAATGTTATTAAATAAATACGCCGTAGCGTTCTTCAACAGAGAAATACATGATTTGTAATATTTTTAACTGGTTTTCCATTTAACTTTTTCTGAACGAGTGTACTTCAACCACTACCTGCTTTTTACTCGAGTGCAGTTTGACCATTAACTTTTTTCAATCCAAGTGCAATTCGACCATTTATTTGTAGGTAATAAGTGCAATTCGACTATCCCGAAATAAATAAATAAATGCTAAGCCTGGAGTATTGCTATGTTTTTAAAATACGACAGGTTTCTAATTAAAAATTAACTATCAGGTATATACAAATTCAATAAAATCGCGACTGAATATAAAATTATAAAGAATAAAATAGAATATAAAATATTTTTTTTTACATAGATATAATTTATTTTAATAGGAAAGAATATTTCAAATTAATTCTTAATAGAAAATTAATATAAATACTACATTTATCATTATTTATTATTATCTAAAATATATAAATGTAAGATATAATTTTTAAAATTGGTTTGTATATTTCAAATATTATTAAAATTAATATTTTTTATTTCATTGTGTATGTGTAACTCTTCTCAAACTGAATCAATATAGATGTTATTTTAGATATTTAATATTTCTAAGTCTGTATTGATATCAAAATGTATATTATGGTTATTTTCTAAAACTTATTTAGCAACATTTGAATTAGGGACAATCTCTTTTAATTTTATTTAAAAAATGTGTTTTTTTATCTTATTTTAAGGTTTATATTTGTTTTAATTATAATTTACACATACTTCAATCGGCAATTAATAAAAATAATTGTAGTAAAATAAAAATACATTTCTATAATAATACTATTATCTTTTATTTACCTTATAGTGTGGTAAACAATAGATGGAAGTACGGGTGGATAAAATTAATGATGATTGTTCACACCACAATAATGCTGATATTAAACCCCTTACATAATATACCTACTATACATAGAATTGGTTGAACACATTCGGTTTAGTCGGACACCCGAACGGAATCAATAATAAAATACGTATCGAATACAATACAAAATAAAAATAAAACAGTTTCCGTTATAAAATACAAAGTATTTATTTTTTTTCTAACCACGCAGAAGTAAAAATATCACCGACCGGCACTGGGTTGCGGTAGCGAAGATACAACCATTGGCTCGTCACCCAACCCCGTCACGATTCTTCGAACAAAATAACGCAATATCGAGTCACTACATAAGTGATCGCGTGTAAAACCCACATATATAAACATTAATTTTATTTCATTAATATCATCGAAATTAGCATAATATTATACGTACGTAGGTAGTAACTAACCTGTACTCAAAACTCCAGTTTCAAATCGGTCGAAAAATTAAAAACCGTACAAACGGCTGGCGCGAAACGACTCGCGGCGTAACGACGATGGGCGATGCGTGTAAAGTGGCAGTGTTATTTTGAAATTTTCACGGTCGACCATTTTCCACGGCGATACAGGCCCACGGTAATAACCGCGCGAACAAAACGACCGACCCGAACGAGACGCGTGCGGAATCGACGACGGCGTGTTGACCACTGCCGCTAACGCTGGATGAGTAGCACTTCCTCGACGGGGCTAACTTACGCGCACACTTGTTGAACGCCGCCCGCAGAGTTTATTTTCGTTATTTTATTTTATTTTTATAATTTCGTGTACCCGACGCGACGTTAACAACAATTACGGTAATATTATGTATTTTTTTATGTTCGGACGAAATGTCAACGCAATGCATTGACGGCCGTGTGTGCGGACCCCTGTAGCAGTAACGAACGTACAAGACGAGCATTTACAAAAGTCATCCAAAAACCTTTTGACACCCGGATGAATATCGTAACATAACATCACATTATGATTGTTATTTGTTTTGTCTCCTTTCCTTCGTCTGGTAAGTAAGGTACCTGCAATGAATTATAAAATAACACTTTTCTTGTACGCAGTACTAGGGTTAAGTCGCACCCTATACCATCACGACTACTAACCAGTATACCAGTTATGTAGTACCTATATTAGTTTGTTGCATAATGTTATGAACTTGCGATATTTTATTTGACCGTGCGGACTTAGAGTATATATTAATATTGTATACCTACATCAACACATGGTTTTTTGTCCATGAAATATATATATATATATTATTATTATGTTATCAAAAAATCGATAAACGCCTTTATTTCCCAGGGGAAATACACTATTGTTCTAATATGAGCTTGACGACATTTTCAATTTAGGCTGTTATTATAATTGATTTAGTTGTCCGCATTCATGGGTTTCCGGAGAAGGGGTGGAAACATGAACTACGTCCGTAAAAAAAAGAAGTTAAAATTATAAAATTAAATATAGCAATACACTATATTTCGTTTCTAATGTTTGATATTTCTATAATACAAAAACTATGTCCTTGAACTATTTATTTATTTATTCGCATGGCAAGAAACAGAAAAACAGGTATTAATATTCATGATAATTATAACAATTAATAGAATAGAACATTAATAAAGGCTATATCAGCAAGACAATAAGTGTAACAACAAGAGTATGTATTACAATAACAATAACAACAGTGTATATATTCTATCTTCTTCTTCTTTTGCTTCGACTTCCTCCCAACTATTTGGGGTCGGCCACCCTTGTCCTACACCTCCACTTTACTCGGTCAATCACATCTCCTCTGCACACACCGACAGCCCTCATGTCATTCTCCAAAGTCTCCAACCATCTCTTTTTTGGTCTTCCTCTTCCTCTTTTTCCTTCAACGTCCATCTTCATAACCACTCTTACTGCATTCGTTTCCTCTCGCCTCATCACATGCCCAAACCATCTCAGCCTATTTTCTCTCATCTTGTCCACAATTGGCGCTACACCAACACTGCCTCTCACGTATTCATTCCTTATTCTATCTTCTCTTGTCACTCCACTCAACCATCTAAGCATTCTCATTTCCGCGACACTCATACTTTGTTCTATTCTCCTGTTAACCGCCCAACACTTTGAACCATACAGCATAGTTGGTCTCACTACACTTTTATAAAATTTACCTTTCAGCCTAATTGGAATTCTCTTATCGCATAACACGCCCGATGCTTCTCTCCATTTCATCCACCCGCACTTAATCCTATGTTTTACATCCATGTCAAAGCCCCCGTTCTTTTGAACAAAAGATCCTAAATATTTAAAGCTCTCAACTTCACCTTTCACATCACCATCTATTGTCAGTTGTCTCCTCATTCCTTCAACTTCTTCGTCTCTTTGTCCAAAATCATACTCAATATACTCAGTTTTATTTCTACTAATTCTCAATCCCTTTTCTTCGAGGGCTAACCTCCACTCATTTACCCTATTATTGACAAATTCTAGGTTTTCTCCTATCAGAACTATATCATCCGCAAACATCATACACCATGGTATCTCACCCTGTATCTCCTTTGAAACCTCATCCATTACCACTGAGAACAGGTAGGGGCTTAGAGCTGACCCCTGGTGCACACCTACTCCTATACTGAAACCTTCTGATACTCCACACCGACTCTTGACACTAGTACTCAACCCTTCATAGTGTATATATTCTATACATACATATATTCTATATATGACTATATATTCCGGCTAACGCCTATAATTTAATATCAAGATTTTGAATCCATTCAATAGCTTCTGGGGAAGCGTTGAATATATCTTTGGGTTCACCGTTACATATTCTAATGGGATATTCGGTTAGTATATGTGATATGGTCTGGTATGGGTTGCCGCATTCGCAGTTTGGTGTAGGCACTGCATTCCATTTGTGCATCAGGTAACCACATCTACCATGTCCTGTGCGGATGCGATTTAGGGTAATTCATACTTTCCTTGGTAGATTGTGTCCAGGAGGCTTGTCAGTAGGTTCTTTTAGATACTTTTTTACATCCAGTTTTGAATCTGCCCATTCGTTTTTCCATGTCACGCTTACATTGAAGTTTGTGTTATGAAGTACGATGGCGGACTTCCATGGAGGATTACGTGATTTAAGTCTTGGTGGGTTCTGGAGGGAATTCGCGAAATTGTGTATAGGCCGACTCAGATTAGAGTACATTGTAGATGTGGAGGAGCTATGTTACTTAGAACTGGAAGCCATTGGAGGGGAGTGGACTTTACTGTGCCGGTTATTATTCGCATGCAGCGATTGAGTTGAACATCAATATTTTTTGTGTGTGCTATTCAGCCATACTGGTGAGCAGTATTCGGTGACTGAATATACTAGACTTACGGCAGAGGTTCTAAGCGAGTTAAAATCGGCACCCCAATCTGTACCCGTAAGTTTTTGTATAATGTTGCGGGAGCCGATTTTCGCTGCTGCATAAGTGTGTCTTATATGTTAGGGTTATATCTAGCGTAACTCCAAGGTATTTAGGATAGGAATTATGTTGCATGCTGTTTCCACAGAAGTTAATGTTTAGGCTTTGGTAAGCTGATTTATTGTTGAGGTGAAAAAGAGAGGACTCAGTTTTGTTTGGATTCGGCCGGAGTCTCCATTGTTTGAAGTAGTCTTCTGGTGTTATCTTTATCAAGTGTTGTTTTGTAATCAATGAGCTGTTTCTCATTACATACAACGCATATGTCGTCAGCTTAAATGAACATTTCGGAGATAGTGTTAGATAGGTCGCTAGTGTATAGGTTGAAAATGATCGGGGCAAGGACTGATCCTTGGGGTAGGCTGTTGTTTAGTCTACATTTCCTGCTTGTTTTATTACCTACACAGACTACGAACTGTCGGTTGCTAAACATATTATTGAGAAGGTGGTAAAGGGTTTGACAGGGAATTACTCTCAAGAATTTAAGGAGTAGGCCAGTTTTCCACACCATATCATACGTCGCAGTATAGTCGATAAATGTGGCGGCAATTTTATTCCTTTTTCAAAGCCTCCTTCAATGTATATAGTGAGGAATAAGACTTGGTCGCCACAGTTACGCGTGGGTCTGAACCCTGCTTGCTCAGTGGGGATGTGTGTGTTAACGGTAGGCAAAATGCGGTTATACTCAAGTCTTTCGAGTACTTTGTAGCAAGTGCTGAGGAGGGCAATAGGTCTATAGCTGGATGCCTCATTTTCAGGTTTGCCTGGTTTAAGGATGGCGATGGTTCTGGTTTTTTTGAAGTGTCGAGGCATCTCCCCTGTTGCCATGATTTTATTGTAAAACCTTAATAGCCAAGTTATGACCTTTGATCCACAATTTTTGAGGAACTCAGGGAAGAGTTCATCAGTGCCTGCTGCCTTGCCGTTTTTTAAGCTCTTGATGGCGATTGTTAACTCCTCGAATGAGATATCACGAGCGAATTCAGATTTAGGTTCTGCATTATATTTAGCTCTGAGGATTTCGGATCTTACTAATTTGCTGTGGGCTTTATCTAGAGGCACTTTTAAGAAGTTGATTATCCGGTTCGCGATAATGTTTGGATTTATATTTGAAGGTTTTTTGTAATGACCACGAGTGTTGGGGTTTAGTTTTCTCAATAGGAGCCATGCTTTTCTGCTAAAATGCTTGAAGTCTAGTTCTTCTACTGTGCTTATCCATCGTTCTAATTTCTAAGAAATCTAATAGTTTTTTAGCAGTATCATCGTCGGGTGCTCTCTGAAAGTCGTTAAACAGTGTAGTAGTTTCTTTTTCCCATCATGGTATGTATTCTTTTCTGTATCCTCTAGGGATCCATTTTTTTGCTGTAGACATAATTATTCCTAGGAGGCGATAGTATTTTTTTATTTCTGGGGGAATAAAAACTATATCCTTGAAGTACCCTTCGTAAATTGTCTAGCACATGCATGAATTACATATTTCCAATTTTTTTTTAGAGAGATAAGTTTTCTTTTCAAGTTTTTTATAAGTGTAAAGACATTTTATTGTTATCAATTATACATTTGGTAAGCTTTAAATTTAAATATTTTTCACAGGAGGGGGGAAAATGCCCAAACATATCTCTCTAAAGTGCGCCCTAGAGGGGGGGGGCGATGAACGATTTAATTTGTATCGGGCGCCAACATCTTAAAAGCGGCCCTGATTATAAGTCCACTATTTGGTAATATCTTATTTATGCGCAAATAAATAGTAAATTAAATACCTTTTTATGATAAAAAAATTACATTCATATGCAATTATTATAATTATAGAAAATAAGCCGAAGAAATAATAATTAAACTTGCTTGGCATAGGGACTAGAATCCAACTGGAAAAAGATCGATTCCGAACCGAAACCGTTTAAAAGTATTGAATCCGAAACCCTAACCAGAATCCATGAAAATGTTTATGAAATAACCGAAACCGAAAATTTTAATTTAATATTGAGTAATGACTAATGACAAATAAGTACAAAAGAAATTTTTAAAAAAAACATATTTTTCAAATAAAATTATATATTACTGTTTACAAGCATGCATTGTAGGGTTATTTAACAAAAAAATAAAATTATTTTATTTTGATAAATTGTATATAATTTAATACTAAATACTCCAATAGTTAGTGAGATTTCAACAGAAATAAGTTATTACTAATAACTAGGGCTCGGAAGTTGATGACCTTATTAACAATAAAAAATGATCTAAAAAAATGCAAATATAACATAAAAATGGCAAAAAATGTCCTTAAAAAATGATCTAAAAAATTTACAAATATTAATTTTAAATTAATAAAAATACATTTTTTTAAATATTTTACTCTATTTTACTAAAGCTACGAATTAAATCAAAATATGACATAAAAATATAAAAATGACAAAAATTTCCTTAAAATAGGGAAATAAAAATAAAATAAAATCGGATACTAATCGAATATTAGGAAAAAATAATAAAATGCAGATATAATACTATTCAATACAATACATCAACGATAAATGTAATTGTCGAAATAAAATTGGATAGGCACTTCTATTAGTCTGTGGTAATTTCCAAGTTTTAAGTTATCGGCATAATGGTCGACAAGAAACGATAAGAAATGAACTATTGTGAAATCAGTAAAAATGACTAAAAATATGGGAAAATGACCTAAAAATTTCAAAAAATGACTTAAAGAGTAATAAACACAAAAAAAATGCAAATTAAAAATTAGATATTCAGATTCACATGCTAATGAAACAGATTTGTTGCCAGCATCGTCTAAGAAATTCTAAAAAAAAATGCAAATTGCAAAATGCATCAACTGCCGAGCCCTACTAATAACCAAACCAGATATTAGTATTTTAACGAATTTCTACATTTGATATTTTTTCTAAAGTAGGTATAAAGTAAATACATTTTTAAAACCTGAACTTGCCCTCCATAATCTATGTATTCTTAAGCAAATTATACATTTAATGTACTTTTTATTATGTAGATTTCATGGTTATGGATTTATACATATTTTCATAGATTACTATAATTTAATTACCCACCTAGGTCAATAATATTTAGAAATTTGACTTAAAAGATAGTCATGTTAAAATTGATGTATTTTGTGCTTATTTTTAGAAGAAAAAAAAAACCTTGTCCGATTAAAAAAAAAAATAATAATTAAAAGAGATCAATAATTTGAGTTAAACCAGGGGCGCATCTGAGTTGGGTCCCGAATATAAAATTACTACACTAATTGGATCCCAAATTATTTTAGGTGCTACACAAGTTGGGTCCCGGATTTTTACAGGCACTACACTAGTTGGGTCCCAGATTTGTATAGGTACTACACTAGTTGGGTCCCGGATTTTTATAGGTACTACACTAGTTCCTGAATATTTTTTGGTAAGTATACATTATACTAACATTTTCTTTCTCATTTTAACAGACTTATGCCTGTCTATGATCTATTTAGACCACGGGACCTCAGTTTTTTTTAAATTTTATAATTTATATAATAGTATTAGAAAGTTAGTATAGTGTAATAAAAATATTATACAATATCAATACAATTTTATTAAATTTAAAAGTAAATGAAAAGTACCTATGTATATAATATTACTATTGGGATATTCGTAATAAAAAAGACGATGAATCTAATGAATTTTTCGAGCATTCGTGTAATAATATCAGTATTTTTAATATTTTATATTTTTAACATTTTTAATATTTTTACCAATACAATTCTAATAATATATATTTTAACGGAAAAGAAACTAAAAAACAAAAAAAAAACATTTTTAACCATACCTGTGGTCTAAATAGATCATAGACAGTCCTAAGTCTATTAAAATGAGAAGGAAAATGTTAGTATAATGTAGTACTTACCAAAAAATATTCAGGAACTTGTTTAATACCTAAAAGAATCCGAGACCCAACAAGTGTAGTACCTATAAAAATCTGGGACCCAACTAGTCTAGTACCTATAAAAATTGTTACACAACTAGTGTAGTACCTATAAAAATTCGGGACCCAACTAGTACACTACCAGCGATTAGACCATAGTATTCGGGACCCAACTCGGATGCTCCGAAACCAGGTTTAATCAAAACCGATAAAATCGTAGATTAGGTCTCATTCCGGTCCCTGATTTGACAACAACTCAGTGGTGGTCAAGCGGGAGAGGGATAAGGGGGATAGATCCCATGACCTTTTTTTTAAATATTTATATTTCATGCATATTATACATAATATTATATAGGTATTCATCGATTTTCTATTTTTTTTTAAAAAAAAAAAAACATAAATAATCATCTATAGTAAATTTTAACAGTAGACCTTATGTTTTAGGACTATATTTAGTATATTTTTATACATTGTTTCAATGTGATCATTGTATATGTGGTGTAATAATTATTATTACCAATCTAGTATAATCTACTCATATCTATGAATTAGGCTATTATTATTATTTATATGTATTATTTTGTTGTAGGCGTAGGGAAAGTGGCGCACCCATCGCCCAGCACACCAAAAAGTGTGCTGCAATAGCCCCACACTGACTTTAACTAGTCGGTGTGGTCTGGCCCTCCAGGTTGGGGGTTGAGCGTAGGGCTGACAACCCTACCTTGTAAAAAAATAGTTGTTAAGAAACAACAACATAATAAGCCTCGGATCAAAGACTTAACGGACATCAACATTGGAACATGGAACGTGCGATCTCTGTATAGGGCTGGAGCTTTGACAACATCCCTATCGTGTCTTGAGCGATATGGGATGGATATAACTGCGATTCAAGAAGTGAGATGGACAAACTCAGGTAGCTTGAAATCTCAAGGAAATACATTATTATACAGTGGTGGAGATAAACATGAACACGGAGTAGGTTTCGTTATAAGGGATAACATTGTGACAAATATAGTGAGGTTCCAACCAATAAGTGATCGGTTATGCTACATAGAACTCAAAAGTAAATGGTACAACATCTTCCTAATTAACTGTTATGCACCGACAGAAGATAAGAGTGATGACATAAAAAACAAATTTTATGAAGACTTAGACCAGGTGTGTGACACACTACCGAGTGATAAACCGAAAATAATATTAGGGGACTTTAATGCGAAGATCGGAAAAGAAAATATGTACAAACCTACAATTGGATCCGAAAGCCTTCATGAAATCACGAACGACAATGGAAACAAACTAATCTCGTTTGCCACAGCCAAAAATATGATAATAAGTAACACGTACTTCCCTCATAAGAACATACACAAACAAACATGGATATCTCCATGTGGGTTAATAAGAAATCAAATAGATCACATGTTAGTGGACAACCGGATAAAATCATGTGTCAAAGATATAAGAAGTATGAGAGGGAGTAGTGCGATGTCGGACCATTTCCTTGTGAAAGCGAAAATCAAACTCAGAATATCAACAAAATGGAGAAAAAAGAATATGTACAGAGAAAAAATTAATAAGGATATGCTGAAGACAACAACAGCTAAAGAGTACCAAGAAAAAATATCGATAGAATTACGAGAAATACAAGAAATTGTGAACCCGAATGAAGCCTGGGAAAAAGTAAAGCAAGCAATCAAAATAACAGCAAAGGAAGTACTTGGATATGTACCAAAAAAGACAAAGAAAAGATGGTTTAACGAGGAATGTAAAGCTGCCCAAGAGGAAAAAGACAGAGCAAGAACAAAAGTTCTACAGAACCCTAGTGAAGACAACAAAAGGCTACTAGCACAAAAACAAAGAGATACAAAAAAGGTAATCAGAAGGAATAAGAGATTATGGGAAAAAGAACGGATACACACCATAGAAAACAACAGCAATAACAACTCCAGAATATTTTTCGAAAAAGCAAATGAAGTTAAACGTGGATATAAAACTAGGCCAACAACTATGAAGAAGCATGATGGATCCTTGCTAACAGAGAGTAAAGAAATTGCGTGTGAATTTAAAGATATGTTCGAAAAATTGTTAAACCAACCAAATGAAAATAACACCATACTTCAATACTCTACGGTAGAACAGATGCTTGAAAAACCATCAGAAGACGAAGTGAAGATGGGACTAGAAATGCTAAAAAACGGTAAAGCACCGGGAGATGATGAAATAGTATCTGAATGCCTAAAAAAAGGAGGCCCAGGTTTACTGAACCAGCTACACAAACTCATGAACACAATCTGGGAACATGAGGAGATACCCGAAGCATGGCGTATATCCATCATATGCCCCGTACACAAAAAAGGAGACATCATGGAGTGTGATAACTATAGAGGAATCTCACTACTCAATACTTCGTATAAACTATTGTCCAACATACTACTGAATAGAATTAACCCATATATCAAGGAAATAGTTGGAGAATACCAAGCTGGTTTTACGCTAGGAAAATCAACAACAGATCAAATACACATCGTAAAACAAGTTGTTGAAAAGAGTCACGAATACAATAAAGACACATATTTACTATTTGTAGACTTCAAAGCAGCGTATGACTCAATCAACAGAGACCAACTATGGGAAGTCATGGAATCGTTAGGAATACCAGCCAAGTTAACCAGATTAATAAAATCGTGTACATTTAATTCAAAAAGTAAAATTAGTTTTGGAGGAGAACTATCAGAGGAGTTTCAGGTAACGACTGGCCTTAGACAAGGTGACGCTTTATCACCTGCACTGTTCAACATCGCATTAGAATCAGTCATGAGGACAGTTATATCTCAAGCTAAGGGCATAGAAATAAAAGACAATCAACATCTAACAGCAGTCGCTTACGCGGATGATATAGTACTATTAGCCGAAACAATTGACGACCTAAAAAACACAACAGATATATTGCTGAAGGAGGGGAATAAAATTGGCCTAAAAGTTAATGAGACAAAGACAAAGTACATGATTATATCTAGACAAAACCACAGATCGGATTCCTTGAAAATAAATGAGTACACATTTGAAAGGGTAGGACATTTTAAATACTTAGGTGCAGATATTAATGAAGATGCTAATAGCCACGAAGAAGTGAAAAGACGACTCATCGCAGCAAACAGGTGCTACTATGGACTATTACCATTGTTCAAATCAAAACTACTATCAAGGAAATCCAAAGTAACATTATATAAAGTTCTAGTCAGACCAATAGCTCTGTATGCAAGTAGTACTTGGGCGACGACAAAGGCAGATGAAAAAAAGCTAGAAGTATTTGAGAGAAAGATATTGAGAAAGATATTTGGCCCAAAGAAAAACAATGAAGGAGAATATGAAATACGTAGCAATAAAAATTTAGAGGAATTATATAACGAACCCAATATTACTGGGATCTTGAAAAGCGCACGAATAGGCTGGGCTGGACATGTATGGAGATCAAAAGGACTAATCGGACAAATAACTACATGGAAACCAAACGCAAAGAGGCCCAGAGGACGTCCTAGACAGAGATGGGCAGATAGAATAAAAGAAGACCTAAAGATGCTGGGAGTAAGGAATGCTGAAGAAACGGCACAAAATAGAGAAGAATGGAGACAATATGTTGTTGCGGCAATGGGCCTAAAAGGCCTGTAAAAAGCCAGAGAAGAAGAAGAAGAAGAAGATGTATTATTTTGTTGTCTATTCAAAATATACGGGGAATTCCTTCACCGATAATCAAGAATTTTCGTAGATACCGTTATCGATTCTAGCTAGGGTTACCATTATTTTTTAGACCAAATCCGGACATCAGTTCCGTTTCAGGGGGGGGGGAAGATTTAAGATAAACAATATTGTTCTTTCATATATACAATTTTATTTAAATCTATGAATAAAATGTCTACATAAGAGTTATTAGGTTAAATATGTTACTAAAATTAATAATATTAAATAATAAATAATAATAATAAAATTAATAATATTAATAATAATTAATAATGTGTTATAAAATCTGTCACCTAATAACTTTTTGTATCAATAAAACCACGTTAAACGGTTACCTTTGTAAATTCTGGACATTTTTTAAAATCCGGACAGATGTTTGAAATCCGGACGTATGGTAACCCTAATTCTAGCTCTTAGCTATTAGTTGGTTGTATAGTATTAAAGTTAACATCACCGAGTATAAAAGTTATTTTGTCATTCAGCTTCACATATTAATTTGTTAGTTATGAGTGCTAAAAGAAAAAAATAGCAATGGCTCAATATTTTTACCTATCTACTGATACTCAAACAGTAAAAGCGGAATTGAGTTTATGGAAAACAAAACTGTCGCGTGTAGGAAAATCTCCAAAAAATGGACTAGATGCATTTAGGATATGTAATTGTGAATTATTTCCAAATGTGTACACTTTATTACAAATATTTTGTACACTTCCGGTATCAACGGCAACACCAGAAAGAATGTTTTCAAGCATTAAACGGCTGAAAACATATTTAAGAAATACAATGGTAGAGGTAAATATGCTGTACTTATTGTATAGTCTCTAGGCTGGAATAAAATACTTGTATATTGGTATTTGGTTATTGGAATAAGTATTAAATCAACAGTTTAAACATAAAACACTAAAATATTAATTGAAACAAACTTTTTAGGTTTTTTTATTTCTTTTATAAGAATGTATGAAATGTAAATTTAGTACTTAATGCTTAACATAATACATTATATTATTATATGAATTGTGTAATTATATTATTTTAGAGTCGTCTCAATGGTTTAGCCACTATGGCTGTTCATCGTGGAGTTGTAAATATAACTGCAGACGAAGTACTGGACGAATTGGCAAAAAAAAAAACAGAAAAATAGATTTAATAATATATATATATATATATATATATCATTAATATAATATAATTTTCATGTTTAAGAATAAAGATTTTTATAAATAGTGTTTGTTAAAAAATCAACTACATCCACCCAATGACAAAATCATTTGACCATCACTGCTACAACTTGAAACAACTAGATCAGTTATAAAAATAACATTTTCTATAAAGGTTTTTTATGATCATGGTTTTATAGTAATAAGTATGTATTATTTTTTAATTACTTGAATTGTATTGGCCTGTATAGTGATCACCCTGTAAATTATAAATGCACATAGAATATTAATAATATTATATTAATCACTGTGAATATAAAATAAAAGTATAGAGAATGTAGAATATTTTATTTAGTTATTACCTTTGTCTTTACACATCCTGTCGCCGACCGTATTTAAGAATATAAAATAATGAAGAAATATTTTACTCATTACAAGTACAATGATTAAATGAATTTGAACACCAATAGACCAAAAAAATTTAATGAAATGTTCGTCGATTCATGGTTTAAATTGATTAAAATTGATTTTTTTTTTTTATCTGCTAGAGGTAATTTTGAATTAACTATAGATATATATACATATGAATAATTATATATATTTTCGTACTCATTTGTTCATGGAAAAAATAAATTGAAATCCTATTCTACCAATCAATGTCACACAGTTTCTCATTTGTTCTGCAATAAAAACAACGTATAATAAGCTTTGTTATATCACCCCTCGAGTGTTGAGCTGTCATTATTTTGAAAGCAGAAATATAGAATTTTTAAGTTCTATACTTTATATTTACACCGACCTTTTCCAACAATTTTTTATTGAATGTGATAAACCATAGTTGCTTTCAAATTTAACATCAACAACATGACAAGGGTCTTGCACTGTATAATGTAGAAGTAACCTTTTCTTGGAGGCGATTGTTAAGAACAATTGATGAAAACTTTATTATAATTGCCACTAATTGATGAAACATAATATTTTTAATAAAAATTCAATTGTTTTAAATAAAATGTATACAATTTAATATACACATCATCAAACTGTTTGTCATGATTAATTGAAAACTATTTCTTTTGCTGCATTAGAGATAAGTTACCACCATCTGAGTATTGCCAATCAGTGTTTCCAGGTGTCGAGTGTATAGCCAATAAAAAAAAGTAAAAATTACCATGTTACTCAATTTAAAATTTAAAAATATGATTTTCAATAAACTAGTACAAGTCTATAAATTTTAAAATGAACTAGTTCAAGTTCAAGGTTTTTAAAACTAGACTGACTAGTTCAAGTCCAAATTCATTAAACTTAAATATAAAAATGTTATCATATAATAATCAATTATAATGCTCTTATAACTCAATTTATGTATCCATAATAATTTAAAATATAAATATCAAATACAAACTTTTTGACCTAAGCTGGTACTTATGAACATTTGTTTAGTTTTAGAGTTTAAACATGTATAATAAAAGTCATAATTGTGTCTTATAAAATGAACAATTAATAAATCAATAATTACCACAAATAATCAAATTTTAGTTTTCTGTCCAGCAGACGAAGTAAAGAAGAACTTACAATAGATGGGTTTACGGAACTGGGGAAATACTGCTTAAGATCAAGAAGAGCGGAGAAGAATTGTTTTGGAAGCCAAGGGTCACTATGGCCTGTAACGCTTACAAGTAGTAGTAGTAATAGTTTTCTGTCCTAATTAAAAATATATCTCACTAATGTGAAATAACTAGACATGTAAAAAAGTATATCTATTTTAAAATACACAATACGCTAACATATTGTATAAGGAAAAAAGTGATGTAAAACAAATACTTGATCGCTGTATTTTTTATTTTTTTCAATTAAATCAAATAATATTATTACATTATTTATTAGGATAACATGAATGGAAATACTAAAATTACTAACTAAATAAAGTTTTTAATAAAAATCAAAAATTTGAAAGATAAAAATATAGTTGATAAACTTATATATCACATTACTTGAGGGAATAAAATACAAGGTAAAGCAATAAATTAGTACAAAAATAAAAATAAAAGGTCACATTAGATAGAGAATTGGGAAATTGTCAGATAATCATCATGGAAATATCAAAAATTTACCAAAGTGTAAATCAAGTGTTACTCATTTGCACACATCTTATTTATTTACATCTCATTTACACATAAAACTATAATTTATTTAAGAATACAAAGCTTAAACAGTTTGATATTAAAAATGCCTTAAATTCTTAATCTTTAAACTAATTAAATTAGTAACCATTAATATTTACAAAATACAGTTAAAATAATTGCAAAAACCTAAATAAACATTGAAATAATTATTCTAATAACAACTAAATAATAATAATACTTCCAAAAAAAATTGGAAATGTAATAAATTATAATTAAACAAAATTTTTGATCATAATTAAAACACTATTATACTTATAAAATGGTTTGGGTACCATTAATTTATATACCAGTACATGAAAAAAAAAAAAATAAAATATGAATATAAAAATGTGTGCTAACAAGTTCACTGATTCGAGAATAACATTTAATATAATACATTACCTTATCCTTGTGTGCAAACATGTCATTGTTTATTAAGTAAAAATTATAATGTGTGCAAACAAGTTTCATCACAGTGGTTATGGCATTTTCAGTAATTTATTTAGGATTATTTGGTTATGTTGACATTTCAAAAATTATAATGCAGATTGACTCAGTGTTTACTAATTTTATTCCACAATGAATAAAACATTTTAATATAAAGAAAAATTAAAATATAATTAAAAAATTATAATAATAAAATTTGAATAATCTACAATTTATTAACTCTTCAACTTACATAATATAAAAACATTAATACAGTTGTGATTATGTTGGTTGACGATCAATCAATTTTGACAGTAGTGTAAATTTTACGTACAAACGCATGAGCCCCGATGTAACCCACTGTACCACACATAATACCTAGAGCAATGCTGAATAATGCCATATAGCCGAAATAAAATGCTGTTTGAAAAAGTCCATACATTCTGAAACATTAAAATTGAACAATAATTATTATTATAAATATTTATATACATAGTATACTCTCGATTATCTGCAGAATAGGATGATGTGACATTTATGAATAAGTGAATTCCACGTATAATCCGCTAAATTGAAATTGAAATGAAAATGAAATAATTATAATATTAAAACAAATTATCTTATAATTTTATGTATTAAAAAAATTAAATTAGAACAAAGGAAATTGCATAATCGAGAGAACCCTGTATTATGAAAATTGAAATATTCTAAGTTCAATACAATTATATGTCTATAATTTTAAACTACCAGTTAATTATAAAAATAAATACAACTCACTTTGTTTTGAACATGAAGTAATAAAATGAATACAAATAAACATAAAATGCAGTAGACGCTGCTGCTGCAAAACTTGTCCATTGCCTAAAAATTAAAATAAGATACCAATAAAATTGTTTCTAAGATCAATATTTATGATAATTTAATTTAATTTACCATCTGTAATCTTCAGCGTTAAGTAAAAAATAAGTACATACAATTGTAACACATACTGTTACTACCATCAAAATCAAAACAACTAGCAACATGAACCCATAGACATAATATATTTTATAAGCCCAAAACGATGTAAAAATAAAATACCTAAAATAAATTTAATAATTTATAGATTTAATATTAAAATATTATGTAATATTTTTAGCTTACATTTCAATAAATATTGATCCAAAAGGTAAAATTCCACCTAACATTGTAATAATTAAAGGTTCCATAAACCACTTTTTTTCTGGTATAGGTCTTGGCACAGCATTTACTCGGCAAGGGTAATCTGGTTGTCCTGACAAGTTTCGTCCAAGTAAAGTTCCAACCAATGTAAGAGGTAATATCACAAAAATGCATATACAAGCTACTGCAACCTAGAAGAAAACAATTTAATTTTTTTAGCAAATAATTTTTAAACTGCAAATATCATTATTACCATTGAACCAAATGGAATCGCACGAGTTGCATGGTAGTAAATTGCAATAAAATTAATAAGAAATGCCATACCACACACAAGTGATGGTAGTAAAAATGCAGATAATAACATTTGTCTAATCCAAATACGCCCACCCATTTTAGCGTACAATGATCCACCAAAATAACCATTCACAGGGGAAGTTACAGCATACACAAATATTGAAGTGCCCAATAAGGATCCTCGTCTATTAGAAAAAAAAAAAATTAAAAAAAATTAAAGTTTTTTTTTTTAAAACATTTTCTTTGCTAAACTATACTCTAAATAAAAAGTAAATTAAAAAATTTTCTTTATGTCTCTAAAATTATGTATTATCAACATTTTAGCATTTCAGAAAAATCAGCCATATATTTTTTAATAATATCAGTAAAGTATTAAATAAATATTAACAAAATTTGATCGATTATATTATATTTTAAAAGCTATTAAATTAATTTATTCAGTAAAGCTAAGAATTAATTTATAGCAAATAATATAAAACAAAATAAAATAAATTGAAATTTAGTATATATGAAAAAAATGTATTTATAAAAATAATTCTCTAATTATAAAATATTTTTGTACTATTTACTCAGTGTATAAATCTCCAATTATTGTAAACGTTATGACTACAAGAGTGACTAGAGTTATGTGGTGACCACATCCAATAATAGCAGAGAAAAACATAGGATAAGATGCCGGACGGAATACATCACCATGAACTTGTTTCCAACCATACTCATCACCCAAATCTTTGTCCTATCAATAAATAATATTATAAATGTTACAATATAAAAATTCAAATAAAATATATTATTTACCATGGCATCAACTTCTTCATCTTGACTGTAACGAGCATAATCTTTGCGTACAGTTCTAAGTAAAATCATGGATACTAATCCAACTAAAAATATTACCATCATAAAACTATTGAAAATACTGAACCAATGAATCTAATAACATATGAATAAAAATAAAAATTCAGTGTATTTTATACATAAAAATATAAATGTAATCAAACTTTATTATTATTATAAACTTACTCTATGTTGGAAGAATTTAGGATCTAGATATTTATTGAAACGATCTTTATAAATTATTGAAGATGGTTTCCAATTAATTTCATAAGTGAATTCAATATTGGTATCAACTTTTAATTCAACTTTAGCTTCAGATGTCAAATTGACATCAACAATATGATGTTCATTGTAACCAATATCAAATTTTTTATGTGTCCAAATATAATATTTGTTATTAGTTTCATCAACTTCTCCAACAATACCTGATTCAAATTCAATTTTCAATAAATATTAAACGAGTTAATAAGACATACAAATGTAATTTTACCCCAAATTGGAAGGTCATCAATATACATTTGATACCAATAATGATTCCGTACAGCATACACAAATGCTTTTAATTTTTCATCATTTAAGTTTACTTGGCAAAAAGGAATTTTAGATACATCCTCTAAATAAATGATAAAAATTTAATAATTTATGGATTACCATTTCATAATGAACAAATACTCAAACCTTTAAAATGAATGTCCAATCCACTATATACAAGTTCAACACCCTGTAAAGCTTCACCAAGTGTTTCATGATAATGATCAATTGAATCTTTTATGCCAGCACAAAATGGCAAACTAAAGTAAGTATATGTTTCTTGTCGATTATGATAAGGACCAACAGTATTCATCCACAAAACTACCTCTTCGTTATCTTTATACTAAAAATGTAATATTGCAATATAAATATTTCATTTCAACTATTATTGACCCATTTTTAAGATCAATAAAATAGAGTTCATTATTTAGTGTTCAAAAACTAAAAAAATGTAATAGAATAAATGAGAATCTAGTAGAAATTATCTTGTGCATAGCTGATTTTGTAAAACAGCCACATCATCAAATTGTTAAATAACTCAAACTTAATAAAATAAATATTTTTACAAATATCAAATGGAAATATAATTAAATTAAATTAAATTCAAAAAGATATAATAAATTTATTCATACCACATGAGTGTGTTCATCACCGTTAACGAAACACAAATGTATGAACAAAAACGAGAAGAAAACTTTAAAATGATTCATTTCAACTCGTTTAAAAGCCATTTCAGTAGATCATTTTTATTACTTTTAAACTAGCAATACATTTTATTATTCATTTCAAAAACAAGTATTTAAAAAAATTTAAGTGAATAAATACACTTTTAACTGAATATTTTAAATAAAAAAACAACTTCGTTCAAGATTCCAACTTTCAACGTTTTGATTAAATATATTTAGTTTTTATCTTGACCAAATGCTTAATGTTATTGATGATAGTAAATTTTTATTTTTTCCTCTTACTCATAGAGTTTAAATAAAGTAACATAACCTGAAAAAACAAATTATCCAAGGAAATTATTAAATCAACCTCATATGCAACCATGGTCATAAAGTGCAAGAAATAGTATTTATTTAGCGCCAATTTCAACATATTTTTAATTCGGGACTATTTTTAATTTATTGTTTGACATTTAATAGAATATGCAATTTTAATGTTATAAATTATATATTTTGATAAATGTTGGTGATTTAGGCAAAATTTTAATTTAGTCCTTAATTTTTTTTTCATTTATTAAATAATTAAAATGTTTCGACATTTGGAATGTGATTACAATTTTAATATCAAATATACATAATGATAATTAATAATTTATTAGATTAGGGATGTATTAAATACAAAAACAAAAATATAATGTTCTCAAACAAATGGTACAGTTCTAATAATATAATATTTATTATTATATGATTTAATTTTTTAATTTTTTTATTCTTCTACGGTTTAGAGGGGTCGTCGCCTGAATCCTTAATTTAAAACGTATGATAAATCATCGCTTTCAAAAAATGATTCAAAGCAAATATCGTCATAGAACTAGATTAATCTACTCGATGTTTTTATACTAATTAAGATCCACCATCACTTCAAGATGTCACCTCTTATGATTGAAATGATAACTAAAATCATAATGATGTGCTTCATTACATTTAAGTTCCATATTTGCAACCAGTAGATTATTTTGGGAGATGTCTTCCATGTCTGGACAACCCCGACTTTAAAAGTCCTAATATATTGGACATTGGTGTTTCATCATAACCTACAACTTTTCTATTATGCCATTTACATGAGTTTCAAATTTAAAACTTATTGTCAATTCCTAACATAGTAAATTTTTAAAAAGTAAGTTCAATGTTTTTTATATCAGTAAATAATTCTAAAAATGCTGTTTGTGAGGTTTAATAAATGTTGGATACCCTTCGAGAAATCACCCAAAATACGCCACTGCCTGCAACTCTACTCAATAATAAGCTTTCTTTTGAGCTTTTTCAAGTACAGAACTGGTCTATATGCAAAGTTGGGTTTTAGTATAAAATATTACTCGATTGATTATTCGAATAAATAATAATTCTTTATTCATTTAGCTTTCATTTGATTATTCTAGATTATTTTTACTCTTCATTTTAATTCTTATAATTATTCGTTATTCATTATTCAACGAATTATTCTAGATTTTTTTCTTCATTATTTAGTTATTCATTATTTGATTTCCATTATTCAGTTATTCGTTATTCGTGGTTCTTCATAGTTGATATCGTTATTCGTAGATAATTTAAGGTATGGTTTTTCCCACACTGTTATGCTTGCAACGAAAATTAATGATTATTAACAGTGAACAATTGATCAGCTTTTAATAATTTGAAAGTCTTTTAGATAGCACAGAAAAATGATTTTCTAATATTTTTAGTTTAAATTCAGTGAAACTGATAATGCAGCTATTGCCACTTTTTCTCATACCAAGTTCAGAAATAAATGGTTAAATTGTATTCAAACGTCATCTTCTCATGATAAACTTTTATCGATACTTAAAAAAGCAGTAACAGCTGAATATATAATAACAACTAGTGAAGAACATGTTGAAATTGAAGAAGATTACTCTGACTTATATGACTTTGGTCCAGTAACACAAAATTACAGAACAGATACATCCATGTGTACTGAGATTGAATTGTATGTATGAAATCTTTTAACTGAAAAATTAATCTAACTATGGTTTTTAGTGTATGTTCAAGCTAATAAAGTATTTTGAGGATCACGTCAACGTCTTGAATGTTTAAACTCATATCCTACTGTGAAAATAATTTTTCTTTGGAACTATGGTTACTCCAATGGCATCTTCAGCTCCGGTAGAGACTTTCCTCTTTTGCGACTATGATAAATTTACCAAAGTCAAATAGGTTGTTAGATGATTTATTTGAGTATAAAGCTGTAATAAAATCAAATTAAAATTATCAATTACAGCATAGAACCTAAAAATTAAAATTAATTCTTATTTTTGTCGTATTATGTTATTGTTGTTATAATTATTTGTTTTGTTATGAATATTATATTTTTATCATCATTTTGTTACATGAAAACTGGATATTATTCACAATTTTTATAATTAATTAATTCAGAATAATGAATTTATTCACAAATTAAATTATGCAGAACAATTTTTATTTTTTATTCACAATTAAAACTATTTAAAATAAAATATTATTCTTTATTCGCAAAATAAATAGTTATTCATGTTTTTATTTTTTATTCGTCATTTTGATTTGTTTTTGCCCAACTCTGTCTATATGTCAACAATATTTTCTCTTGAATTTTAATAACTTGGATTTTTCAAGTAAATACTAAAATTAAAAAAAAAAAAATCTCTATTTATTTATTATTTATGTCCATGATATAGTAAATATTAAATAACTATTCTGAGAAACCGTCGTCTATCGAATTTTAGTACTGAAGACACTAAATTGACAAGTATTTTATATCGAGTTGAGGTTCCTTACTGCAGGCGCTCCTGTTTATGGCCCATGAAAAAAACATTGTTTTGTGGTTAAAAACATCAAAAAATGTTATTCCAAAGAATTTTAATCTACTTAATAAGTCTTACTTATAATAAATTTTAATAGTTATTGCATAAGAGTCCTAGGTTAGGACAGATAAGTATGAATATTTATTTTCATGCTCTCTCACAATATGCACCACAGACAACGAGGCGTTATTTTCGAGAATAATGTCACGTACAAGACAAAATAAACCGATTAGTTTTTTGATTTTGTCATTCACTAGAAAACACTATATTCCAACGTCTAATCTTGTCGTATCTATCAGAGCATATTTTAACATATAAAGAACGTGACAGTAGCGCCATCCAGTGATAACTGAATACTACCCAGCAGTGGAAAATCGTGCTCTAACCAACACATAATTGTAACAAGAGTTGATTTTCCCTCTATGTTCCACTGGTAAACAACTTTGTTAAAGTGCCACACAGTGAAAATTTCTTAAAATACGTTCTGGTCTCTACTCTCTTAGTACTAAGTAACCATTCATAATGTAGTTTATTTATAAATTAATAAGTTCATGGAAGCACGAAACGCGGGAAAGTGACTATGTGTTACAACAGTGTTGCTTCACCGAGGGGATAATGGCACAAAAACTTAAAAAGCATACACTGGTTTTACGGCTCCGACTCATGGAAGATATAATTGTATACAATTTAGTTACAAGACGACATAAACAAAGCGTTTTTCACTGTGCCCGTGGTGGTCGAGTTCAGTATATGTTTATTACTTATTCTTATTTCGTCTTCTATCTTCTGTGTTCATGCTTTCGTCGTCGTACGGCACCCTGACTGTAATCATCGACGAATTAATGTGGCCACTCACAACACAAATTTTCAGCAGAATCCGAAATAATCCTCGACGAAGGTAAATATTCGCTTATTATTATAATTATTGTTAGTATCATGTGAAGTCATGTCGGTTATAGCCGTGTTGCCGCCCGTGGCGTTCGGTGTATTTGCGCGTTAATTTTGTCACCCTGGAAACAACAGACGCTTCTCGAGGTCCCGGTGATATAAGATGATTATTATTTTTAATCATCTTTTTATTTCCTTGTATTATTTTCCTTTTGTCGCATGTTGATTTTCCGTTTTTTTATTTTTTTATTTTGCATATATTTACCACTATGCGTCTTCTTCCGTAATATTTCTTAGTTTCTTACTAGGAACGTGAAAACAAAATTTGGTTGCTTTTAATACACAAAAATAGACTAAATAGACTGGAACAGCGTTTGCTTATAAAAAAAACACGTGTGTGCTGACCCTTCAACACATTTTTTTCTCTTAGGAAGTGACTAACTACCTGTTTTTTTATCGCTAAATGAGTACCTGTCCCTCGAGTGACTCATGCACTGTTAGCCCCAATGAGTAAGAGCCTTAATTATCATCTGAATGTTTCATGGGTTTATGTTGTTGTACCTTCAAATTTTACTAACTTTCGCAAATTGGTGAATCATTGATATTTTGTCGAGTTGATTCATTTTTGTTATTTACCATTTAGTTTCAGAACCTATCTGTAAATTCTGTAAATTTGTTAGTTATCACGTTGGTTGCTTATATCCATGGTTATTCTTAACGTGTGAGTTATTTTAATTTTACTGTTTTTGGTTTTTACAAGCAAATATATTTGCTTAACTGATAATTGTAAATAAATAAACATGTATTTTAATATACCTACTCCAATAGATAATTAACTGAAAATATTATGATTGTGCAGTGATAATCTTATTGTTTGGATTGAATAATGATATGATAATATTTAGGTATGTATTACAATGAACATCTATTTTTATTTGAATTAGTTATATGTAAAGACCGGATTTATATTCTTTTAAAATGCCCAAAATATGATGCTAATATTCTCTAAAAAACCTTCATATATTCTCATTATATTCTCTCAAAAATGTATAAAATATGCAAAAATATGCTAAAATATTCAATCAATATCATTATATGCTTTAATATGCATTTTTAAATTTTTTTTTCAACATTATTTTAATAGTGAGGTATTAATTAGGTATTTAAAGTTGCGTATTATACCTAATGGAATACCATTGCACTTTAGTAAGAGTGGAAAATAGGAATATAGTATAAATATAACAGAATAATAGTAAAAATCAGTAAGAAAACAACTGCCAGCATTGTAGGTTAGCCACCATGTTTAGGGAACGGCACAGAAACTTAATATGATAAAGCACCATAACCACAGAATAGACTAAATTTAGTCTATTCTGTGCTATAACACTGATAATACCAAAGAACTATTGTGTATATTATTTTTATCAAATTGATAAAAAAAAAGAAAATTGTAAATGTTCAAAAAAAATTTTCTGTGTACCGAAATTAAAAATAAATAGATATTTATTCTCACAATTTACGAAGTATTCCAAAATATGCTAAATGGGTTAAATATTCTCTAACCCATGAAATATTCTTAAATATGCAAAAAAAACTTTTTTCTTCGCATTCAGCTTTGAACGAATTGTCCACATTTTGTACTCTCATAAGACTGCATAGACCCAGTAACGATATGTAAAAACATATAAATCCGGTCTTTGGTTATATGGAATAATATAATTACATATAAGATAAAAAATAATTCCTATTATTGAAACTACTTGCAACTACTAGCGTGTTAGAGATATTAATTAGTTTCTCATATTATTAGCAGATAAAATCTTAAACATATATATACTTAGTTATAATTGTTGCACAAAATTTAGAGTATGTAATAAATGTGCTAAGTTCTTAAATTTTTAGACTCATTTAATATTATGAATAGTAGGGACTGAAATTCTGCAACATCATTTTTATAAGTTTTAATGTATGCTATTGTACTATGAATTAGTTAGGTGATAATAGAATTCATTTTTTTAAATGATTTCATACATTTTTAAATATTTGTTCATTATATACACAGTATACTGAATATATGTTTATTAATATCAGGTAATATTTTTCCACTATAGTATACCTAACTATAGCCTGAATTAAAGTAATAGCTAATAATAAATTATATCATTCCTATTTTTTTTTACTTGAACGTTATGTTTTATATTATAAACTTATTTTTTCGATTACCTTACATTAAAATATTTCTTCTACTTTCTAGTATACCTAACTATAGCCTGAATTAAAGTAATAGCTAATAATAAATTATATCATTCCTATTTTTTTTTTATTTTTTTTTACTTGAACGTTATGTTTTATATTATAAACTTATTTTTTCGATTACCTTACATTAAAATATTTCTTCTACTTTCTATGCATTAAATTTTAAATTGTTATTTAGTCACATACCTAATGAGTTAATACTGTAATGGAATTATAATTTCAAATAATTAGTTTTTTATAGTTAAAATAATACATAATAGTAAGATTAATATATTAATCAGAATAAAAACAATCTATGGAATTGATCTATGATCTATGGACCATTTTTCTCAAAGGAGAGGTTTTTATTATAATGTGGGCAAAGTTTGAAATTATTTTTTCTAATTTTGGTAATTTTTTATTCCATTGATTTAATAGCTAAACTTTATTTATGTTCTTGGAACATTATACTTCAAACACTAAAGATTTTTAATGATTTCCAGTATAAAAAACTTTCTAATTTATAAATTATTTATTTTTTTTGTTTACTTCTCAATCCACAGCACACTAGATAATGCTACTATTAATAATTATTATACTGTTCATATGGATAATGTATATGTTACAGGCAATGTGGTTAATATGATCCTGCCTGGGCAATGTGAACCACGATTTTTTTTTTTTTATTAACCAACCAATACTATTTTTTATTTTCATTATAAATTATAATTTTATTATTACCTATTGGCTACTTATAATAATTTATAGTAGTGTTTTTTTTTAATAATTTTAAAAATTTTACCTATTTATAATATTTTTTAAAAAACAATGATTATGAATATTTTAAATAAGCTATGAAACTAAACAATGTTTATTTATTGTATTCATATATTATAATATTAGCAATATTTTGATGGAATAACAAAGCCGAGATGCTATTACTTTTATCATTCCGATATGGGAAAATCATGATTCTTAAATAAGCAGTACGATAGTAATAAAAATAAGTTTATACACCGTGTTCAAATGTTTTAAATATTCTTAATATGATAATACAATGAATAATCATTGTTTTTAAAAAATATTACAAATAGGTAAAAAATTTAAAATTAAAAAAAACAATGCTATATATATAATTATTATAACTAGTCAACATGAAATAATAAAATTGTTATTTTTAATGAAAATAAAAAATAATGTTAGTTGGTTAATAAAAAAAAAAAAAAAAATTATGGTTCGCATTGCCCGTAACATGCACTACCTATTTTGAACTCTACCCATGACATTGTGTATATTGACAAACCATTTTTTTTAATAACTTAAAATGTAATTTAATGTTAAGTTAATTTCATTCATTGAACATATATTACAAGGATGTTATTGATGCGATTTTTTTTTGTGATTTATGCCACTAAAATCATGTTTGATAATTATATTCAGTAGATGAAAATAAACTTCTGTTATAATATAAAAAATTAATGTCAAGCAAAATCTTCATCAAAATATTTATAAGTTTTTATTTTTTTGTTTGTTCAGTTTCTTATAATTAATTACACATTTCTTGAATTTTATTTAAAGATGTTTTGAAGAAATTCAAAAGCTTAAATTAAGTTTTTATCTGACTTGTGTAGCAAATTATACAATTTTTAATGAAGAAAAAAAATGATTAAAACAATAAAAAAAATGTTTTCTTCTTTATTTCTGTTTAGGTATAATAAAATATATGTTTATATAAAGTGTTATGATAACTATGTGAAGCATTTTTGATCTCAATGTTTAATTGCATAATCCAATATGAATTTTACTGTGTAAATCACTTTAATGTATCAGTGTGATTTCTTTTATACTGTTTAATATATTTTATTTCTAATTTAAAAAAAGGATATTTTCTTTTACGTAAATCATTATAGTTAATTTTCATAAGCATGTGAATTGGTGGATGTATAAAAAAGATTACATTTCTTTGCGCTAATTTCTTTAATATCTTGTAAAATTTATAAATTCAAATAATGGTACTTACATCCTATTTATTTTATTAAAATGCTAATGTATAATTAGCGTAATATATTATTTTTAATTTAAATTTGAAGTGAATAACATAATTGAGTTCATTCTAATACCTATTTATTATTACTAAATAAAAATAATTTTAAGTTTTAAAATTCTCAGTGTTCATTAAAGTCAAGTAAAAGTGTTTTTTTTTTTTTTTATTTCAGTGGATGTATTCAGTGTTAAAAAATATATAATGAATAATTTAACTTCAAATACTACAGTTGGGGTTAAATCAGACCTTAAAAAATTATCATTAGAAGAGCTCCGTAAATTAAAAGACCAAGTTGGAAATGAAATATTTATAAATAATGTTATAAATAAAAAAACTAATTTTAAAAATGTAAAAGAGAAAATAAAAACAGACCATCAGAAATATCTTCTAAAATAGAACCTCAATTAAATCCTGTTAAAAAGATTAAGCCTCAAGTTAAATTTCAGTCGAAGAACCCAAAAAGATTGATCCAAGATTTGATTCTCTGTATGGTGAATTTGATAAACGTATTTTTGAAAGGAACTATAAGTTTCTAGATGAAATAAAAGAAAAAGAGAAAAAGAAGTTACAAAAAAAATTAAAGCAGAAAACACCTAATGAAAAGAAAGGGCAAGTTAAATTGTTATTACAAAGAATGGAAAATCAAGAGCGAGAGAAAAGAAAATTGGAAACTCAAGAAAAAATTAAATTGAATTGAAACAAAAGAGATTGAATGCTTTAAAAGAAGGACAAAAACCACAATTTTTGAAGAAACGGGAATCAAAATTATGCAATTAGTAGGACAATATGAAGATTTAAAATCCAATGGAAAACTTAACAAGCACATTAAGCAGAAAAAAATTAGAACTATTGGTAGTGAAAAAAAAGCAATGTTTAAAAATTCTATGTAATAATTATTTTTATTATTTTTATTATCTCACACATTGCTTATTTAATATGATGTAATTTTAAAAATATATATTAAAAATTATAATAAAATATGTTATTATTTATTTACTTAGCGTTCGTTATAACTTTGAACCAATATTTGATTCATCAATTTATGTTTTTATTTAATAAGTGGAATATTTAAGTAGTGTTTACTAGATATATCAAGTATGGCCTACATGAATAGGTTCACAAAAGACACATGAATAAATACAATAATATCAAGAGCCAAAATGTTTATCGATACATTTTATATAATTTAATAATTTTATAAATAAAAGAGTGAGCCGTATCAGACAATGACAAGAGCTACATGTGGCTCACAGGCCACAAGTTGGCCACCCTATAATATAAATATAGGGTTATATCTCTCATAACATTAAAAATTAGGAAAATCAGTGTCATTACTGAATACCATGGTGAATACTTAATAATATATGAATATAAAATAATAAATATTGGCGTTGGTTATAGTAGTCTTATAATTAAAAAATGATTTTAAATATCTTTATGAAATATCTGATTGTAATATCAGTATCATTATTGGTTATTTACATTGCTTTTTTTCTTTAAAATTCAGCACAAAATACAATTGG
This sequence comes from Sipha maydis, assembly GCA_034509805.1. Taxonomy (NCBI): domain Eukaryota; kingdom Metazoa; phylum Arthropoda; class Insecta; order Hemiptera; family Aphididae; genus Sipha; species Sipha maydis. Next base: position 221,643 of record JASXSY010000688.1, on the reverse strand, counting down.
TTGATTCTCTTCCTATATAAGTATGTTGTTTCACAATCCAATATTCCATTGAAAATAATTAAAATAATACTTAACCATAAAAAAAAAAAAAAATTTATTTATTCAATTTTAAAATGTTTCAGCACATGTTATGCAATTACAACTATTAAAAAAAATTAAATGTATAATTGTACAATGTTAATAATTTAAGCTATGTGTTATACAAAGATATTCATGTATATTAAATTTTAATTAAATCGCAAACTGCTTTGAATTGATTATTAACTTAATTAATCATTATTGTTGTTATATTTAAGTGAATTACTTGAAATTAAAACGTGCAAACAATTAAAATTAAAAATTTTTCTAACTTATTATTACGTGCTTAGTAAAATCTAATTATTTAATTTTTACGTTTTGCAATGAGTAAAAAAAAAAACAATTCTGAATCAAAATATTATTAAACATACCCCTGATTTTAGAAGCTAGAATTGAGTATCAGATGTGAGAAAGAAATCGAATAGTACGTAAAACTAATAATTTAGTTCACAAAATGTATATTTCCAAAATATATTTGAAAATAAATAATTTTTCATCTAATAAAGAAGAATTAAATATATAATTTTATTAATGAGTTTACATTTGATTTTTTTTATTATTATTATTAATCAAATTAATAAGTTTTTGAAATTGATTGTAAAATTGAATTCAAAACTGGTCGACTTTTAAAAATATTAGTTTTCTTATTCATCAACTTAGATTATTACGACCTACTTTTTAACATGACCGATGATGATAAAGTTTGATGAAAACTAAAATGTTAGAAACTTTGTACATCCGATGGAAAGTGCAGCCCTTTGTAATCTTGACAGATGTTTATAAGTATTAAATATCAGTTGTAAGGCCGAAGGGACATTATAATGTGAACAATTAATATATTGTAAAATGTTGAATGTTATGGTACTCCGAAGACTAGTTTACATTTGCTTGGCATGTCTACAGGTACAACGGTTTACCAATAATATTTTAAAGGGATGTTCATAAGTATTCCTACAATTATTGTATAAATAATGGAGGAAAATTGAGTGTTTATTTAAAATGTTGTTGGAACATTGTACGTGTTACGACGTCTTGGCTAGTTACAGCTTCGTGTAGCACCAACAGAACTACGTGACACATTTCATTAGTTTTTTTCACACATTTTTTTTTTTTTATATTATTTAAATTGCCTTCCATCGGAATAGTTTCGTCCAATGATTAATTCTTTAGTAATCTGAGGTCGATAGCTTAGTATTATTTGGATTGTTTATCTTTTCAGAACGGTTAGAAAAAAAAAAACGAGATTAGAGATATTATACTACGCATATACAATAACATAGGATCCTGTGTGTTTGATTTTATTTCATATGTGCGTTTCAGTTTAATGGGTTTTTATCTTCAACAACAGCCTCAGGGTTCCCCACCACATTACCACCAGCACACAGCTACTGTCTAACGCGCCACCGTGCACCTGTGTCTATTGCTCATGGGCACACCAAGTGTTGCACAAACGAGCAGTCGAACACGATATTTCGTCACAGGTTCTTTCGATCACATGTGGTCGTGTGCCGCCGCGGTCCAGTCTAGTAGTAAATCAGTGTTTTTAACTCGCGTGTCCTTGATGTTTGAATAACATTATTATCGATTTGGAAAAATAAGTAAATTATATTTTTATTTTTGTATCTTTCGAATTTAATAATATCTCTTATGTATAGTCGTTAATCATTATATCAATATTTGTTTCTAGTTTTTATAATATTAATCCAATTTATTCTACAAATCCATGAGTTAGTATAAATTATGTTAACGTTACTTTACTTAATAATATTCAATATTTTGTAGAATTATTTACAAGGGAATTTTATTGTTAATAATAGATTTGTATTTGCGTCTTTAAAAATTATTGACATATTACTCGATCGATTCATTTTAATATTTCCTTCTTTAACATTGTCTGGGAACCACTTGTCGTGTATCCTGCAGGTTGTTCGTTGGTACTGGAGAAATACTGCGCCTCTGCCCACAGTGTTTTTGTTGAGTTCTCCTCTCCTCTTCACATCATGCACTCTTCTTTCGTATAATTTTTCGTGTTTAAAAACACTCGCATAAGCAACTACTGGCTTAATTATTTAATGGTAGACTTATTAGTCATACCACTATCTGTAATTATTATTTATTTGCTTTTTTTTTCTGTGTGGTTCTACTAAGTTATAAATTTGAGTGTCACCTTTCTATTATTTTTAATAATTATAAATTGCTGACAAATAATTACTGGTCACTTTCATAATTAAAAATTATTAATTTAGGTTAGTGTGTTAATGATAGTAATTATTTTTAATTAGCCAGTTAATTTTATATATATTTAGAATAATAATTATTAGCATATTATAGTGCATATTTTAACAAATAGATTTATTATTATAACCCATATACATTATATTATGTATAACAAACATAATAGTTATTAATTATAATACCAAATGCTCATGTCATTTTATTTTTGTATAGCATAAAAGTGACTATGTGCACATAAAAAATTACTAAAATAAAATAGCTCATTTTTGGAATTTTAAAAATTGTAAATACACTATCAAAATATCATAGAATAATAGTAATTATTCAAATTAATAAGACAGGCAAGAGTCTAATAGTACAGGTGTATGTTAAAATAAATAATGTAGGTTAGTGAAGTAACAGAAGTACTTAAAATTAATTAAAATATAAACAAAATAAAATAACATGGTTAATCTCTGCCTTTATATTATATTTGTTGTAGATAATTCTGAATAATTGATAAAGTATATTATGGCTATTCATAGATTTAATAGCTGTAAATCATTGAAATTGTTCAGTATGATAATTCAATTTTAAAATAAATTAAATTATATTTTTGTGAAAAATAGTAAAGTTAATAAGTATTAAATATAATTTTTACAGATAACTATGGAATTTCCACAAGAAGAAAATGTATCATTAACATTTTGCACAACCACTAAAGAAGAAGAAGAGTTCATTCTATCTGTGTCTCCCAGTTTTTATGAGGAAGGATTTGAAGACGACGAAGTGTTCCTGAATACTTCTCAAAGTATTGATATGGAAACATCTGAGATTTCTCCACGCATTCGTAGAACTTCTGATGTTATTGATTGTGTTGGTGGACCAATGTCTCCAGCATGTATTAAACGTCATAGTTTTCCATCAACATCTGGTGAACTTGTTTATTCTGCTACATCAAAAGCTACAGACATTAAAGAAGGGAATCAATCTAGGCGTTCTGAGTTGACCACAGAATCTCTTGACCTTGGTTATAGTAGTCCTGGTGCCCAATCTTCAAGCAGATCTTTTAAAGGTTGGTTTCGGTACAGTACCAGTAATGATGCTGATTCTGTTGATGCTCGACCAACCAATAGCTTAGTAGAAGAGCAGTCACCTAATCCTCACAATGATAATAACAAGTAAAAATGATTCTAGTTTTTTTTATTTATATATATATATATATTTTATTTTTGATTCAATTGTATAGAAATACCAGTCCAGGATTCAAGAAATCAAGTAATGTGACACAAATGCCTGTTTCTAGAGATGCTACTTGTTATAATATGGATCATGAATATCGAGGTATAGCTGTTATCATTAATAATGATGTTTTTGAAGGACCTGCTCAAAGCTTACCTGAACGAATTGGTTCATGGAAAGATGTTTTAGAATTGAAAACAATGTTCTGTCGACTAGATTTTAAAGTTGTAATTTGGAATAATTTGATACTTGAAGAATTGAATTATCGTTTAAACAAATGTTCGTATATAATTTATCAAAATATTATTTGATTACACTAAATTTGTTTTTATTTTATAGTATCTAATGATGATCATTCTGATAATGATTGTCTTGCCTTGGTTGTGTTGACTCATGGAATTAATTCTTCGTATATATATGCTAAAGACAATCCATATCCAGTAGAATCTTTATGGAATTCATTCACACCTGATAAATGTACAACTCTGGCTGGAAAACCCAAAATATTTTTTGTACAAGTACATTAATTTTCTGTTGTAATTTATATTGGAAACTATAAATTGTTTTGTTTTAGGCATGTCGCGGAGAAAAGCTTGATGCTGGTATTAAATTGAGTAGAGAATCTCAAACTGAAGTTGATTCTTTAACTGCTGCATACAAAATTCCTATTCATGCAGATTTCTTAATTGCTTTCAGCACTTATGATGGTAAATTTGAAATATTATAACATGACATTTTTGAAGTATTAAAAATATATTAATATTTAATATATTAATAAAAACATTATTTTACCTTTTTTAGGTTATTATTCATTCAGGCATCCTGAAAATGGAACATGGTTTATTCAGAGTTTATGTATTGAAATGAATAAACACGATCATAGAACCATTGATTTCTTAGGAATTATGACTCGTGTTTCTAGAAGAGTGGCTATCGACCATGAGTCATTCAATCCAGAATTCCCATGGTTACATCAACAAAAACAAATACCTACCATTCACTCAATGCTTATTAGAGATATATTTTTTAAACCTAAGAAGAAACCTCCACCTGAACCCGAAGTTATTTTATAAATTGGTATGTTTTAATTTTATATTTTATACCTTTTGAAACGCATAATACATTTGTGTACTCAAATGTGTTTGAATCACCAGAAATTATTTTAGTGTATGCACTTTTTTAATATCCAAAGATAAATCTTCATGTTTGAATTTTAGTCTATTTCACCTTAGGTACATTTATGTTAATATAAGATCAGTTCTTATTTTATGTAGAAATTATATTTGTTAATTTTTATTTATTTTTTTTTTTACTTAAAAGATAATAATCTTATATAAATAATCTTTATTTCAATATATATGTAAAGAAACACAACAATGAAGTATGCGAGGAGGGAGGCCATCCAGTGGTAGAACTCAACGTTAATTCAATTTTTCTTAATCCTATTTAATTTAAAAGTTTTTTTTTTGCTAATGTTCATTATTACTGGTTAGTAACTGTTAATCGTAATAACTCCTGACACCATTTTCTTTTGAGTTGGTAGGAAGGATTTCCAGGAAATTAATTTAATGCAAGTTGAGCAATTTATCTAACAAAGGAGTGACATTTTTTTTTTATGATTTGTGGCCAATTGATTTATTTGTTATATTTTAAAATTGTTTTGAAGTGTGAAACTAGATACATACCATTGTGCAAAGGAGATAATTCAGAATGACATTGATTGGAAAACCTGAATAGTACGAATTCAGGATGGCTTTGCTCATCCTCAAATTTGGATTGCATAAGCTCAAATGATATCTTAATAAGGACATATAAGTTGTAATTTTAGTGTGAAAAGTTAAGTTTTGATTTTAGAACTGTATGGAGTAAATTATGTTAACTACTGAGGATTTTCCTTTTAGATTTGATGCATATTTCTTGAAATTGGAGAGGTGGAGTTATGGATTTTTTTTAATATGAATGGGACTTATACATTTATCTGGGTTGACTTATTTTCTAATTAAATGGCCATTCATAAATAAAATTTAAATATGTTTAAAATTTCTACAGAATTATTTCAATGAGATGTATATAGTTGTTCAATTCAATTTGTTACGTTATTTGTAAGATTTCCTATTTGTTTAAGCTTAAAATGCAAAATACATTTGTGTATTTAAAACTACTTGTTTTAATTACAAGAAACTTTTTGCTAAATAAATTTCTTTGATATCCAAAGACTAAACTAGTAATTTGAGTTAAAGTCTATTTCACCCTAGAAACAGTTCTTTAATCAATATTTTTATGTTATATGTAAAAGAAATGGCCAACTATTATAAACTTGTGATTGAGTTTTCTATATTGTCACTATCGACCAAAAATAAAAATAAAATTTTGACTGTACAAACATATATTTTATATACATGTATGTTATAATTTTTGTATTTCTTCTATTTAAAATATTAACAAGTAATTTTATATTAATATATTTTTTATCAATTTATATGAACACAATAAAGACAATTTTTTATCATAGGCTATTCATTAAATTATGTACAATATAACTTCATAGCTACTCAATCTCAATGAATAATTTTGTTTTTCATAGTTATATTTACTTTAATTATTTTTTATATATATTGTCTTTATGAATTTTTATTAATCTAATTTTTATATTTTTGGGTTAAGATAAAAATGTTTAAAAAATATCAAATTAAATGAAAGGGAGTCATGATTGACTCAAACTCATGTCGCGATCAATCTGTTGACCACCCTTGATGTATAAGAATATTTATAATTATTGTATACGTATTTTAAATTATTTCAGTGTTTGTATTATTAAGTTTTTATTTTTTGAATGCAAAATACATTTGTGTATTTAAAACAACTTGTTTTAATTACAAGACATTTTTTGCTAAATAAATTTCTTTGATATCCAAAGACCAAACTCATTGTTTGAGTTTAAGTCTATTTCACCCTAGAAACAGTTTTTCATCAATATTTTTTTTATATATATGTGTGTGTGTGTGTGTGTGTGTGTATTACTGAATACATATTGTATATAATTTCAATGTTTCACTTGGTATTATTGAATATTTTATTTGATTTTTGAATGCAAAATACATTTGGGTATTTAAAACTGCCTGTTTTAACTACAAGAAACTTTTTGCTAAATAAATTTCTTTGATATCCAAAGACCAAACTCATTGTTTGAGTTTAAGTCTATTTCACCCTAGAAACAATTTTTCATCAATATTTTTATATATATATATATATATATATATATATATATATATATATATATATATGTGTGTGTGTGTGTGTGTGTGTGTGTGTATTACTGAATACATATTGTATATAATTTCAATGTTTCACTTGGTAATATTGAATATTTTATTTGATTTTTGAATGCAAAATACATTTGGGTATTTAAAACTACTTGTTTTAATTACAAGAAATTTTTTGCTAAATAAATTTCTTTGATATCCAAAGACCAAACTCATTGTTTGAGTTTAAGTCTATTTCACCCTAGAAACATTTATTAATTATTATAGAACAAATTAAATATACATATCCTATATTTATAATGAAAAATATATTTTTGTAAAATTACTTTTTCTATCGATGTTCATAATTCATTTTTGTAATAAGAACAACATATTTTAATTAAAAAAATTACTTTACTATGTATATTTTATTATTGAAAGACAAAACTTATTTAGTTCTGGTCTATTTCACCTTAGGTACATTAGTTTATCAAATTATTCATAAATTGTTAAAGTTAACAATCCAATAATTATTTTTTGATTATTGATGTTTTTTATATTGCTTTGTTCTTAAATTGTTTTTCTTAAGACTAAATTGGTAATTTTATCCATCTTAATAACTATAATAAACCAAATTCAAACTCAAAATACCAATATATAAGAATACTCTATTAGAAAGTAATAATTTTAACTATATTGTGTACATTTTAGTAATTTTTTTAATTTTAATTTAATTATACAAGAATGTAATTCAAACATGTACGTCTTCTTTGTATTAATAATATGATATATTATGTATCAGTATTTATGATTTTAATACTAATTAATCAAGTTAATGTGTTTATTGCCTTGTTCCAATAAAATATTATAAATTTAATATAATTTAATAAAATATAATTTCAAATATATTTTTATTTTATTTTTATGTGTTTTTATAGCATATGTCAGTGCCTCAAATCTGTATTCAAAGTCAAAGTCATCAATAAACAACTGGACATCAAAATTTCAACAACCTAATAAGGCATACAGAAAATACATAAATACATTTTTAAGATAAGGTAGAAAAATAGCCATGAATATTTAAAATATCAGTTAAATGATTAGGATTCTAAATTTTGTGATAATAAATGTCTTTTAAGACTGAATTAAGAAATAATTATTTTTGAAAAAATTTTTTTTTAAATTGGACTTCACAATTTTTGGCATTTGTTTCTAAAATAATTGTTCACTCATTAGTGAAGATTTTCTTCGTTTAAGCTTTAATATACAATTATATAATATGAACAAACTTTTAATCTGTACAATGACTTTTAAAAAATTTTTATTTATATTATCATTTCATTTTACATTATATATTTCTTAGTTCTCACTAATTTAGACAGGTTATTTTATGTGGCTAATTATTTTCTGAAAAGAATATTCACTTAATTATTTTAACTAAACAAACTTTTTTTTAAGTTTGACATATTTTTAATATTCTGTTACTGTTATTGGGGCATTAACCTGCCTATTACATAATGTCTTTCATACATTTAATTTTAAGTATTTTATAATTTTTTTTATTAGATTAATAATGAAGTGATATTGTCGCATTTAGTAAATATTTAAATCCAATATTTAGTAGAAATCTATTATTTTTTTATTTGTTGCTATTGTTAAGCACATTTATAATGATTTTAATTCTTAGTTATATTATTATTATTATTAAATGTTATACTGCCTATAGTATTTTTCTCTCTTCCTATTTGTTATTATAATTTTCAAATTGGAGCTCGTTATAAATTTTTATTTTATATATATAGTTAAAAATTGTAATTTTGCATGATCTCTGATAAAATGCAATTTTACTATTCAAAAATTGGGAATTATAATTCTGATATATTTTTTTTTTATTTGGTTTTTACATTTATAAATTTGATTTTGGGAACTGAAAAATATTGTACTTGCTTTATGATCAAAGCAGTACTATTTTGTGATTTATTGATCTCTCCCATCTAGTTCAAATGTTTAATTTTATATTTTTTTTTTTTTTTTACTATTGTTCATTATAATTTGTTTGTATAACTTATCAGCTATCATATAAGCAATAAAAATGTTAAAAATTAATTTATATCATACTTAATGTATCTACTAAAATTGAGTTGTAATTTTTATAAAATATTCATAAAGATGTATTTTAAGTTTTCTAATTATATTACATATATATTATACATTCATATTATATTTATTTATATACAAGTAACAGTTTATTATATTTGTGTATACAGGGATTCACGTGAGTTAATGAACAATATTTTTTATTGGATAATTATTTATGAAATGTAGTTTAAACTATTTTTATATGCTCATTTTTTTTGTATGCATTTTTAATATAATGATGTTTTATATTTTAGTTAGTGTAAGTGAATTTGATATAATATTGTTCTAATTTAATCAAATCTGAACAAAGATAAGTCAACTCAAGATTGACAGTGCTTTATCAAAATTGTTAGATTGCCATTATTAATTTTACTTAAGTATTATGATTTTGTATCCATTTTTAATTGTATTTACCATAATTTATAATATGTGTTCGTATTTGATATTGCGCCAAATTAATTTCGTATTGAATTGTATGTTAAATAAAAGCTACTACGGAACTATTTTGTTCTTAATTCCAGATTCCTAGTAATGTTTTTTTTATTCTTATAATAACATCATCATAAACTTGTACAAGATATAACAATAATCTGTACTTGGATTATTAGTGCATACAAAGAACAACAAAGTGGATATTTTATAGAAACAATCACAAAACTAATAAATTATAAAATAAATTAAGAAAAATTTTCAATTTCTGATTGTCACAAATGTATGTATCCCTGACAATACATTTTCGTATTTTTTCAATTTATATTTATTTATAAAGTATTTGTTTATATACCCATAAATTATTGGTGTTTTATTCTTGTTTTTTTATAATTTTTATAAAAACGAGGGTAATTCCTGTAGGAAAATATAATTTGTCGAACGATTTTACTATTATATAAATGATGGAAATAATCAATGACAATGTTTGGGTAACTTAATGTGCAATTTTACTAGGAATTGTTAATCATTGTTTCAAATAACTTACGATTACGATAAATTATATTTTGGTTTATTGTTTCGATTGCTCATGTTATTTTATCAATATATTTGAAAAACATTCATAACTGTACGATAGAAATGAATATAATTTTTGAAATAAGATTTTCCTATTGTCCAATTTTTGAGTTGAATAAGTAAAATTTTTTTTTTTTTACAGTTTTGTGATTTTTAATTAATCAAAAAGCTGATAATTGGTTGAGTGGAGTGACAAGGGAAGATAGAATAAGAAACGAATACGTGAGAGGTAGTGTTGGTATAGCACCAATTGTGGACAAGATGAGAGAAAATAGGCTGAGATGATTTGGGCATGTGATGAGGCGAGAGGAAACTAATGCAGTAAGAGTGGTTATGAAGATGGACGTTGAAGGGAAAAGAGGAAGAGGAAGACCAAAAAAGAGATGGTTGGAGACTATGGAGAATGACATGAGGGCTGTCGGTGTGTGCATAGGAGATGTGATTGACCGAGTGAAGTGGAGGTGTAGGACAAGGGTGGCCGACCCCAACTAGTTGGGAGGAAGGCAAGGCAGAAGAAGAAGAAGAATTAATCAAAAATATACATGTACTAGACTAGACATACGAGTAGTTCAAATTGAAAATTTATAGTATACCACTGGTTTATATGCTAGTAAAAGTAAAAATCTAATCTTTGTAAATTTAGTTATTTATTCCATTAACTCTTATAAGAATTTCTAACAATATTTAAAATCTGAGGTAATTATTAATATTTATTTAAATAATACCTTTTTTGAGCCAAAGACCTGAAAATAATTTTATTTACATAAGCACGAGAATATTAATATTATCAATTGGAATTAGGTAGTCATACATTAAATAGTAATGTACAATTGTATATAAATGTTAAATGTTCAATTTAAATGGGTTAGTATAACATTTGTTGACATTGAAGTATCTGACCAGTATAATAGTATAATTTATAACCTTTGTAAAATGTTCAACAATTCAAAGTCTGAATAAAAGTATATTAAATTGGATGAAATGTATGTACTACCAAAATGCGTAGTGAAAAATATTAGTCTCACACATATATATCTTAATATCTTACAACCCATAAACTATGTTAAACACAAAAATTGTTTAAAAAAAATCATGAAATTAATTGTTTTTCTGAGGTGTGGGAACAATGACTGTTTTGACTTCTGTATATTGTTGTAGACTGTACTCGGACATATCTCTTCCAAAGCCAGACATTTTGTACCCACCAAACGGTGCTTGTACTCCCCCTTTATTATAACAGTTAACCCTATTTAAAAAAATAAATATTTATTCATATGAGAATATTTATATTTATTTAATAAATAATATTCACCAGACAGTTCCAGCTCTAAAACTCTGGACCGCTTTATTAACTACATCAATATTCTTTGAAAATACTGCTGCTGCCAAACCATAATCAGAATTATTGGCTCGACTAATGACTTCATCAAAATCACTGAATTTCAATATTTGTTGTACGGGACCAAAAATCTGTAGAATACAACATGATGTTTATATGACTAGTCAAAATGTATAATTTAATTGAACTCAAAAATTACTTCTTCTTTTGCTATTGTCATGTCATCTTTAACATCAGCAAATACAGTTGGTTGTATAAAATAGCCCTTATTTCCAACTCGAGATCCACCACTGACAAGTGAAGCTCCTTGTTTTTTCCCACTATCAATCATATTCAGAATTTTGTTCATTTGTTCTTCATCGATCTGTTAAAAATAAAAATAAAAAAATTAATAATGTTTTTAAGAAGAAACTAATGAATACTACCTGAGGTCCATGGTCTGTTTTAGGATCAAATTGATCTCCTACAATACGTTTCTCTGCTCGTTTAGCACTCTTCTCAACAAATTCATCATAAATTGAGTCTTGAACATATGTTCGGGATCCAGCACAACAACATTGTCCCTAAATTATAACCATAATTAGACTCCTTAACATATGATACATAGTATGGAATTCAAAAGATAACTTAAAATGATTATTTTTAATTTTACGAAGAGTTGAATAAGATAAATTACATGGTATATATTTTACAACTAACCATATTATAAAACAGTCCAAAATGAGCACCTTCAACAGCAAAATCAATATCTGAATCACTAAAAATTATGTTTGGAGATTTGCCACCCAATTCCAGAGAAACTCTTTTAAGATTACTTTTAGCAGCACCTTCAGCTATAAGTTGGCCAACCTATTGCAGTGAATCATAAAAACATAATGTTTTTTTTTTTTTTTTTTATAAATTGTGGCGTTTATTGAAAATTTACAATCTGTACATTATATACAATAAGTAAATATGATATAAGAAATATAAAATGACTTTGAGTGATATGAAGGAAGACTCGCAGTCGAGTCACCTTTTACAAAGAATTAAAAAAAAATTTTATTACTTATATAAATATATTTTAATGGTTAAGCAAATCTCTGCACCAGTTGCGTTTGAGACGTCTTGTGGGGTTGTCTGGAAGAGTTTTTGAGGCCAGTTGAGAGATGAGGTGGTTGTGGTTCATGAGGAGTTTCCCATGAAATCTTTTATATAAATTGGTGGCTGTGTCGTGGACAGTTTTGATTTGGAGGTCATCATGGAGTAATTTGTTCGTTACGTACCATGGAGCTTTGGTAATGATACGTAGACAAATTGATTGGAATGCTTGGATCGTGTTTGCATTTGATTTTTTGGTTGGGCCCCATAGTACGATGCCGTAGGTCCATAAGGGTCGGAGGAGGCATTTGTAGATAAGAATTTTGTTTTGAATGTTGGTGTTAGATCTTAGTAAGGGTCTAAGTAGGTGAAGTCTACTATTTAATTGTTTTCGTTTGTCCTTGAGGTGAGGACCCCATGTGAGTTTTCTGTCAAATGTGAGACCGAGATATTTGACACTCGTGCAGTGAGGAATAGTGGAATTATTCATGATGATCGGCGGACAGTCCTGTGGTCTTAAGGAAAAGGTTATATGCGATGACTTGGTTTCATTGATTTTAATTCCCCATTTATTGAACCAAGGCATAAGGATGTTTAGGTGAGTTTGGATTTGATGGCTGGCAAGGATAGGGTCAACACTAGAGGCAAGTATGGCTGTGTCATCGGCGTAAGTTCCAATGAGAGTGAACTGACTAACTGGGATATCAGCAGTGTAAAAAATGTAGAGAAATGGGGCGATGTCGCTGCCTTGCGGAACGCCAGCTTGAACTTCATGGTGAGTTGATAGTCTGGTGTTAATTCTGACTCTGAACGATCTGTTTTCGAGGTATGACTTTAAGAGTAGATAGTAGGGGGCTGGGAATATTTTTTTAAGTTTGAACAATAGTCCATGGTGCCAAACGGTATCAAAAGCCTTCGCAACGTCAAGGAAAACTCCTGCACAGTATTTTTTTGATTCAAGTGCCGAGGAGACGAAATCAGTTACGCGGTGAAGTTGATGGGTGGTTGAGTGTCTAGAACGGAAGCCAAACTGTATGTCAGGCAGAATATTTACATTTTGTACTATTGGCATAAGCCTTTTTAGTATTATTTTTTCGAACATTTTACCAAATGCCGGCAGTAGACTGATTGGCCTGTACGAGGAAGGGCTGTTTGAAGGTTTTCCTGGCTTCAATATTGTTATGATGATTGAATTCTTCCAAGTAGGAGGGAAATAAGATAGGCGAAGTAGGGCATTGAATATATAAGTCAGCCAAATAATTGATTTAGGAGGGAGGTTTTTGATGATTTTATTTGAGATTTGATCGTGTCCGGGTGACTTGTTGTTTTTCAGGTTTTTGATAATGTTGGAGACTTCAGCAGGAGTTGTGTGTTTGGCTGGTAGGGCCATTGGTAGTGGAGAGATGAGATATGTTTCAACTAATTCAAAGTGATTTTGACTAGGAAGAGAAGAATGTGGCTTGAATGAGTCAACGAGGTGAGAAGCTAATAGATCAGCTTTGTCTTGATCGTCGACTGCTAATGAGTTGTCATCTCGGAGTAGAGGTGGAAGTGTTTCCTTATGTTGTAGAAGAGATTTGGTTTTTTTCCACAGTGTGCCATTGTTTGGAGAAAGAGAAGCAAGGTGAGATTTGTAAAGTTCATTTTTGTGGATCTTGAGGAGAGATTTAAGTTTATTAGATAGTGAATTGTATTTTCGCCTGTCCTCAGGGTAGTGGGAATGTTGCCAGCGATTGCGGGCTCTGCGTTTTTCAGTTATAAGTTGTCTGATTTCGGGTGTGATAAGATGGTCAGACTTCGGTCCGTGTAACGGAACGGCAGCATTTTTTTTTGCATTGAGAATAGTTTCTGTAAAAGTGCTTATAGCATTGTCAATGTCTGCGTGGGATTTTAGCTTGATGTTGAGATTAGTGTTGCAAGTCATAATGGTACGAAACCTTGGCCAGATTATTTTGGAAGAATTATTATTGTTGTGCGATGAAATTGAGGCATTTATTTGAATCAATATTGGAGTGTGGTCCGATGCTGGATCATTTAGGTTGGTTAGTTTTGACTGAAAATGATTAGGGAGACTAGAGATGAAGAAGTCGAGAAAATCAGGGTTGCGGTCTTGGTGAGAAGGCCAGTAGGTTGGTGCACGTGGTGCAAGTACTTTGGCGTTTTTGGTTATAATGAGATTCTGAAGAGAGCGGCCTCGGGTATTGATTGTTGAGCAGCCCCAACAGTGGTGTTTAGCGTTAAAATCGGCTCCGAGTAGGAATGAATGATTAATCTGTGTTAGATATAAAAGGAGTTCATTATCTGGGAATTTTCGACCTGGGGGGAGATAAGCAGATGCAATGGAAACCGGAATAGAGTTAATAAGCAAAGAAGTGTCAATTATTTGCATATCGATCGTTGTACAGGGAAGAGATGGAGTGTGTGCTATTTTATTAGAGATGATTAACGCTGCCCCACCATGAGCGGTGCCATCTGGGTGGTCTGCTCTCAGAATGTTATATCCATATATTTTTAAGGTCGATTTATTTGTAAGATGTGTTTCTGTAATCATGGCTATGTCGACTTGATTTTCGATTAACGATAGTTGTAGTTCGTTTATATTGTTTAGTATACCGTTTGCATTCCATAGTAAAATGGTGATAGGTTTAATCAGATGATTAGCGTCCATCCTTGATGAATTTCTCTATGACCGTCGTGAGTAGCGAGATCATGGGGTTGATTAATGACTTAAGTTCATTAATGAAGGAAGAAAGTTGAATGGTTAGGTTATTTTCGGCAGGTATATCATTTTTGGACCAGTGGTTTCTATGATTTTCCGGTGGTATGGTGATGGTGGGGGGTTTGGAAAGAGGTGGAAAGTTTTGAGAATTGGGGATCTCTTGCGTGGTATTTGTTTCAGAGGAGAATTGAAGAACTTTTTTATTTCTTTGTGAAGGGTTAAGATGTAGTTTTCTGTATTTCAGTAGGTCTTTGTGTGTTTGGCAGCCTCTATAATTTGCCGGATGCGAGCCACTGCAGAGAGCGCATTTGGCTGGTTCAGTACGGTCTTTTTGACATTGAGATGATTCGTGGTTGTTACCACACCGGACGCATCTTGGGTTATGAAAACAATAACTGCGAGTGTGGCCGTATGACTGGCATCGCTGGCATTGGGGGATTTCTTTTTTAATATGGGGAGTCTCGACTTTGACTTTGGAGTAACAAAGAAGTGTTAATTTAAAGATGTCTTGATTTGACTCGGATTGTTCTAGGTCGACGAAAAATAGGGGCAACGGAGTTTTTGTGGATTTATGGAGTACGTTTGTTATGTTTTTGACTTGAAACCCAAGTTCCGATAGTTCCTTGGAGATAAGGTTTTTTTCAGTAGAAGGGTGAAGATTACGGATAACGATTCTGAACGGTTTGTTTTCTTTTGATTGATATGAGTGGAAGGAGACAGCTTCCTCTTTAAGAAATTTGATTACTGATCTGTAGGAATCGGAGCTAAATGTTTGTATTTTAACACC
This sequence comes from Sipha maydis, assembly GCA_034509805.1. NCBI lineage: Eukaryota > Metazoa > Arthropoda > Insecta > Hemiptera > Aphididae > Sipha > Sipha maydis. The sequence continues at coordinate 205,798 of JASXSY010000688.1, read as the reverse complement.
TTTTGTGGTACTTTTGCAAACAAAACTGGAGGTGTCGGTCAATTCCTTAAGTTTGAGACATAAGGTATTGAAATTTAAGTTCGCTTCAATGAAGATAGGGGGTGGAAGATTAATTTTGATAGTATTCGTATCATTATTGATATCAGTGGGCTGTTCAGATGGGATTTCCATACGTTGAGTTTCATTTTCAGTTTCAACTGCCGCGGTATGTGAGAGCGGTGCGTAGCGGTTTTTGGATGCGAAAAATATATTAGAGTTTGTTCTTTTAGTAGGAGGGGAATTTTGTTGTGGTGATCGGTTGTGGTTGTGGTGGACTATTTTCCAATTAAGTTCATTGTTGGTGCAATCCGACGGTGATTTATCGACGGGCTGTACGGGTGTATGGACTTTGGAGATAATTATCGGAGATAATTTCGGGCCCATTAGAAATAGATTTGATATGCAAGCAAGTGACCTTGGCAGGCAACAGCCGCGTGCGACGGCGGCCGTTATCTAGCGCGGTGTCGAGATAATTAAATTTGGACGTTGCGCGTTATAGGAAAAGTACATAATGTTTACTAAATTTTAAAATAATTTAATTACCTCAGTTGAACCGGTAAAAGCAATTTTATCAACACCAAGATGGTCAACAATAGCTTTTCCAGTAGAACCATAACCAGGAATAATATTTAAAACTCCAGGTGGAAATCCAGCTTCTTTGACAAGACTAGCAACATATAAAGCAGTTAAAGGAGTCTGCTCAGCTGGCTTTAGAACAACGACATTTCCTAATCAAATCAATCATATAATTCATTATTGAATTTAAATGCATTATTCAATTTTATATTAATTTACCCATGGCTAAAGCTGGTCCAATTTTCCAAGCCAACATCAACAATGGAAAGTTCCAAGGAATAATTTGACCACAAACACCAACTGGCTCATGTCTGGTATATGCAAAATAGTTACCATCAATTGGGGTGACTTTTCCATGATTTTTGTCAGCCCAACCAGCAAAGTAATGTAATACACCAGCACAACCAGGAACATCATCAGACGAAGCAACACTGAATGGTTTACCATTATCCAATGCTTCCAAAGACTAGTTAAAATAAATATCAGTTTTAGATATTTATTTGTAAATGTATTCAATATTTTAATATTAATAAGATTTGCAAGTATTACGGCCAAATAAGCAGCATCTCGTTGCATTAGGTCTGCCAATTTGTGTAGAAGCACACCACGTTTTGAAGCATCCATTGTGCGCCAAGGGCTTCCCAACTTGAACGCTTCTTGTGCAGCAGCAACTGCATTATTGACATCCACCTAGATCAATGATAAACATTAATTATCAGGTATATACAAAAATGTTTTATTAAAATTGAAAATTAAATTAAATATGTAAAACATACATCATTTCCTTCTTGTACTTGTGCAATTACTTCACCAGTAGCCGGGTTAAGAGTATCAAATATTTTTCCAGATGAAGATTTTACAAATTCATTGTTAATAAATAGCTATAAAAAAAAACCCTTTGATTAATTGAAATATTTTACTGGCGAAGATAAAAAAAATATTATATTAACTTTAGTAAATTATTTATTAAGTACTATATATATGTATACAGGGTGATTTTTTTATCGTGAACCAGTTTATATCTCGGAAAGTATTAGGAACTTTTAAATAATTTTTTTTTTAACTTTCTAGGTTTTACTATTTTACACTGTGTTACAATTTTAATAATTTTAACTTCCTCCCTTATATGATAAAACACTATCAACTTTCGATTTTCAAATGGCAATACCTATTTTCGATAATGAAAATGTATAAACATACTGAAAAAAATAATTTTAACGTTTACAGAATTTAATTTCAGTAATCCGTTTGCAACTTATTACCGTTTAAATATTCGTTAAATTTACTGCTACCGGGCAATTTATCAAGTTCAATAGTATGAACCAGAAGTCAAAACCATAGATATTATTCTTATAATATCTATGGTCAAAACCCGAATGATATCTCTATTTAACAATACCCATAACAGTCATAATCGATAATAATTCTTAAGTACCTAACGAGAAAGATAAACAATTCTGTAAGAAAAAAAAAAATGTCCTATCAACTCTCCCACCGTGTGTCAGTGAGCGACTAGCCTGCAGCAGCTTTAAGCTATAAAAATAACATATTACAATTTACCATCATGGTTACATAATATATCACTGGTTACTGATTCATGGTAAACGGTCTTATCACACATTATCTTAGTAGATAAACGATAATAAATCCCGGTTTAGTTTCTGAAAACATGTGGTTATTAGTTAATCGCATAGATTAAGAATATCGTTGTGATTTCTCCTCTAATTTTAAATTCAACCTCAATAAAGCTGATTGGCCCCTTTTTCTCAACTTATCAATTCCTCTATCCCTTCTCTCAACACTTACACATGTCCTATAAAAGATTATGATCAGTTTATTCATATGATCTTTGACATTTCTAAGAAAACTATTCCTATCAAACATAATAACCTTAACAATTTCCTTCCCTCTCCCCCGTGGTGGAACTCCTCTTGCTCCAAAGTCGTTTCCAATCACAAATCCTTATATAAAACTTTCATTCGTTCAGGTTCCATTCAAGATTATCTTATCTATCGCAATGCCAGCGCAGCAACCACGCGTCTCTTAAAAGAATCTAAAAGATTAGCTTGGAAAAAAGTCTGTATGAACCTCAACCCTTCTTCATCCATTCAATCTACCTGGAACACCGCTAAACGCTTTCGTAATTGTATTCTAACTCACTCTCGTCCTCACAATGACAGTTGGTTTGACGATTTCTGTTGTAAAATAGCTCCATGCTATGTACCTTCATCATCCGAAGCCTTACATCAATCAACTTCACCTGCTTCAAGTGCACCTACAAATCACATTATCTCCATGCCTATAACCCTAAGCGAGCTAAACGCGATCACCTCACGTAAATCAACTACCTCCGGCCTTGATAATATTTCCCCCGTTATGCTCAAATACCTTCCTCCCAATGCCGTCGAGTATCTCTTGAATTTACTTAACAAAATTCTTCTCCTCAATAAAATTCCTGACTCCTGGAAAGAGTTCAAAGTCATCCCTATTCCCAAAGCCAACTCCCCCAATGCATTTAGGCCCATTGCCTTATCCTCGGCGTTATGTAAAATCATGGAATTCATATTAAAAAACCGGTTAGACTGGTGGCTCGAACATAACTCTATTCTTTCCGACAATTTATATGTCTTTAGAAAAGGAAGAGGCACACTTGATTGCCTCGCCAATTTTTCGAGTAAAATATACCAATCGTTTAACAACAAACACTTCCTACCTGCAGCTTTTATCGACATTCGTGGTACTTTTGACTCTGTCCATATACCAACTCTCCTATCTCACCTTAATTCTCTTCAACTACCTCCTATATTCATTAATCTTATCTCCCTCTTCTTTTCAAAAAGAACTCTAAAATTCACATCTCCATACGGCTCTACAAACCTACGCTCCACTTTTACTGGTCTACCCCAAGGTAGCTGCTTAAGCCCCATTCTATTTAATTTGTATATGAACTTTATTATTAAACAACTAAATACACTTGGCCATGAGTGCCTAGTGTATGCTGATGACCTAGTCATATTCTCCAATAATTCAAATCTCGATCTCGCTATTGACTCTTTAAACAATTCGCTCGATCTTCTACAAAACCTCCTATCCTCTTTCTTCTTCTCTATAGCTCCAGAAAAATGCAAGGCCATGATTTTCACCAGAAGACGTTACCTTCTCTTTTCAGAAATCACTGTAAACGATTTTCCAATCCCAATTGTCCAGAACATTAAGTATTTAGGACTAACACTAGACTCTAAACTCCGCTGGGCTCCGCATCTTCAACATCTCATTAAATTTACCTCTCTTTGGACTAATTTCCTTAGATCAATTTCCAATACATGGTGGGGGTCACACCCCTCCACTCTCTTAATTATTTACAAAGCTGTTATAAGGTCCAAACTTGACTATGGATGCTTTTTATCAGGTTCTGCTTCCTATTCACATTGGAATAAAATTAATAATCTCCAAAACTCTTGCCTAAAGTCAATTATTGGTGCTCTTAAATCTACCCCAAACGCTGCCGTAGAAATCGAAACGGTATGCCCCCCTTTCAATATCAGAAACAGATGGTTGGCTGGTAAATTTCTACTGAAAAACTTCTCTCTTCGTAATTCCACAATATTTAATTCTTTTCTTGAAATATACTACTCTTGGCGTTACGTTAAGAAATCACTCCCAATTCTTGCTTCCACGGCATACTCCTTCACCTCAATCCGCGATTTTATTATCAATTCAAACAAATTACCCTTATATGAAATTAATTATATGGCACTCTCTTACTCCCCTATAGTTCACATCAACAAATATTTTCTTAACTTTTCCTCCAAGTCACTTAAATCTATATCACCCATTATCGTTAACAATATTTTCTTAGTCTACATCCAAAATAACTTCCCAGATTCCACCTTAATTTATACAGATGGTTCCGTCTCTCCTCTTTCGGCCGGTTACGCTTTCTTCATTCCCGACTTACACATCTCCATGTCTAATAATCTACCCCCTTCTGCTTCCTCATTCACTACTGAATGCTTCGCAATATTAGAAGCCCTTTCAACCATCTCTGCCCTTCCCCCCAATAGCTACCTCATCGTTTCCGATTCCTTATCATGTTTTCTCAGCCTCTCCTCTGATTTTTTCAATTCTCTTCCCTCTCCTATTTCCATAAGGATAAGGCAACTCCTATATGAACTTACTCTTTCAGATTTTATAGTTGAATTTCTTTGGGTACCCGGCCACTCTGGCATAAAAGGAAATGAAATTACGGATTCCATTGCTAAATCTACCTCCTCGTTCTGCTGTCCCTCTCCAATTCTAATTCCATGGACCGATTTTTGTCCCTTATTAAAATCACATATTCTTAATTTATGGCACAAACAATGGAACAAACTAGCCCCCAATTATGCTTCTTGGTACAAAAATATCTCACCATCTATCCCCTCTCATCCTTGGTTCCACAACCTCAATTTAAATCGTAACACTATTACTTCTTTTTCACGCCTAAGATTTGGACACACTCTACTGCCTTCACACTCTTATAAACTTTCTCTCAATGACTCTCCTTTATGCTTGTTACACGCCCATGATCCCATGATCTGCGATATCCCCCACATACTTTTCCACTGTCCTTCTCTGATCCATCAACGTAATTTCCTTTTCGCCCTAATTCGCTCTTTTAATGTCCCTTTTGACACCCAATCCAATCTCTCTTCAACAGTATTGCTCACTAGTAAGATCAAATCTTGAATATGGGTCTTTAATTTGGTCTAATCATTATTCTTCTTATATTAATGATCTAAATAACATTCAATATAAATTTTTAAAAAAAATTGCTTACATAAATCATAGTCAAATTTCAAGAGATTCTTTCCATTTGGTTCAAGATTCAATAAATATTGATTCTCTTCAAATTAGGCGCGATTTAATGGATATAATGTTCATTTATGATATTTTAAATGGTTTAATAATTTGTCCAGATATTCTTAGATTAATTGGTTTCAGAATACCAGGTAGAAACACAAGAAATTTAGATTTGTTCTACGTACCCAAATTTAATACTAATAGTGGCAAAAATTCATTTTTTTCCAGAGCTTTTTTAATTGCTAATAAAATCTCCGCGGTTCTAGATTTTTTTGTTTTATCTCGCCATGTCTTTAAAGATAATATACTATTATTTTTGAAACATAATGCTTAATTTGTAATTATATTTTTACTATTTGTTATATTTATCTTTTGTTGTTTGTGTTATCTTATATGAAATTGTATTATTTTTACTTTATTTCTTTGTTCACTACTCATAGATATTTTATATTTCTTATTACTCTCATTACCATTGTTACACTTTACACTTTCTTGTTTTGTTAAAGGGCCTACGCCCGTTGAATATTAAAATAAATAAATAAATAAATAAATAAATATTACCAATTATTACCTCAATTATATCCTTTTTCAACCAGTCTGGCTTAAAAATTTAATTTATCTGTAATATTTTTTTCTCTTTTCAATTTGATTACCTTTATGTGTTATCTTTGTAACTATAATTGTCGAAGCTAATTGTTAACAAAGTTTCATTTTAATAAAAAAAAAAAAATAAAAAAAAAAGAATATCGTTAATCTTTTATGTTAGTTTTCTAATATCCAACAACGAGTACAAATTATTAATTAATTATTAATCTTAGAACGTTTAACAACAGAATACGTTTTAAGTAAATACTAAATTATGTGTTTTATTTAAAATTAAACCAATTATTTCAATGCATATTGTACATATTTTTTTATAGTGTTTTAATGTTAAATTTTGGTTAAAAAATTTGAATTAATTTAAAAATATACTTTTATACAATAAGCAATACGTATGTAAGCAGTATGTATTATTATGTGTAGGACAATTAAATTTCATACTTTGCCGACAACTATTTTTAGAAAAATTATTGGTAAGTTCAATCTAAAATTAATAATTTAGAATTTTTTTTTATTTATTTATATTTATATATTTATATTTATTTATGATTTATGTATAATATAGGCAGATATTAACCATGGTTCAAATATTTTAATTTTTTTTCAGTGGCAATTTGTATTTTTGGTGTAATTTATCAAAAATAACAGTGAATTATATGATTAGACAGCTCAATTTGATCAGCAATTAATGCAAATTCATATTGCTTCCTACTGATACCCATCTGATGACTATAAATTTATAAATAAAATAAAATTGAAATAAAGGAATAAAATTAATTTTGTTTTCTTTCAAATTTCAATTGCATTTAGTATCACAAACTTTTAATTCAAATATCTATAACAAGATTGCTATTTTGGTTAGTCCGAGCATAGTACATCTTACCTGATATCTTAATAAGTATGAACACATTTTTTTATTTTTTGTATAGAATACATCAGTTCTATAAATAATTTAATGTTTTTTTTTTAGATTCTGAACGGAGTGAAGAATGTATTGATTTTACAATGATGTGTGTTTTTTTTTTTTTTTTTTTGTGTCTGTCGACACGATTTGGGGCAGTAAAAATGCTTCGATTGCCTTATGTAGCAACTTTTCTGAAAGGAAAGTGAATCTATTTGGTACTTTGGGGGGTCAAAAGTAAAAAATTTTCAATATTTTTTAAATGCGACGGGAAAAACGGGAGTTTTTACGCAAAACCAGTTTTCGACATAATCAAATTTTTTATTTTGCTATAACTCAAAAACTAATCGATGTAAATACTTGAAATTTTCACCAAATGTTTAGATTAGCGTTATACACCATTAAATTTTCAAAATATTTTAACTTTTATTGAGCTATTTATAGACAATTGAAATTTTCAATTTTTTTAAGTATTTTTTTTAAACAACGATAAAATTTTTTTGGCTGCCCAGAAAATATTGAAAATTGAATACAAGGTTTCTTATAAGTTGTTCCTTAATTGATAAAAAAAAATCTAAAATCGTAAGTCACAATTTTTTTTTATAAGTGCTCAAAGTTCCAATTTATACGAAACATGTAAAAATCACGATAATTTGCAAGTTATTTATGAATTTATGAATTTGCCAACTAAAAAATTTTTTTCGGAAGAAATTATTGTATTATAAATTTATAGATCATGTGCTGGGACGCCGAACCGTCCACACTTTAATTCCGCGTTACGTTTTTATAGCTTTCGATAGCAGTACGAAACTTTTACGCTGCGCCGCTCTTATCTGGTATGTATACAACATTTTAATTGGGTCCATAGTACGCAAACACGAAATCGCATAGCTAGCAATCGCCGCACATGGGCGTAAGCCCGTTAAACTTATATATAATATTTCCAAAAATGGATCCAAATTCCAAAGCATCTATACCTAACAATGGTAATCCAGCTCAATTAAATAAACAAAATAGACAAAAGGTCCCGCCTCTCGTCATAAAAAAAAACAGGCTTTTACCAAATCAAAATGATTCTAACTCTCCATCACCAAATTCTGACGACGAATTTAGATCGCCAAGAAAAACCGCTAGGGCATGCGACTTATCACCTGCAAGCTCATCTTTCTTTCCCACACAAAATCGCTTCTCGCCATTAGAAATCGAGAACTCTAATCAAGATAATCCGCCCACAAACTTAACAAAACACAGTGGTCCCGAAAACTACTCCCAAGGTACACAGGCTAAACCCAAAATTCCATCAATATACGTACACAATATTTCGGATTACGTAAAATTCCATCAGTCACTAGACAATATAACAATCGACGATTACTCGATCAACACAAAATCTGCCTTAAAATTGAACCTGTGCTCAGTCGACGATTACAGAGCCACAACAAATTATTTAGACGAATCCAAAATCGACTATCACACTTTTCAACTTTCTGAAAATAAACAGTTATCAATAATTATCAGAAACCTTCCAGTAAATATTACTGAACAGTGCATATTCAACGAGCTCACAGATCAAAAATTTGAAGTCACATCAGTTACACGTCTTCAGAACAAATTTAAAAATCCGTTACCTATTGTAGGAGGGCTATAATAATCCGGAAAGTATATGTCCGGACCGTATAATCCCGGAACGTATTTATCCGGACCGTATCTCGTCGGAATCGAAAATTAGTAAACCGTATTTGCCCGGAACATTTAGTTACGGAACGTATTTATCCGGACCATATTTGTCCGGAATTAAAAACGTCAAAAACCGTATTTATCCGGACCGTATCTCACCGGAATCGAAACTTCGACAACCATATTTGCCCGGAACGTATAATTACGGAACGTATTCATCAGGACCAAATTATTCCGGAATGTATTTTAAATTGCATATGTTAAACAGTTTTTAGGCGCTGGTGAGTCGTCTTTAACTTAGATAACTAAAGATAATAATAACTTAGATATCCTTGTTAGATATCTTAGTCTTTTAAAATTATAATACAGTGTATGGAAGTGTTAGTGAAGATTGAAGTATAACCAATACAAGCTATTGAATAATAAAAGTAAATAGAAGGTATATTATAAATATTTATAGCATAATGGAAAAATAATTATCGAAGATTCATGAAATACAATTTGATAACCTCAGGTTATAATTAAGTTAAGTTTATATTAAGTACAGTCAGTAAGTATCAGATAGGTAATAGGAACAATTAAATTAGTTTGCAGAAGTTGTAAAAATTCACGTGTCCCTATAGTTATATAAGTTAAACATAAAATCGGTTTGAGCCATTTTCTTACCTAAAAATATAGTAACAAGAATATAGCATAGATATAAACATTTTAATTTAAAATATTTATATAATTATTGAAATATCAGTATTTATAATCAGAAATAATGTTTGTTGAAAATATTATTAAATTAGCATCATAAGTATATCCTCCTTAGTATATCAAGGTATGTCCTATCATTATTTACGGAAATAACGTGTAAATGGACTTACCTTATTTAGTATTTTATGGTCAATAACAAGAAAAATCCGGACTTGCCTTGTTTTTGCGGCTAATATGTTGGTCTTACTGTAATTCTGTTTTATGAGATATTTTCTGGATATTAACAAACTGTTATGGTTCTTGTTATGGGCAGTGTTTCTCAACCTTTTTACCGTCGCGACCCCCTTTTTCAATTTAAATTTTTGAGAGACCCATTTTTACATTTTTTTTTATAAAGGTACTGTACTCGCTTAAATAGAAAAAATACTATAAATAATAAATATAATACGAATATAAATAAATATTTAATACAAATAATACATACATTATTACAATTATTTTTTATAAAAAGAAACGATTATTTGTTGTACCACAATATGTATGCAAACTAAATAATTTATTTTAATTTAGATTAAAAAATAATGATTTATAAATACAATAATAAAATTAAAGTTTTTAATGGCTTGATTGTTGTTGTTGGTTTAAATTTATTTCGTCAATTGTTGGCTTTATAGAGTTTGTTAAGCTAATTCTCAAGGCTGCTGAAATTACCCAGTCGGTTTCTAGTTTTATTTTTTACTACAGTCAATATAGAAAAACCATAATCACACAAATAGGTAGTTGAAAATGGAATGAATACTTTTAATGCTTCTTCGGCCAAACTGGGATATTCATTTTGAACGGATATCCAAAATTATCCTATATGTTTGTAACTTTTAAAATTCTCGTGTAAGCCCACATCTGAACTCAACTCAATCAATTTCTCTTAATTTATTAATGATAAAATATTTTGATCTGATTGTACGAACGGGTTTATTACCCAATTATAATTTTTACGGATGTCACGTGGGGTGACAACCATCGAACATGAGTGTGTAATAGTAAATTTTTAAAACCTGAACCCATTTCTTCACACATCACTTTGAAAATGCGAGTGTTTATGGCACTAGCCCGAATAAAATTTATTACTTTTATAGATTTATTTAGAACATTGTATCATATGTAATCATTGTAATAATTATTGATTTTATTATTTGAAAATTTAAATTTTTTATAATGATTTAAATTTTAAATACTATGATAGGGACCCGCGACCCAAAATAATTAGTTCGCGACCCTCAAGAGGGTCGTGACTCCAGGTTGAGAAACACTTTCTTAAGGTATAGTTTGGCTGCTGCAGTCGACTGCAGCAGTCACTGCTTGCAACTGCCGCAGCGACGGTTGCACCAACTTCTACAGTTCAATAATATACAAGTGGTTACACTGGTGCGTCAGTCGCACGTGTGGCATGCGGTCGACCGCATCGACTGCCGTTGAGACCATTACCTCTGCAGTCACTGCAACGTCGTACCTGGTTTTTTTAATATTATTTTGATATTTTTATATTAGGTATACAAAATGAATTTTTCACGAGATGACGATGATTATATGAGATGTTAAATACAAACTATTTGTGTTTTAGTATAGAAGAAAAATATTTCTTTTATACTAAAATACTACTACTAAAAATTACTACTTCTTATTGAAAATTTGTCTATATATATATAGATACTCGTGAAAAGTTATTTGAGTATTAGTCAAATATTTGACCAAAAATGTATTTTAGTACCTATTCAAAATATTTATTTAAAATGGACTTAAATTATTACTCAATTACATTTAGATGTACATCAATTAAAATCCTATTTTCATAAAATTGAATCATTTTCACGAAACTATCTGCTCAGGTTTTGAACTTCAGAGAGTAGTTGGATGGTTTGGAATTTTATCAATAAATAATTATTTATCTATTATAATTACAAATAAATCATTTACCTTAAAGTTACAGCCAGTTTTTCTTTTGGTGAAATTGGATATTTAACCATGTTTGTTGGAACTGAAGCGATCTCTTTACTGATAGCAGATAATACAAAATCAAACTGTTCAGTTGTAAGTCTGAAATAAGCTTGAAACTTAACTTCATCATCTATGAGATGTCTGGTGATAAGGTTTTCAAATGAACCTTCTGTACGTCGCGGCGCGTCGAGTCGTAAAAATTGCATGTGTTTTCTTCTTCTTTTTCTTCATCAACATCAAACTAATTATTACTTCATTACGTTCCTCTTCTTCGATTATGTGCATGATTACTTCAATAATTGCGTGGTCCATCATTGAGGTTTAGAAGAATTCTTAAAAATAATCCTAACCTACCAAATAAACCTACCAACCGCAACAGTTGACTGCAGTAAACAAACCGTCTCTACTGCATGCGACCGTCGCTGCGGCAGCTGAAAGCAGTGACTGCTGCAGTCGACTGCAGCAGCCAAACCATACCTTTAGTGTTCTTACATAATAAGCTTTTGACACACATACTTATATATTAATCACTCTTCATAGATTAATACAATTTATATTATTCAGACCAATGTATACAATAATATTTCTCTTTACTTAGAACTTAATGTATTATCCATTTATAATTTGTATTTTAAAAATATTATTTTAAGTTTTCATAAATTTATTTAGATAAGGTGAGCCACTCCCGAAATAAGCTATACCTATGCCTCAAGTTTCAAGTATTTACCTTTATTAATTTAGGTTGTGAACGGATGGAATCTATTGATTTTACAATGATGTTTTTTAAATTTTTTTTTATGTTTGTCATCACGTTTGGAGCATAGCATTTTTTCTAAAAGGAAACTTGAATTTAAATGGTACTTGGACAAGTCAAAAATCAAACTTTTTCAATATTTTCAGGTACTGGTTTAGTTGACGCCCGCCAACCCACGTATTCTCCCGCCACTCAGGTTTAGTTTTAACGCCCGCCACTTATATTTCTTGTATTTTCTATTATACTGCAGATAAAACAGTTACGAAAAACCGCGGTATTATCTGTATATTTCGCAGTATATATGAACGTTAGAAATTCACTTATTGAATATTTTAAGAATAATATTTACTAAAATCCTTCAAGTAAAATGAATAAGATATACGAAATAGCAGTGGTATTGTGTATAATATTATAGAGTATCTACTTTAGTTATGCAGTCGTAGTCATCAATGAAATATTCTGTAGTGCCTATATCATATACATAATATCACAGTACTAAAACTAAACATGAATTTTTGACAAATTTATAGTGACGTACATGATAATTTATGGGCAATATTTTTTTTTGCAAAATATAAATATTATTCATACGACTGTAGCTTTATTCATACGACAATGGACATGAAATAGTTTTAGATACAAAAAAGTGTCGATGACAAAGTCATTTAGATCATGTCGAAAAGACAAAGGTGTTAAGACCAATAATTGGTTACAAAGTACAAAGGTAAAATTACCAACTATTGTTCACTCTATTTATGGTTGGGCTCATGAACTTACATCGGTGGACTTATGTAAACGTGAATTTGAACTGAGCAAAACTACTGTAGTATATTGAATCAATTATATTTGAGAAATATGTGTATGGAAACTTTCTCGCGTCGATTCAAAAATAGGAGGTGCTGGTTGCATTTTTGAGATTGACGAAAGTTTATTTGTCAGACGTAAAAATAATGCAGGTCGAATACTGCCGCAGCAACGGGTTTTTGGTTGCATAAATCGTGAGAAAACGGAGTTTGGAGTGCTTCGTCGTATGTGTATCTACGGTTTGCCAATAATTTATGAACGTATACGAGTCGGATCGACCATTTTATCAGATCCCTGACGAGCCTATAATAATGTTCAAAAAATCGGAGATTATAATCACTTAACAGACAACCGCAAATATAATTTTGTCGATCTTATAAGTAGAGTTCATACCCAGAATCTTGATAGGATGTGGGGAAGTGCTAAATGGGAAAACAATAAGGATTAGGGACTAAGATAAACTTCCTCGATTCATATTTGGTAGAGTTTATGTGGCGCACTAAATTAAATGCACGTGATCCGTTTAAGAAAAATTAAAATATGTATCCGAATTTTGTCTACCTGCGTAAGTTTATTTAATTATAATTTTAACAATTATTTTATAGTATTATTCATGAATAAAATATTTAATATAATTTTTTATTTTTTGTGTTATTATTATTATTATTAAATACCTATTTTATATAAATATTAAAATTCATTTTACCATAAATTACCATACATTTTGCCATTTTTACATAAATAAAAAAAAACAAATTTTTGGGAGACGACTCAGCCAACCTCCTCGTGGTGTATTCTGGGTAACGCTGATAGGCTGATATGAAGTGATAAATAAAATGTAAATTGTAGCCGCAACTCGTACGTCTGTTTTATTTCTACTAGCTGTTAAGATTGGTATTTCCATTATGTCATATTTTTTCAAAATATTATATTGATTTTTAAGCCACTTATAGGCATTTAAAATATTCGATTTTTTTACATTTTATTTTTATAATCGGTGATAAAAAAAAATTGGCTCCTACAAAATACTTGAAAATTTAATAGAAGATTCCACAGAAGTAGTTCTTATTGTCACTCAAAAATTATTAAAATCCATAGGCACAATTTTTTTTTATAAGCATTTGAACAGCGAATATTGACAAAAATTACATGTAAAATATAATATAATGTATAATATTCTAGACTGACAAATGATATCGGTTTTTTTAAAATGCCCTAACTCAAAAACGAAAAATTGCAACAACTTGAAATTTTCACCAAATCTTTATATTGACGTTTTCTATACATGGTTAAGTTTTCAAAGTATTTTGACATATTTTGACTTATTTATAGACAATTTAAATTTTCGATTTTTCTAAATTTTTCGTTTAAAAATAAAATATACTTATATAATATTTATAAATAACATTGTATTATATTCTAGACTAACATATCATCTCCGTTCAGAATCGTTTTTCGTATACAATGATACCTATCATTGAATTCAAATTTAACAAATCCATTATAATGACCTATCCTATGAAGAGTCGCAATCCACCCCCAAGTGTACAGCAGAGCGAGGCCCATCCGGTTCTTTTTTTAATTGTTCTTATTGAGGAAAATAATTAAATGAGTTGGGAGTAAGATTTCTGTGATTAGCACTAACAAAAATAAAAACAAAATGACCTACTTCAATTTATTAAGAATAATGTTAAATTGTAATCACAACTGGTTAATAATACGTAATGGCGTTTTACAGCATTAGTTTGGGCGTCGAACAACAAAAAACTAAGTTATTGTTTGGAAAAATATCGTATCACAAATATAAATATTAATTAATGAATATATACCAAATTACATCTAATGTAGATTAATTTGTGTCTTTAGCCAAATTGAATGTAAACCTATCACAAAAATTACATATAATACCTATTTATTTATCTACCCGATGATTAAATTATTGACTACTTCGTTTTAATCTTTATTACGTTAAAAATAATAACAAACGGTCGAGATCTAATTTGCACTTTTTTTCCAAGAAAATATTCATACATAACTTATTTATTTTTTTACCGAATACTGTTAGTTTAATGAAAAATTTAGTATCAACAAGGAAACTTGTATAATAATTATTTTTATTAATTTGATTGGTTATATGATCTGATATATTGTTTTGGTTACCTGTTTATTAATTATTTATTTTTAATCAGTTAAATTTTATATTAATTTATACCTTATGCAGTGGTGCAAACTGAAGGATTCAATGGTAGCAGCTGCTATCCCTGATTTTTTTGTTAGTCGGGTGAACCCCTGACCAAAAAAATCTACATCATAATTCTACTACGTTGTTACGGGCATACATAACTAATGTAATAATATAATACACATAAGTATCACGATGTTAGGGACATATGTGAATATAATCTCATAGACCTTGGTGTAGACATAATATTAAAAGACAAATACAAATTATGAGTAATCGGAAATGCGTGGGAACATATAAAAGATGTGACCATTGGGCACAACAGATAGATAGGCACATTAGTCAAAATATATAGAAGATGTAACTATAGGGTACAACAGATGGATAGGCATGACTAGTCAAAATATGCGTAGGATCATAATGAACATTACGATAAGACAGTGTGGTCAATAAGACATATATAATATATATATGAGATATTCCGGGGGGAAGTAACTCTGTCATCGACATATTTAAATAGGTATTTGTTCACTAATCATAGGTGACCAGTCTTGGTATTTTGGAATGGTAACACGGATAAAACTTTAATAAACGGATTTAAAATTAGAAATTTAAAAGTAATGCTGAATATAACTGCTTATAGTGATAATAATGATGATAATTTTAATTTAAAGTTAATAGTTATGGGAAAGGAAAAATTATTATATAGTATATACACAGGTAAAATAAATAAAAAATGGTAGGATGTTAAATTTATTAGAAACACATAATTTAATATGCACGATTGAACATGACATAACTCATTGTCATGATCCGGTAACGGACGTGATATTGACAAGATGTATCTTTAATTTTATAATAAGTAAAATGGGACCGATAAAGTTATATAAAGAATGTAATAAATTATTAAAATAAAAAAAAATAATTAGAAATAATAATAATAGAAAAAGAAAAAAAAAAAAGAAAATATAAATAAATAAAATAAATATAGATATTAATTTACAGATAAGAAGAAAAGAAGGAACTTCGAATTAATTTACTAACGTAAAAAAAAAAAAAAATGAGTAGTAACCAAAATATGGAAAGAGCAAAAGAGTTTATGAGGAAATTAAATATATTCTTAAAAGGAAACAATCACATAGAGAGAGAAGTAGAAGGAATGAGTTCAACCATAGAGTTAGTGTGTTTCGCAGAACACATGAGACAGGCAAATAATTTAATGACAGAACCATTCACACCAGGAGAAGTAATGAATATAATGATACCAATAATGGGGTTTACACAAGAAATAGTACAAGGAGATACAAGAAATCAAATATGTAAAGAATTAGGTGAAGCGTTAGACGAATTAATTGAGGATGGAGTATTATAAAAAAAAAAAAAATAATAATAAATAAATAAATAAAAAAAAAAAAATAAATAAATAAAAATAATATTAAATTATACAACCAAATTAAATTAATTATTTTATTAAATTTCAGATAATAACTAAAATAAAATAGAATACAATTTTCTTAAACAAGGATGAATAAAGAAAAGATATTTTTTGATAAATTAATAATAAACATACAAAAAGAAATTATATTAGAAAAACCTAGACACTCTACGTTAGAAAAACATTTAATAGATACAAATGAAAGTATGGAGGACAAATACACTACAATTGAACTACGAGAGATAAAAAATAATTTGAGTAAACATGTAAAGGAGCTCACAACATTAAGAGAGGAATATTTACCAGTGGGAGTAGTTATTTTATCGGAATATGAGGAGTTTCCTGAGACATGTATGTTCTTTAATCAATAAAATTGAAATAAAATAAAATAAATAAAGAATAAAACTAATGTAATAAAATATAAATAAAAAAAAAATAATAATAAAAATTATATTATAAGTAATTTAAATGTTTAAGAAATAAGATTGTAATAGCATGATAATATGCTAAGTAAAATAAAAAAAAAAAAAATGTAATAAAATATATGTAATAATCAATTATATTGTAATAACACTAACCATATATTGTGTAACTAACATAAAAATTATACTTATTATATTCGAATATTATAAAAATAATCAAATAATTCAAATTGTATTAATCATGTAAAATGTATTATCAATTATTGTACTAATCATGTAATATTAATTATTGTATTAATCATGTAAAATTAATTATCAACTATTGTAAAATCATGCAGAATTATTGTAAACATTGAAATATTGTAAACCATGTCATATAAACATAATATTTAAACTTAGGGAAAATGTAAAAGATTTCCAGCTAAGGCCGGAAATCTTTCTTTTCGCGCGGAGGTGTTACGGGCATACATAATGTTAGAGTACAATAGAGTACCATAGTGTCAGAGGCATAGGAAGAGGATGTCACAAACTTTAGTATGGACATCATTATCAAATATAATGCAAATTATAAAATAGTTAAGATATGCGTGGGATGGGCAAGTACATTATAATAATATCATTATATTAGGGTTGGGAACAATGACCAATATGTAAACCTTGTCACGGGTATAGGCACAGTAATCAGAATGTGCGTGGGATCATAACGAACATTACGATAGGACAGTATAGTCAATACGACATATATATATTATATATATATATATATATATATATGTATATGTACGATAGGGATAAAACTCTATATGAGAAATCACACATCTTATGATTCACACGAAAACGCACCATTAACCATATCCTGGAAAAGATAGATTAAAATATACTAAAATATACTAGACCACAGAGACCACATCCTGGATCTCTGCGTCAGCGGATATGAATTATTGTGAGATATCACACACACTCCTTTGATTCATTGTAGAGGTCGGGTATATAAGGAACCCGGGAACAGACCCATTTTCAGATGTGTTTTTAGTCTTGTTATGTATGCACCTTCACGCTACTTTATTTTATAATTATTTTGGACTTAGAATAATTTTATATGTGAATTAAATATTGGACTTAGAATTATTTTAATAAAGTTATATTTAATAAAGTCTAGAGTTCATTATTTCATATTATTTAAATTATCTAACATTGATTGAGCAACTGTCACTTGAGGACTCTTCTCTCGTTGCACTGTCCGGTACTCTCATACCGGCACGCAACACAATTTGGCGCAGTCGGTAGTTCTTTTTTGAAAAGATTTTCTAACGAAAATCAATTCACGGAGGCAATCAATTCATTTTGATCATCGTCGAGAAGGAAAAACTGCAGATTTCCACTTCGGCAACTCCAGAAGAAGAACCTGAGTCATTCAACAACAGTTCAATCTATTCAATCAATGATGTCTAGTGGATCAAACGCCGCTCTATTGTAAGCATAGACTATAGTTATAAAATTGTAAAAAACATTATATGTTTAAGTAGTTTAATATTAAGTGATAATTAAAAGAAAACTAAAAAGAGTTTATAAAGTTGAGAATTAAATAAAAATAGATGTTGAGAGTTATAAATAATAAATAAAAATAAAATATATTGAATTAAATGAATTTAAAACAAGACACACAAATAAAACCATCTCCTTTAGAAGTAGCTAATCTATCGTAAAGTTTAAAAATTAAAGTGAAGAGTGCTTAGTTGGAACGTCACACGCCGCCTTGTGTAGAGAAATATTGAATTATGAGAATTATTGAGAATTTATGAGAATTATTGAGAATATTGAATTAAAAGAGATTATTAAGTTACATTGAATTAAAAGAGAATTTTATGAGAATTATTAGTGAAAATAATTAATTGGAACGTCACACGCCGCCTTGTGCAAAATATAAAGATATAAAAGAGAAACATTGAGTTAAATGAGAAATATTGAATTAAAAAGAATTATTGAATTTATATTGAGATTATATGAGAAATATTGAATTATATGAATAGAGATTGTGAAAAAGACAAATCTCCCTTGGAAGTAGCTAATCCATTGAAAAAGGAATTAAAAGATAATAAAAAGTTGTTAGAGAAAACACTAGAGAAAATAAATAAAGAATTAAACTCAACAGAAAGAATAGGAACTAGAAGTCAGTTAGACATTGAGCATATAGAATTAAAATTTGAAAGAAAATTTAAAGAAAAAATGGTAGACTCAAAAGAATTAACAATCTCATTAGAAGAAGCAATTAAATTAATACCTAAATGTAATGGGGAAGAAGATATTTATAAGTTCATGTGATTTAGCAGTGAACGCGATAGCAGAAAAACAATTACCATTATTAATAAAATATATTACAACTAGATTACGGGGAAAAGCATTGGAATTAATAAAATATAAAGATATGAGTAAATGGGTTAATATAAAAAAATATTTAACGGAATCATATGAATCAGAACATACACAATCGTCTTTACAATTAGAATTAAATTCGGTTAGAATGAAAAAAGGGGAAAGCGTAAGTGAATATACGAATAGAGTAGAAAAAATATATTATAAATTATGTGATATAAGTACAATCGGGAAACAGAAAAACGAAATAGAAATAATACGCGATACTTTAAAAGATTTAACTTTGTCAGCATATATAATGGGATTAATAAAACCAATAAAAGCATTAGTTAAAGCTAGGAATCCAAATACGTTAGAGTTAGCAAAACAAATAGCAAAAAATGAAGAGTTAGAATATAAAACAGAAAAAGAAACATTCGAAATGATGAACAAAGATAGGAAATTTAATAATTATAATAAAAATAATTTACAACGTTTTAATAAAAATAATAATGCTTATCAAAGATATAATAATAATAACAATTCGGGAAATAATTATAATAAAACACAGAAAAATTGTTATATTTGTAACGGTAAAAATCATTTAGCAAATCAATGTAGAAATAAACCGCAATCAAATAACGCATATAATAATAGACCACCAAATCGAAATAATTTCACACAACCGATAACTAATTATAATACGCGAATGAAATATTGTAATTATTGCAAGAAAAACGGGCATATAGAAAATGAATGTTATAGGAAGCAAAGTAATAATAATAAACGTAATAACGATAATAGAAATAATAATAATTCGGGAAACGAGTCGGGATCGAATGTGGCTCGCGGAACACGTTCGATAAATCAAATAGTTACCGCAGAACAATTATTATAAATATAATTAATATAATTAATATAATAGTAGTCAAATTCCAATTGATGAATATGTATCCACCATATTTAATTATTTGTAATATTTATAATTATTTTAATTTTTAAAATTATATTTTATTTTTAATTATTCAAATTAAACGGCTGTAACAAATTAAGTATTTTACCCGGGCTCAGTTTACATGTCACCTTTTTACTCTTGATAAAAACTCGGGCGCAGTTTACATGTGTGATTTTGTGTTTACCTGTATTTTGGACGCAGTTTACAATCGCCGACAATAAAAAATAATCACATAGAATGTAAATCAACCGCAAGTAAAACAAATTCTTTAAAATTATTAGTAGATACTGGAAGTCAAGTTAATATAATAAAAATAAATTGTTTAAAAGGGGAATTAATAGTAAATGAAAATGAAAAAATAAATTTAAAAGGGATAAATGAAAAATTAATAGAAACTGTAGGGAAAATAACAATTCCGATTGAAATAAATAATAAAAATTTTAACATAGAATTTAACGTAGTATATCCAGAATTTCCGATACCAAACGACGGGATTTTAGGACACACATTTCTATTAGAAAATAAAGCATTAATAGATGTATTTAATAATACTTTAGTAATAAATAACGATAATAATAATGAAAATAAAATAAATGAGGAAAATTACTTTTTATTAAAACCGAGAACGGAAACAATAATCGAAATACCGATAGCAGATCCGAGCGTAGAAGATAAAAATATTATAATTCATAAACAAGAATTAATAGAAAACGTATATAGTAATAGCGTCATAGGAAAAGTAAAAAATGGTAAAATAATAGTAACAATTTTAAATATATCTGAGGAAGATAAGAATATAAAATTAAATGAATTAAATAAAATATTATACGATGATGAAAAAGATTATAATATACTCGCGATAAAAATGAATAATGAATATGATATGAATAATATAAGTAGAATAAAACAAATAAAAAAATTAATACGTAGTGATCATATGAATAATGAAGAAAAACAATCGATAATTAAAATTTGCGAACAATATTCCGAAATATTTCATTTAGAAGGGGATCAATTAACTTTCACAAATGCTGCAGAGCATAATATTAGATTGAAAGATAATCAAACACCAATTTATAAAAGACCTTATAGATTACCTCACTCACAACAAGAAGAAATTAATTCACAAATTCGAAAAATGGAAAACGATGATATTATAGAACCATCAATGAGTCCTTGGAATGCACCCTTATTATTAGTTAAAAAGAAATCAGATGCAAGTGGTAAAGAAAAGTTCAGAGTAGTTATAGATTTTAGAGCATTAAATGAAGTAACTTTAAATGAATTTCATCCATTACCAAACATAACAGAAATATTAGATCAATTAGGACAATGTCAATTATTTAGTGTAATTGATTTAGCGTCAGGATTTTATCAAATTCCATTATCAGAATCATCTCGAGAATTAACAGCGTTTTCAACTAATCAGGGACATTGGCATTTTAAAAGAATGGCTATGGGTATGAAAACATCACCAGCAACTTTCAAAGACTAATGAATAATGTATTATCGGGAATAATAGGAATAAAATGTTTAGTATATTTAGATGACATAATTGTTTACGGAAAAATTTACGTGATCATAATAATAAACTAATAGAAGTATTTGAACGTTTAAAGGAACATAACTTAAAAATACAACCAGATAAATGCGAATTTTTAAAACGAGAATGTAATTATTTAGGACTTGTAATAACGGAACATGGAATAAAACCGGATATAAATAAAATTAAATCAGTATTAGATTTTCCAACACCAACAAATGTAAAAGGAATTAAATCATTTTTAGGATTATCAGGATATTATAGAAAATTCATAGAATCATATAGTGCAAAAGCAAAACCATTAACAAATTTATTAAAAAAAGACATAAAATTTAATTGGACTGATGAATGTTAAAAATCTTTCGATAACTTAAAACAATCATTATGTTCAGAACCAGTATTAAAATATCTAGATTTTACACAAAAATTTATTTTAACAACAGATGCTAGTAATAAAGCATTAGGAGCAATATTATCACAAGGGGAAATAGGAAAAGATTTGCCAATCGCATATGCTTCGAGAACTTTGAATAAAAGTGAAAATAATTATAGCACCACAGAATTAGAATGTTTAGCAATAATATTTGGGGTTAATCATTTCAGACCTTATTTATATGGTAGGAAGTTTATAATAGTAAGCGATCATAGACCATTAACATGGTTATTTAATTTAAAAAATCCATTATCTAAGTTAGCTAGATGGCGAATTCAATTAGAAGAATACGATTACGAAATTCGATATAAACCGGGAGTTTTAAATTCAAATGTAGATGCATTAAGTAGAATGTATTCAATAGAGGAAATAAAAAATGAAAATTACGAAACATTTTTAAATAAATTAGAAACACAATTAATAACAAATAAAAATATAAAAGAAACAGTAGGAAATTTATTAAATGCACCAAACACACATCACATAGTAACCGAAATAGCAAAACAATATAATTTTAAATCAGGAATAAATTATGAATTAAAACAAAAATTTGGAAATAATCAAACATTACCACAAAGTAAAATAATAGGAGACGTAAAATATTTTAAAACAGATAATCGTTATATATTGTTTTTAGTAACAAAAAATAGAGATAACCAATTATCAACATATGAAAATATATATATAGCATTAATGAACTTGAAACAATTTTGTGAAGAAAATAATATAAATAAACTAATAATGAATAAACTAGGTCAAACAGATAACCTAAATTGGGATAAAATTAGGTCAATGTTACGGTACATTTTCAGAAATACTGATATAGAGATATTAATATGTACGTTTACAGAATATACGGAAGAGGAAAAACAAACGATATTACAACAATATCATGATTCTAAAATAGGAGGTCATTTGGGGATAAATAAAACAATTAAACGAATAAAAGATAAATTTAAATGGATAGGTATGAAAGAAGATGTAAAGAATTATATAAAAAATTGCACGTCATGTCAGAAAAATAAAATAACAAATAGAAAAATAAAACAACCTATGGCGATAACATCAACGAGTTCGAAACCTTTTGAAAAGATATTCTTAGATATTGCAGGACCATTAACAACTACCTTATCAGGTAACAATTACATTTTAACTATGCAAGATGACTTAACTGAGTATTCATTAGGTATACCAATACCTGATCACCAAGCTAATACTGTAGCTGAGGCTTTCGTAGTACATTTTATATGTATTCATGGAATACCAGAAACTATATTAACTGATCAAGGAACGGAATTTCTTAGCAATACATTTAAGGAAATTTGCAAATTATTAAAAATAAACAAAATAAATACGAGTCCTTTTCATCCACAAACTAATGGGAGTTTAGAAAGATCACATAGAACATTAGCAGAATATCTGAGACATTACGTAGATAAGAATCAAACAAATTGGGATCATTTATTACCATACGCATTTTTCGTTTATAATTCAACAGAACATACATCGCATAATTTCCAACCATACGAATTAGTATATGGGAGACATTTGGAGATACCTATAAAATTAAAATCTGAACCAGAACCTAGATATAATTACGATAATTACTTATACAATTTAAAGCAAAATATGCAAGAATCACATAAAATAGCGCGAGAAAAGTTAATTAAAAATAAAATAAAATCTAAAGAAGGGTATGATAAAAATAAAAATTCAGTAGAAATACATGTTAAAGATTTAATATTATTAAAAGATAATGCTTCAAAAACTAAATTAAATAATTTATGGATAGGACCATATGAAGTAATAGATGTAATAGGGGAAGAAAATATCGTTATTCAAAAAGGTAGAAGGGGAGTAACGGTACACAAGAATAATGTAAAGAAATATTTTAATGAGAACATTAGTTAATAAAAATAATAATAGAAATTAAATATAACAATTATAAAATAGTATATAGAACAAGTATTGTAGATAACAATTAAAATTAAAATAAGCTGATAATAATAAAATTAAACATATAAATGAATATTATTAATAAAAGAAAAATATATAATTTGTTATAGTTCGGAGTTACGATTTTTTATAG
This sequence comes from Sipha maydis, assembly GCA_034509805.1. Taxonomy (NCBI): domain Eukaryota; kingdom Metazoa; phylum Arthropoda; class Insecta; order Hemiptera; family Aphididae; genus Sipha; species Sipha maydis. The sequence goes on along the minus strand of JASXSY010000688.1, from coordinate 181,500 downwards.
TAGATTTCGAATTTGCTGTAATAAATCGATATGATCATTTAATAGTATCGGGAGCTATTGTGAATAGCTTAAACAAATACAAAGCACAAAAATTAGTGGGAACACCGCTGATTGTAACGAAAAACTGCCAACTCCAAGTATTCAGAAAAAGGGATCTAGGAAAAGTGATCAACAACCTAAAATGGATATTTCGCAGGAAGCCAGAGGTACTTACACCATTGCTGGGGCAACTCGCGGAATATGAGATATTCCGGGGGGAAGTAACTCTGTCATCGACATATTTAAATAGGTATTTGTTCACTAATCATAGGCGACCAGTCTTGGTATTTTGGAATGGTAACACGGATAAAACTTTAATAAACGGATTTAAAATTAGAAATTTAAAAGTAATGCTGAATATAACTGCTTATAGTGATAATAATGATGATAATTTTAATTTAAAGTTAATAGTTATGGGTAAGGAAAAATTATTATATAGTATATACATAGGTAAAATAAATAAAAATGGTAGGATGTTAAATTTATTAGAAACACATAATTTAATATGCACGATTGAACACGACATAACTCATTGTCATGATCCGGTGACAAACGTGATATTGACAAGATGTATTTTTAATTTTATAATAAGTAAAATGGGACCAATAAAGTTATATAAAGAATGTAATAAATTATTAAAATAAAAAAATAAAAAAATAATATGCTAAATAAAAAAAAAAAAAAAGAAAAAATGTTAATTATAAGTAAATTTAAAGGTTTAAGAAATAAGATTGTAATAGCATGATAATATGCTAAGTAAAATAAAAAAAAAAAAAAAAAATGTAATAAAATATATATATTTAATAATCAATTATATTGTAATAGCACTAACCATATATTGTGTAACTAACATAGAAATTTATATTCGAATATTATAAAAATAATCAAATAATTCAAACTGTATTAATCATGTAAAAATTATCATCAATTATTGTATTAATCATGTAATATTAATTATTGTATTAATCATGTAAAATTAATTATCAACTATTGTAAAATCATGCAGAATTATTGTAAATATTGAAATATTGTAAACCATATCATGTCATGTAAACATAATATTGAAACTTAGGGAAAATGTAAAAGATTTCCATCTAAGGCCGGAAATCTTTCTTTTCGCGCGGAGGTGTTACGGGCATACATAACTAATGTAATAATATAATACACATAAGTATCACGATGTTAGGGACATATGTGAATATAATCTCATAGACCTTGGTGTAGACATAATATTAAAAGACAAATACAAATTATGAGTAATCGGAAATGCGTGGGAACATATAAAAGATGTGACCATTGGGCACAACAGATAGGCACATTAGTCAAAATATATAGAAGATGTAACTATAGGGTACAACAGATGGATAGGCATGACTAGTCAAAATATGCGTAGGATCATAATGAACATTACGATAAGACAGTGTGGTCAATAAGACATATATATATATATATATATATATATATATATATATGTGTGTATATGTATATGTACGATAAGGATAAAACTCTATATGTGAAATCACACATCCGATGATTCACACGGGAAAAGGCACTACTAACCACATCCTGTGATAGACATAATCGAGATTAGGAATGAGAGATTCTCACAAGATCGGGGTATATAAGGAACCCGGGAACAGACCCATTTTCAGATGTGTTTTTAGTCTTGTTATGTATGCACCTTCACGCTACTTTATTTTATAATTATTTTGGACTTAGAATTATTTTAATAAAGTTATATTTAATAAAGTCTAGGGTTCATTATTTCATATTATTTAAATTATCTAACATTGATTGAGCAACTGTCACTTGAGGACTCTTCTCTCGTTGCACTGTCCGGTACTCCCATACCGGCACGCAACAACGTATAAAATATTAAAAATAAACCTTGGGATAATATAGCCAATTGGGATAATATTATATATAATAGATATTATAGAGGTAATTAATTAAATACCTACTAATGAGTATTTTATCATCTATAACATCACAGAGAATTTAAGACAGTCACCATTAACTGCAGCATTAGAAAATGCTATATTGTAATAATTTATATTTATTTATAAAAGCTTATATCTGAGTCTCAGTGAGCGTAAAAGTAATTATTAAGCCATATCTTCTTATATATATATATATATATATATATATATATATATATATATATATAAAAATGGAGACAAAAAATTCGAAATTGCATCAGTTGAGAACGGCTGGGCCGATTATCTTGATTTTTTTTTTAAATGATAGAGAATGTCGTGGAGCGGGTTTATATATGGACCTAACTCCACCAGGTATAATGACTTATCCTATGAAGAGTCGCACTTCACCCCCAAGTGTACAGCAGAGCGAGGCCCATCTGGTTTTTTTTTTTTTTTTATACAATATTGTGTTTCTTAAAACTAAATCCCACTACCAAGTATATAAGTATATAATATTATGGTTAAATAAGTGATTGCATTATTATATATATTTGTTATTTTATGAATACCCAATTCCTAATTAGTATTTTCTTTTCCTGCTTGGACTATCGCTACAATATATGAAAAGTTTTGCCCTTCCATTTAAATTGCTTCCAACCAAAAATAATAGTAAATATAATGATAAAATACAGAACATTGAAAAGTTTAGAAATTCAGTCAATTTTTGAGATAGAAAAAAATTTTATTTATCAAAGTTGATTAAAAAAAATAGTTATATTGAAATCTGGTGTTGAAAATAGATGTTGCCATTTAAAAAAATGTAAGTTTTGTTGCGCATAATAAACTTTTTTTCTATCTCAAAAATTGACTGAATTTCTAAACTTTTCAATGTTCTGTATTTTATCATTATATTTACTATTATTTTTAGTTGGAAGCAATATAAATGGAAGGGTATGCGTTTAGAGGTTATTTAAATTACATAAAACATTTTATTTTTAAAATTAAGTTTAAATTTAGTATAAATTAACGATTTCCAACCAACAATAATAGTATAGTGATAAAATACAGAACATTGAAAAGTTTAGAAATTTTTATTTTTTGTTAAAACTTAGGATTGCTGTAGTTCAGTAAATTTTTGAGATAGAAAAAAAGTTTATTTATCACAAAGTTGATTAAAAAAAATAGTTCTAATGAAATCTGGTGTTGCCATTTAAAAAAATGTAAGTTTTGTTGCGCATGCGCACAAATAAAAGCTTAAAAATTCGAAAATGATCACAAAATGTGCATTTTAGTATTACTTAGCTCCTCGAAAAAACCTCAATTTAATCTGAGGTCCCTGAACTGAAATATTACGTGTTACCATTTGAGTGAAACACACTGTATATGGACGTAACTCCACCCCCGGGAGGTGTTCAAACAGGAATTTTGAGATTTACGACAGAAATTTTTGTTTTTGTTTATAAATGGTTGCTATGGGAGTTATAAGATTTGAGAATAATATTTATTTATTAGTGGTTAATATAATGAATTACCCGACGTTGCAAGGTAACCAAAAAAAAAACATAAATAAGTACTTTGAATATTTTCTATTTGTTTGTGTCATTCAAAATTCCAAGAAGATGCCAAAATGCCAATTTTTGTCGTAGAACAAATGCAGCTACAAACATGAGAAATAGAAGAGCGCAAATAACAAACTACGCCAACAGGTACATCGAACATTTATATCTGATTCATTCCTGCGTCTAGCATTCCAGTATGAGCCCGATATTGAATATTATGCTCATTCAAAAGTAGTAATTTGTGCTATGGACAAGGAATGCCCGCACTGCCATGCTCTCAAATTCAAAAATAAGCCAGTCGGGATGTGTTGCGCGTCAGGAAAGATGCAACTACCAGAAATTGGAATACCACCTGAACCATTGAACGGTTTACGTATCGGTACAGATTCAGATTCTAACGTCTTCCTGAAGTCAATTAGAACATTCAATTCATGTTTTCAAATGACATCGTTCGGAGCAACAGATACAGTTTGAAATACTAATGCAAATGGTCAACAATACAATTCTACACTACGGATTTTAGTACGTTAAGGTTAGGTTAGGATTATGTATTAATTGATTATATTAATCCACCGTATTATGTCAAACTTGGTATAACTTTGATACTTTATTAGATTTAAATCATACACTAAGGTACGTACAAACAGCACTAGGTCCACGATCTACTGCAGGTAGATTGCTTACCTTATAATATACTGCTGTGAACCAGAATTTTTATTCCGGAGAGAAAACTTAAGATAAATCTAGAACATCATCCACCGAATATTAAATAACGAATTGAACAAAGTTAGAATTATATAGAGTTGGTATATTTAACGAGCAACGAAGTGCACAGGATCAGCTAGTTTAATATATTTATTCTATTTGAGTCCCCTCAATATTTTACAGGAGGACTGCCTATACAGGTGATGTATTTTAAATAATATAAATCATATAATGTCTAGAAAACAATAGGTAATTATAATGTATTGGAGACTGACGGACATTTGGGCATTATCCGGTTCTGTTATAATAGTATCATTGATAATATTAGGATGGTTCTCCGATGCCAACAGATTATTTATTTCTTCCTATATTATAATAATACGTACAAAATTAAAACCACATACACATAATAAAATTGATTAATTAAATGATTTTAAAGATTTTATTTATACAAGAGGTAGGTAAATTTATTATAAATTATAAAAGTAACCTTGGCTATAAATTAAATAAAAATAGGTTAACTGTAAATGCAAAAATAAAATATATACTTGTAATAATTTCGGCTCATATATCAGTTATCATGTCTTTTCTGATTTATGATTCATAGCCAATGAACCATACGTGTTTTAATGTTTCTTTAAATTGGATGAAATGTATGTACTACCAAAATGCGTAGTGAAAAATATTAGTCTCACACATATATATCTTAATATCTTACAACCCATAAACTATGTTAAACACAAAAATTGTTTAAAAAAAATCATGAAATTAATTGTTTTTCTGAGGTGTGGCAACAATGACTGTTTTGACTTCTGTATATTGTTGTAGACCGTACTCGGACATTTCTCTTCCATGGCCAGACATTTTGTACCCACCAAACGGTGCTTGTACTCCCAGTATATTGTAACAGTTAACCCTATTTAAAAAAAAATAAATATTTATTCATATGAAAATATTTATATTTATTTGATAAATAATATTCACCAGACAGTTCCAGCTCTAAAACTCTGGACCGCTTTATTAACTACATCAATATTCTTTGAAAATACTGCTGCTGCCAAACCATAATCAGAATTATTGGCTCGACTAATGACTTCATCAAAATCACTGAATTTCAATATTTGTTGTACGGGACCAAAAATCTGTAGAATACAACATGATGTTTATATGACTCGTAAAAATGTATAATTTAATTGAACTCAAAAATTACTTCTTCTTTTGCTATTGTCATGTCATCTGTAACATCAGCAAATACAGTTGGTTGTATAAAATAGCCCTTATTTCCAACTCGAGATCCACCACTGACAAGTGAAGCTCCTTGTTTTTTCCCACTATCAATCATATTCAGAATTTTGTTCATTTGTTCTTCATCGATCTGTTAAAAATAAAAATAATAAAATTAATAATGTTTTTAAGAAGAAACTAATGAATACTACCTGAGGCCCTTGGTGTGTTTTAGGATCAAATTGATCTCCTACAATACGTTTCTCTGCTCGTTTAGCACTCTTCTCAACAAATTCATCATAAATTGAGTCTTGAACATATGTTCGGGATCCAGCACAACAACATTGTCCCTAAATTATAACCATAATTAGACTCCTTAACATATGATACATAGTATGGAATTCAAAAGATAACTTAAAATGATTATATTTAATTTTACGAAGAGTTGCATAAGATAAATTACATGGTATATATTTTACAACTAACCATATTATAAAACAGTCCAAAATGAGCACCTTCAACAGCAAAATCAATATCTGAATCACTAAAAACTATGTTTGGAGATTTGCCACCCAACTCCAGAGAAACTCTTTTAAGATTACTTTTAGCAGCACCTTCAGCTATAAGTTGACCAACCTATTGCAGTGAATCATAAAAACATAATGTTTACTAAATTTTAAAATAATTTAATTACCTCAGTTGAACCGGTAAAAGCAATTTTATCAACACCAAGATGGTCAACAATAGCTTTTCCAGTAGAACCATAACCAGGAATAATATTTAAAACTCCAGGTGGAAATCCAGCTTCTTTGACAAGACTAGCAACATATAAAGCAGTTAAAGGAGTCTGCTCAGCTGGCTTTAGAACAACGACATTTCCTAATCAAATCAATCATATAATTCATTATTGAATTTAAATGCATTATTCAATTTTATATTAATTTACCCATGGCTAAAGCTGGTCCAATTTTCCAAGCCAACATCAACAATGGAAAGTTCCAAGGAATAATTTGACCACAAACACCAACTGGCTCATGTCTGGTATATGCAAAATAGTTACCATCAATTGGGGTGACTTTTCCATGATTTTTGTCAGCCCAACCAGCAAAGTAACGTAATACACCAGCACAACCAGGAACATCATCAGACGAAGCAACACTGTATGGTTTACCATTATCCAATGCTTCCAAAGACTAGTTAAAATAAATATTAGTTTTAGATATTTATTTATAAATGTATTCAATATTTTAATATCAATAAGATTTGCAAGTATTACGGCCAAATAAGCAGCATCTCGTTGCATTAGGTCTGCCAATTTGTGTAGAAGCATACCACGTTTCGAAGCATCCATTGTGCGCCAAGGGCTTCCCAACTTGAACGCTTCTTGTGCAGCAGCAACTGCATTATTGACATCCACCTAGATCAATGATAAACATTAATTATCAGGTATATACAAAAATGTTTTATTAAAATTGAAAATTAAATTAAATATGTGAAACATACATCATTTCCTTCTTGTACTTGTGCAATTACTTCACCAGTAGCAGGGTTAAGAGTATCAAATGTTTTTCCAGATGAAGATTTTACAAATTCATTGTTAATAAATAGCTATAAAAAAAAAAAAAACCTTTGATTAATTGAAATATTTTACTGGCGAAGATAAAAAAAATATTATATTAACTTTAGTAAATTACTTATTAAGTACTATATATATAACTCATATATATGATAACCTTAGAAATCATAAAAATAATCTTTTGTAACACAACACTGCTTACATAAAAATATATAATTAACAATACCTACAACATGAATGTTCTTGTTTTTTTAATAGTATATTTTAAATTTCTTGCAAATACAATGATAATATCTTAAAAATATACAAATAATGGAATATGAACTAAAGTAACTAAAATTAAAAATAATTATACATAAAATGGTCAAAGTATATTTTTATTCAATCTCGGTTTAGATGTACTATAGTTCAAAATTGTAATGACATTTTCTATCAATTAATGAAATTACTATTAATAATATAAATAATACATATAATAACCAATTTCTGTACAAAATTAACCATCACAAATTATTATATTTTATTATATTATTAAACTGTAAATTTTTTTTTTTACAAAATATGATTTCATCAATTTGCCAGTATAAAGCACAAATAATACTTCACAAAATATAAATATTAGTGGAAATGGTTTAATGTATGGAAATAAGGCATTTAAGATAATTAACAAATAATAATTGTAATTTTATGATAATATTAATGGATGAAAACAGTTTAACATTATAATTAATAGAAAAATAAATAAATGTTTTAAAACACCTAATTATAGATAACTAAATTAAATATAATTAGATAATATCAGATTAGTTGTTTTAATGACATTATATCAATATTAGGTTTATATCCCGAAGAAATCATTTTTAGAACAGTCACCTATTACTGGAGAACAGAACTGTGATTTCGAAAAGGTTTAACAGGCTTTTTTGATAGCTAAACACCACTGATATTTTGGATAGCAGTATGGTTAGGTGTTTGGAATACACATTCTAAATATAGAAAAAATCATAAATCTAAATTGGTAAGAACAGATATTTTAACATACGATTGGACGTACAGCAGAGTGCAATGTACTAATCATTATCATAGATACATTTATTACATAATACATTCCGTTTAATTCGTTTTTAGCCATTTTTTTTTAGTAAATAATGTAACTACATTTCATTAGTATAATTATTACCTCTGTGTATTTAATCGGCGGGTTAATTATTGGTTTCGGTGCATTGCTGGCGAAACACTTTTGTACGGCTGACACGCTCGGAACCGAAATCTTCTTGGCGAATCGAAACATGCCGATTGGAAAAAACGATTCAAGAACACGGCAGACAGACGACAGTGTTGGCGAACTATTTTCGCACACCGAGGGAAATACGTAGGTAACGGGAAAATGGAAACGAAGTGTACGGGCAACGGACGAAACGATTATGACGAAACTCTGTAACAAGAGTAATTGATCAAGGCCGAAAAACCGGACTGGCAGGTTAACCGGCAATCGTCATGGTGGTTATCTCTTATCAGACTTTGGCGGTCCTGCCGTCGAGAAACTGCGGTCATAGAGTATAATTTGTCCTACGCTGCGGTATTGTCCGAAAGTGCGGAAACATATGGCAGCCACCGCCGTGTACGAGATCGTAAACAATATTGAGTTGATAACCGATGACTAATGTTTACGCGAGTGTGATAAGTGCGAAGAATAAAAGTTTTCCAAAAGCTGCAGCTACGTCCGATCCCCGTTCTTTAGCCACTCGCCGTCGTCTCGCCAGGAATCTATTTAAACTATGAACAGCACCGTAAGCGGATATCAAACATAACTGTGTGACATCCCGCGTCCCGACGAAATGGGTATATTCGGTAAATCGCCTGCGCTCGATCCCAAGGAACAAGTGAGTGTAACCCTCCCGTTGACCGCGCACCCGTCGCCCGCCGTTAATGGCAAAATAGTAACAATATGTCTCTTGGTAGGTAAAACAATGGACGTCAACCATACGCAAAGAATCATATAAACTTGATCGGCAGGTTCGAGGTGAGTGTTTATGTACATTTTTACGTCAGCGAAGACAGAGTGTTTGACGTGAAACATCAATGATTAATGACCGCTTTGTTCGCATGAATCAGCCATTCAGAGAGAAGAGGAAAAGGTCAAACGGTCCATGAAAGAAGCAGCGAAAAAAGGCAACAAAGATGTCTGTATTATTCTGGCCAAAGAGATATTGCGGTCACGAAAGACCATCAATAAATTGATTACATCAAAGACTCATATGAATTCCATACAGATGCAAATGAAAAACCAATTGTGTAAATTTATTGTTGACCCCAATAGTTTTCTGTGTAATGACATATTTTTTTGTTCTAGCTATTCTGAGGATGGCCGGCTCATTACAAAAGTCTACTGAAGTAATGCAAACAATGCATAATTTGATCAAGGTACCTGAAGTTGCAGCTACTATGAGGGACTTGTCTAAGGAAATGATGAAGGTTAGTATCATGGTCAACTAATGTATATCAATTAACATAATTTTATTTATTTTTGTACTAGGCTGGAATCATTGAAGAAATGTTGGATGATACAATGGAAAATGTAATGGATGATCCTGAAGATATGGAAGAAGAAGCACAATCAGAAATCGATAAAGTATATTTTTGATAAAGTAAATCTAGATTATTTTCATCTTAATAAATCATAAATAATCATAGGTATTATGGGAGATAACAGCTGGAGCACTAGGTCAAGCTCCAATGGCAGTTACTGAAACACCTGGTGGAACTGTACAGCCGGAAACAGAAACTGTTGAAGAAGATGATGACTTAGAAGAGATGAAAAATCGCTTACAGGCGTTAAAAAGCTAAGTGAAGACAAAACAAAAATGATAAATATATCATTTATAATGTACTTTAATAAAATTAAATACCAATTATGAATTGAAAATGTTACTTATAGACAATTTAACTATTAATTTTACTAGAAATATTGTCATTGCATTTCTAATTATTATCTAATTTGAAGGTATGTCATGTGTCTTGTTTAAGTTGCATATTTTGACGTCTAATATGTACTAACAAGTATAACTTCTTAATTGAATATCAATATAATATAGTAGTAGAGTTTTGCACCAGAGATATTTCATTAGATTTTGTTGGTTAGTAATTTACCTAAATATTGTAAGTCAAGTTTTCATAAATGTTTAATTAAGCCTTCTACTCGATACTACAATTTTTGGTATTAACCATATTTTCCAAAGAAATAAAAATTGTCATTCATAAACCAATAAAAAAAAAAATTGTTAGATTGTGAAATACAATAGAAATTTGATCTCTCATTGAAAACACAAATAAATATATTTACCATATTAATTATATCTTTCATTCATTTATGTACATTAAATTTCAATTAATTCTTAAAAAAAAGAATATGATTATGTACGTTTTTGTTACATCATCTAAACTAAATTTATTTTTACTTCATACTACTGTCAAAAATTAATTCTTATGGTTTGTTTTTATTTTTATTTTACTTATAATTTTATATGTTGTGCTCGTTGATAAACTATTAAAACAATTTAAGAGTATTATAGTTTGTATAATTTAATAACTTGTGTTTATACCGAAACAAATTGAATAGGTGCACTTATGAGCATATATGAAGAGAAGATAATAAATTGTAACACATATACCAATTTATTTTTATTATTTTTATTTTGTTTGTAAGCTTAAACTAAATATATATTTTTTAAAAAAAAAAAACTATGTACACAATGAATTTTATTTTATAATAATATAAAAAAACTAAACAAATAGTTCTATGACTTTGATGGATCTTCCTCTGTAGAATATCTATTTTTTAATGTTCTGTATTTTTTAAGCATGTATAAGGCTTCAATTTCTTTAACAACAAACTCTCCACGTTTGACCAATGACTGTATTTGTTCTGGATCACTGATATCACTGTTTCGTTGGAAAGCTTTTTTCAATCGTGATCGAAAAAAATCATAGCCTTGCGGATAATCTCGACCCATATGAAGCAGCTGAAATAAAATAACATTAAATATAAATAAAATTATATCTATTATAAAATAATTACACTGTTTGTCCTTTCCTATTACTTATTAAATTATTTTTTATACATTATAATATGTTTAATAATTATATATTTCTGACTGCTGCTATATGAAGTCTATAAAAAAAAAAAAATGCTAGAATTTCTTGGGAATAACTGTTATAATGAAATTATTTTTGTAAATTATGTTTCTAATAAAACGGGCGTTCAAGTTAAATCGCGATGTTTACTATAATATAATGAATATGAAGAATTTCCGATTTTCAACTGAAGTTCTATCTGAATAATACTAGTATTACAACAGTTTTTTTTAAATATTTATTACTAATTAAAACAGTTAATGTTATTGTCATTGAAAACAATTGAATTACTTAGGTATATGACAATTTTGTAATATTGCCAACAATCTTAACAGTACAAATGTTATAATTATTGCAACACTATACAGACGTCTGTTTATTATAAGTTTGGTAACAGTAAAAATAGTAAGTATAAATTTATCATATAAGATTTTAATGAATTTTTGTAATTATAATCAACCCTTAACTACTATATTCAAATTGTCTTTTGTATCCGTGTAATACTTCATTGTGTCCGAGTAAAAATGTGTAAATCACGAGAAACGTGCACGGAATATTTATAAATTAAGTTTCGATATCTAAGATTATGTCATCACAAGTGCATTGCAAGGCCAAAATCAAACGTAAAATTAACTCATTATATACATATCAGCTATGAGTTTATGATCAAGAGCGATTAGAAACTATAAGGTCAGTTTTGAAAACCTTTAGAATGTAAAGATCGATGTAAGCGAACCGTATCGGATTCGTAAATCGCTTGCATTCCAAAATCAATTTTAAAACGATTCCTGACAACAAATCGATGAAGATTCAAGTACGACCTATTCCACAACGGTTAGCAGTGGCGCAACACGCGGAAGTGAAGACGACAAAATATCGTCCAAGGCGAAATGGCTGCTGGTGCGTGGGAAGGGGTTAGGGGAGCAAGAGTTAAAATTGTTCAGCAACCGTATTCGTCTAGAACCGAACGTTTATGGTTACGAAAAATCGAAAGTTGATTTGAAACGGTTTCACGGAACTGTTAACACACGTACGTGTTGAAATAATAGTCCGAGCGCGAAGAGATGATGTCACGGTGCTGGTACGGATGGTAAACGGCTCGTCTAGCAGCTGCTGTCGACCGCCAAAAAAATGCCCGGAAGTGGTAGAAAATTAAACCGAAACGGAAGAACGCACGACGAGAGCGTTACCGATCGGTGGTCGGGAAAAATACGCCGTTACCGTTACACGAGCAGTGTTTGTTTTCGAAAAGCTTGTTTTGGTGACGGGCAACGGAGGAAAACGTAAAGAGTCGACAGCGTCACAGTGCGAGCCGAGGAACAACGGTTTAGTGTGTTGAAAACACGTCGCGCCGCCGTCTAGCGTTCGCACGACGTAGATTATTTTTTTTTGGTGCTTCCGTTTTATTTGTCATAACATTTTTTAACGGGCCGAGAGGAACGAAACAACCGGTTGGATATCGATCGAAATCCCCGTTTGGATTGCTCGTTGGTCTTCCGTGTGGAAACGACGGGGTCCGATCGAGGTCGGCCGGCGACCCGGACGCGTCCAAGGGGTTCCCGAGAGGGCCGCGGACGAGCACCGACGAACAAATGGTAGACAACCCGCTGCGAGTCCGACGACGACCACCACAAGTGTCCCGTCGTGCCAGTGGACCGCGGACCGCGAGGGACACATGACACGCGGGCGGCCGCCGATCGACGTCGATCAATCGGTACGCGCGCACCTACTCCGGCCACACGGCGGAACGCGCACGCGCACTGCCATACTCACGGTCTTGTACAGAGCGATCACGTCTTTGCGTCCCGCGCCCATCGCTCTCGGCGGCCCAGGTGAATCGTACACGGCGTGTCGCTAGCGCGCTCTCGTGTCGCCGCGCGCTACGTACTGGTCGGACGGGGGTGAGGGGACGGCACCGAGTCCGCGAACCGCGAGGTTGCGCACACGTTGGACCACGCGTGAGATCTGTCGGTCGGCCGTCCGATCGCTCGACTCGTTGATCACTGACGCGTTGTCCGGCCGCCCGAGTCGCGATAGTGGCACGCGCACAATCGATTCGGTTCCGTTTCGATTGTCGGCCGCCGCGTGTCGCTATCGAACCGCGAACCGACGTTGCAGCGTACCGCGCAATAACAATAACAATAACTTGTACGATTTTCGTAGTTGTATAAGCAACGTTCGTTTCTCGGTAGAATTGCGCGTTTCCGAAATCTTTATCGTCGTGTACGATTCGAATTCGCGCAATGTTGCAGAAAAAAAAAATTCAAGTCCATAGAAGATTTCCAATTTTTTTTAAACCTTAACGTTTACCTATTTGTTCCCGTAACGATTTCTTCATTACTAGAGGTCTGATTTTTATGATTTTACATATTTGTTTCTAGTTTATTCAGTTAAAAGGGAGTGAGAAATTTTTACGATTCATGAAACACAGAATTCACAAGAAAAAATTTATTTTGCATAAAAAAGCATATTTTAAGGGTTAGAGAATATTTGAGAATATTTTTGTAATATCGACATATAATGAACATATTTCACGTATATCAGCACTTTGATATATACAATGCTCACTAAATGATTTATTTCTGGGTTTCTGAGTTTTAATAAAAATTAATCTCCAGGTATTCCTTTAGCACATCGGTTATTTCGTTAGCTGTCACGACTATTCGTCTTTATTAGTCGTCTGTCTCTTGTATTGATATCCGAGTGCCATATATTAATTAATTTAATTAATTAAATTAAATATATTTAAAACCAAATTATTAAAAAATACATTTAAACTTATATCTTTTTTTAATTTTAAAAGAATTTTGCGTATTTAAAGACATCAAACATCATATAATTGGTATTTTAAAAGAATATTTAGAGAATATATTGCCCATTTTATGTGACATAAAATCATATTTTAAGAATTTTAAGAGAATATAAATCCGACTTCTAATCATTACCCTTGATGTGTTACGGCACACGCATGTAATTAAAACGCTCCCGCTATTTTATTTATATATCTGTGTCAACAACTACGGTTTTATTCAGTTACGTACCATTTCAAAGAGGAAAAATCACCGATTCAAACCCTTCATCGAACGTTCAAATCTTCGGGGGTCCAATGACCCCTCCGGTAAGGTTTACAAAAATTTTAATTAATCTATACTAGCTCCTATATATCATTATGCCACGTAATCAAACGCCGCCAACATGTCCGATAAGCGTCCACCGATAACACCCATTAAAATATTAAATCGTAATTCTGTCACAAAAATAACAACAAACTCCCAAAACGATAATTACACAAATTAACCTGATAATGACAGCGCAGAGTGGTTAATTGCTGGACCGCAATCACCAAAAACAAATAAAAGATCAAACACTTCACCTGATTTGTCTCCCAAAACAAAACAATCTACATCAATTCAGCTTAAACAACTAAATGCGTACTCTGCGCTAAGCAATTTAGTAGATAAATTATATGATACGAGTTGAACCGTTCAGTTAAAACCGATTTTATTATGAATCGACCTAAATTTCCTGACCTGTTTACATGCGAGTCTTAAATATTAATCGGTATGTTATAATATTCATTATTCCATGAAACTGATATTTCTTTCCAGCTCATTATCATATTGAATACTTTCTTAACTTTTTAATATTTTTTGTTTATTATTTAAACGTTGACTCAAAATGAATTCTATACAAGCAATCAATTGTTTAGACCTATATAAATTTAAAAAAAAAATTATGTACCTTCAAATATCGTTAGAAATAAATAATCAATTCATGTACATTATGATTACTTTTAATTTGAATCATAAGAGTAGAAGGATGTGGATGAAGGTATGCAATATAATACCTCTTAATTGTTTGTAATAATCAGTCACCGTTATAATTTCTGCAGCACTCCAACTACATATTTTGTTGGAATTATTAATTTCTAAATAGTTGTTTCAATTTAAGTTACGCCAGCCGTGTACCAGTAAAGGAAAGCTCCTATCTCACAATTTTTACCAAACAAATTACCCCCACACCAGAAAAAAATCATATTTATTCCAAAACTTATTATAATACATTCAGATTAGGCACACACTTAAAAATAAAAACCCGTCCAGGTCACAGCCCGGACTTTCCCCGTATATATGTAAATAGAGCTTCCGTTACGGGCACGGTCGGCCCTGATCCGTCCCGTGCCCGTAACGGACATGTAGACATATACCTGAAAGTGTTTACATGATGCATGATTAGACCGTTTTAGTTTTTAAACAGATTTTAATTGTGCATATAAATTGATCAAATTAATTCCAATTCGAATGAAACATAATCCATATACCACCGCCTATATTTATCAAATCTAATATTGAATATTCAGGTTTTTGTGATACGATAAAAAAAAACAATTGGTTCAAATGAATTATTTTGTAAAAGTTATCTAAACGAATTAAAATTGCAATTACACACTCCTGAATCGTATCGAAAAGTTATACATCTATTAAAGGATAAACATATAAATTTCCATACATACCAAAACAAACAAGAAAAACCATTCCTTATAGTTATTCGCAATTTACATTACACAACTGATAAAAACTTCATTCAAAATGAATTTAAAGCCCATGGTTATTCAGTTGTCCAAGTAGTTAACGTGCTTCAATGGCAAACAAAAAAACCAATGCCTCTTTTCTTTATCGATCTGGAACCAGACGAAAAAAACTCCGAAATATTCAAACTATCTCCGATCTGTCATACAAAAATAAAAATAAAAGAACTTCGACCCCGTAATCATATCATCCAATGTCGACATTGTCAAAATCTTGGTCACACAAAAACATACTGCAACAATCAACCCCGTTGTGTCAAATGTAGCGAACCCCATTGGACTGAAAATTGTCAAAAGTCTCCTGATCAACCTCCAAAATGTGCTCTTTGTGAAGGACAACACCATGCAAGCTACAGAGGCTGCCCTTTCTACAAAGATATTCAATCCAAACGCAAACCATTCTACACATCCAAAGCCCAGACAAGTCAAATCAAACAAAATAACTTTTCTAACCCAACTCTCGAAAATATTGTACAAGAACCCATTGGAAATACCTCTTCATCCGAAAACCAAAACTACCATAATCATACTAGAAAACCCTACTCTAAAGCCACACAAAATTTACATACTGAAAAAAGAAACAACCAATCTCAAAACTCTGAAAACAATAGCTACTCTCTAAACCAACTCACCTCATTTATAAGTGAACTCAAATTAATAATCAACCCACTAATTACACTTCTTACAACAGTCATTAACAAAGTTCTCTTAAAAAATGATTAACAATCATAATAACGCTTCCAAAATCACCATACTTCTATGGAATGCAAACGGTGTGTCCCAACACAAAAATTTATTGCAACATTTATTACACGAAAAAAAAATCAATATAGCTCTTATCACCGAGACTCATCTCACAAACAATTCAAATTTTAATATATTCGGTTACACATTATACAAAACCAATCATACTGACGGCTCTGCACATGCTGGAACCGCAATCCTTATCTCTTCTGACATAAAACACAACGAATTACCATGCTTCCAAGAACCATATATGCAAGCAACAATTATCTCTATTACAATAAAAAATATACCGATTAAAATTGCTTCTGTTTACTGTCCTCCTCGTTACAAAATTGAAACAGATTTTTCCAATTGTTAGGTCACTCATTCATTGCTGGAGGTGATCTCAACTCCAAGCACTTTCTTTGGGGAAGTAGGAAGTGTGGCATCAAGGTCTTCTTTATAAATTAAAACTCTTTATGCCCGCTCCATACTATCTCATTATAAAATCATATTTAGAAAATAGATCTTTTGTTGTACGACAAGGAAATGATCTATCGTCCACCTACCAAATTTATGCCGGAGTTCAACAAGGTAGCGATCTGTCTCCCGATCTATATAACTTGTTTACAGCCAATATTCCCCAATCAAATAACACCCTCCTTGCCACATACGCCGACGACACTGCTATTCTAGCAACCAGTGCAAATCCCAACCAAGTTACCAATTCACTCCAGACTCAAGTTAATAAAATTGACTCATGGGTCAAACAATGGAGAATCAAAATAAATTCCGAAAAATCTGCTCAAGTTACGTTTACTTTAAAAAGATCCCCCGAAGAATGTCCTCAATTAATAATGAACAACATCCTCATACCTGTCCGAACAGAAATAAAATACCTAAGTTTAACTCTAGACAAAAAATTAACATGGGGACCGCATTTAAAGGAAAAACGAAAATTGGCAAACAATAGACTAAATCTCCTCCGCCCTCTTCTAACCACCAAAATAAACTAATCGTTTATAAAACAATTATAAGACCAGTTTGGTCCTATGGAATCGCTATATGGGATCCTGCAAAACCGTCAAACATAAGACCAATCCAGGCATTTCTTTGAGGCTACTAACTAATGCTCCCTGGTACGTTTCAAATCTTTCCCTACATAAAGACTTAAAACTAACAACTACCGCAGAACTGGCCAAAATAACTTACAAACGCTTCCATCAAAATCTAAACACACATACTAACCTACTCATATCACAAATGTCTACCCTCACTCTACCTAAAAACTCACCATGCAGACTCAAGCAAAAATGGTGTAGAGATCAAATAAATTAAAGAGGTGTAACCATTGGTTTGCTTCCTTATCACGATACTCATGACAATTTAATCTATGTTATTCAAATGTGCTTATTGTATGTATTTGTACAAATTGTAAATTTTCTTTTAATAAAAAAAAAAAATAAAAAAAAAACGATATCATGTGCCCAGTGTTGGGTTGGTTATATTAAAAAAAGTAATAAGTTACTTTCAATCACTCATTACTAAAATATAATGAAATTACATTAGTATTCAATAAAAAAAGTAACTACGTTACTTTCACGCGATGACGATTGGGAAAAAAATTTTTTATAAATTTATCAGTGTACCTACCTAATCTTGTATCTACATATTTTTAACTATTGTACGAAACCAATATATTTTTGTTGAACATTTTGTTGGAATGTAGTTACCTATCTGTAACGCATCGTATCAGATAAATTACTTATAGAAAATAATTTCCATCAGGTACATTTTCGTTACACACTAAAAGTTGTAATGAAATTACGCAACGCGTACAATTTACGGCGTTACTTTCCGTTACTTCCCAACACTGCATATACATACGCCACATGTCATAAAATGTCATATCGTAAATACCTAACCGGTATATCAATCATTTACGACTTTATATCAACATTTGTTTTTCTTAGTTTTGACGAGCAGAAGTGGTACAGGTGGTTAACACTGTAGATTTAACTCACAGTGCAAAGTGTTCATCTGCGCGTTAAATACTTATGAATAATAATACATAGGTTTTATATCCATTTTTACACATCTATGATTCTTCGCAATATGAAATTTTAAGCTCGAGTAACCGTTGAACTTCAAATAAGCAATAATTTGAATAAATATCAAATTATACAATTAAATAATCGAGTAGGATATATATAGAAAACTCAATATATAAATAAATGTTTAGACTGAATAATTATTAAATAGCAAACATTATAATACACACATTCAAAAGCACCTGTCAAATTGACTGACAAAATTGGTAACAATTGTTAAAATAAAATAAATTCGTTTCGTTGTCCGTAAATTTGAAATTTCGATTTCGGAAACAAGAAATTTCCTGTTGAACCCACTGTTTTAATTCTTAATTAAACGTCGAATGGTTTGTAAAAGAGATACACAGTTAAGATATACAGTGAGTTTTAATCTTTGTGTTTTAGTGCATTTATGTTATACATTATATCATAATCGATTGCGGAAGCGAGATAAGAGTTAATGAAATAAATAATAATAATATTAAAAAAAAAAACAATTAATACAATTTTAATCAATAATAATGTGAAACCGTTGTACGTTCAGTCATGGTTCGCAGGGGCGGATTTAAGGCACTGCGAACTATGCGGCCGCATAGGGCGGCAAAATTATGTTGAACATTTATTTTGATTTTGTAAAATAAGGTACATAAATTTTAAAATTGTATTTATCACTTCAAAATCTTGTAATTGTGGATTTTATATTTGTTTATTTATAGCAAAATAATATTTGTATTTTCCCAGGAACTCGTCTACGACAACGACGATAGTATTGTATTATAGCTTATCTTATTGTTTAAGAAATGTCTCGTAATACTATAAGCAAAAATTGCATATTAGGTAGGTATTGAAAAAATTAATTTATTTGAGGATATTTTATTAAAGAGGTAGTAAGTTTTTTTTAGATGGGGTGGCAAATTTAATTTGGCATAGGGGCAGAAAATTGTTAAATCCGCCCCTGATGGTTCGTATATATATATATATATATATATAAAACAACAATTAAACTAGCAGTTTAAACAATTGAAATATCCAACGGCATATTGCTTTTTGACGAGTTCAAATCAATAAGTCGATTGATTTTCCAAACAATCGATAGTGTGTAAACAGGTCGGCTAAGCTTTGTTCGTTTCACTACTATAACAGTGGCTCTAAAAAATAAAATAAAAACAACTGCCACAGTGCAACGCAAGTAGCCGCCGCGGGGATCTCTCAGCGCGTGCCGCTGGTATCACGCGATAAGACCGTATCCCTCGACCGTATTCTGTTCGATACTAATGAATAATGATGCACATTTTATAATATAAGTCTTACCGGAAACTGTCCTGCACTTGTTGATATTGTCAGGGGCTATTCGCCATCCATACTACGAACTGTGGATCTATATGAAAAAGGCAACGGATAGCACATTTCCACCGTATAAGTTCACATTTGTACTAGGTACTCAATTTTGATAGTGCTTAATCCGGGCTCGCATCAGAGACGGTTCTAGAATTCAAATTCCAATCGTGTGTGAACGAATTTATAATTAAAATATTTAAGTAAATGTTAATCCTTAATCGACAAATTTTTTGCTTAAAAATGAATACGTATAAAAAAAAAAAATTAAAAAACGTATAGGTGGATTTTCTTTATTTCTTAAACAAAATGTAGTTTAACATGTAATGTTATACATAAACTATATTTTTAACTATTCATTCAAAAAATAAATACATATTCAAGAAACAGAGACTAATAATAAATTTCAAATTGTAATCTTTTATTTTTAAATTTACTAAATACTTCTAGAATCGGAGTTTAAATTTCTTTTAATATTTTTTCAGAATTTTCTTTTTGTCTGTAGATAATAAAGATAGGTTACTTAATTTTGGACGTTGCATTGTAGCTCTCATGTAAGTTTAAATACGCCGCTTAGTGGAAAAACTATTCTACTATTAACTATTATTCAGCACTAATTGAGGTTACATGGATTACATATAAACAATTCAAATATTTTTCTCAAGTCGATTAAGACACGTACATGTCCCCACCCCCACCCATTTTCAATTTTCAACTTTTTCCAATGCCAATATTTAGTGCTTAATTCCTGCCAATTCCTGCCACGATTTCCAGAATTCCTGCTCAACTCCCGCCCCCGCAAAAATCAAAAACCTATGGGTGGGGCTGGAGACACGTGTCCCCAGCCCCACCCATGGTCGGAAATTGACTTTTTCAACTTTTTCCAACGCCAATATTTAGTGCTTAATTCCTGCCAATTCCTGCCACCATTTCCAGAATTCCTGCTCAACTCCCGCCCCCGCAAAAATCAATAAAAACTATGGGTGGGGCTGGAGACACGTGTCCCCAGCCCCACCTATGGTCGGAAATTGACTTTTTCAACTTTTTCCAACGCCAATATTTAGTGCTTAATTCCTGCCAATTAATTCTCCAGCCCCACCCATAGGTTTTTGATTTTTGCGGGGGCGGGAGTTGAGCAGGAATTCTGGAAATGGTGGCAGGAATTGGCAGGAATTAAGCACTAAATATTGGCGTTGGAAAAAGTTGAAAAAGTCAATTTCCGACCATGGGTGGGGCTGGGGACACGTGTCTCCAGCCCCACCCATAGTTTTTTGATTTTTGCGGGGGCGGGAGTTGAGCAGGAATTCTGGAAATGGTGGCAGGAATTGGCAGGAATTAAGCACTAAATATTGGCGTTGGAAAAAGTTGAAAATTGAAAATGGGTGGGGGTGGGGACATGTACGTGATTAAGACTGCACTATAAATATAAATTTAGGGTACAGCTTAAACTGTATATACAATATGCTTTGCTCAAAAGGATTACCTGAAGTATTTTTGGACGAAGTATTTTCGTCCAGTGACCTTGGGTTTAAAATAATGATATTATTTAGGAACTAGGAAATACTAAATACACATTTTATGGTCATTTTCAAATTGTTAATCCTTTTATTGTGCACATGCGCAACAAAACTTATATTTTTGAAAACGGTAATCCCTAGTTTCAATATCAAATTTTGATAGAACTTTTTTTTTTTTTTGAGAAAACCTGATAAATAAACTTTTTTCTTATCTTAAAAATAGACTAAAAAACAGCAATCTAAATAAAAAAGATTTTTGCCAAATTTTTCAATCTTATCTCCAATAATGTATCTCCAACGTTGGAAAATGTTCCAATAAACATTCGAGAAATATTGTTTTATCAACAAGATAGTGCTCCAGCACATAATGCTATTGTTTTTAGACAATACCTTCATGATACGCTTGGAAATAGTTGGGAACAAATGGACCAAAAACTTGATTCACCGAATTTGACACCACTTGATTTTTTTTCTTTGGAATCATCTGAATACTGTTGTTTATGCTGACCCGACAATTAACCTTTCGCATTTAAAAAAAAACATCATCGATGCATACACAAAACTGAATAAATAACAAATAACAACAGCTTCTCACGACGAAGTCATGTACCGCTTACTCAATAACGGAGAAAACTTCAAACAATTTATTAGGTGATTTGTATTATTTGTAAATATGTAATAAATGTATTTAAATATTTTAAATTCAATTTAAACTTTAAAATTATAAATTATAATTTCTTATTCCATGTACCCTGCTTCCAACTAATAATATTATTAAAATGATAACATATAGAAAATTGAAAAATTAAGCTAAAAATATTTTTTGTTTAAGTTTGAGGTTACTGTAATTCAATCAATTTTCGAGATAGGAAAAGTGTTTATTTATCAAAGTTGCCTAACAATAATAGTTGTATCAAAATATGGTGTTGAAAACTGGTGTTGCCATATAGAAAATATGTAAATTTTATTACACGTGCATATTATAAGACGATTAAAAATTTGAAAATGATCGCAAAATGTGTATTTTAATATTCCCTAGTTCACCGGTTCCCAACCTATAGTACGCGTACCAGAGAGTACGCGGGGAAATTTTTTTTAAAGATATAATTTAATTTTTGTAATTATTAGCAATCAGTATTATCTGGTTTATTTGGTATAAGCTGATTTTATAAATGTCTACGAAATAGGAATACAATTAATGTAGAAAACAGCTGCAGACATAAAGTAACCAACATTAAGCTATTGACGGTATTGACGTTTTAATTCATTCAATACAATATAAACTGTAGCATTAAATATTCAAGTTTATTCATTAATAATAATTGTAAATATATTGCCTTATGTTATTTTTTATGTAGGTATAAAGTACTTATGTATTTATGTAATTTAAATTAACAAAATTAATTATAAAAAAAGGTTCATATACATAAAATAATGTTATTTTATTTGTTGATAAGTAAATAAAAAAGATTATGAGGTCCAGTAATACGTGAACATTTTCCAAAATATGTAAGTGGTACGCGAATATCAAAAGGTTGGGAGCCACTGCCCAAGTTTCTCAAAAAAATTACATATTAACCTAAGATCACTGGAAGGAAATATTTCGTGTTACTATTTGAGTGAAACATAGTGTATACTAGTTGATGTATATTGCACAATTTTGAAGCATTTAAAAACAGAGATTTCCCAATTCATCATTGATTTTTTACCGGTTCTATGAAGTCATTTATATAGATAATACATAATTTTTTTGTTACTTGATAAATCTGGACTTCATTAGACTTTAAATTACACGCATGTATATTTTGTGGTATTTAATTATTTTTAATGGATTCGAATATAATTTAGCTATCCAATCAGTTTAAAATGTATGAAAAAATTACTCTTTGATATTTGTTCAACACTATTATAACAAATACTAAATAAAATATTTAAAAAAATATAATAAAATACTTCAACCAATACTGAAGAAAAGTATAAAATACTTATAAAATATGTAACGTAAAAAAAACAAATTAAAGAAGTAACGTAAACACTCATACATAAATACATAATGTGTTATGTAGGTAACTGTTCGAGTATTTAGTTAACTATTCGACGCTTCGTCTTCCTTACTTACTTAAAACGCTATTGAGTCTTAAAAATAAATACCGTGAGATTATAGTCTCAGTTACTTAAATCTCTTAGCACAATGTATAGAAAACGAATTAAAGGCTATTAGTGAAATAAGTTCTTATACGGCTAACTAAACGATTCGTACACGCATATAAAATGTGTATCAGTAACTAATAGTTATTCAGAGGGTCAATAGTAAAAACATTTGTAAAAAAAATTTAAAATCCTCATTTTGCAAAAATAGTCGAATTTTTTGTATCGGCTATTAAAATGATCATCCAAATATGATAAGTGTTGAGGTGTGCCAAATCTTTGTAACCTCTTCTAATAATCTTCTAATAATTCTTCTAACAAGAACATAATTGTTGTTAATTTCAAACTACATGTCATATAAAACTAATATTCAAAACTGTTCTCCGTAATATAGCCTCTTGTAGATTAAAACAAATTACTCGGGTCCTCCATTGAATATTGTATTATTTTATTAATTTCAATATATTTTGGTCTTTTGACAATGGGTGTAACAATTGGACACCCTCCGTGGCTCATTCCCAGTTAATTCCTCGTCAATTTTTTGTTTTTAACAATATTACTTGATGCGAATTGTTTAGATTGTAAATGTTCGTCAATAATATATAAAAAAAAAAGTTATATTCTTGTTTAGAACACGAAAAATATGATTTATCGGTAAATTCCTTAACTAGAATTTTAACATTTCCATAGTTTTTAGCAAAAAAAAAAAAATAAAATCTAAACGAAAGTTATACAAAACGTATTCATAATATGGGACATTATTACAATTACTTTTTACATGATAATTGTGTATTTTATAATTATGACAAAAAAAATAATATATTATATACATATGATTCTATAGATTTATTTAAATTTCCTGCTGCAATGCTAGTTCATAATGCAACGGGACACATCATTTTTAAGGTCTGGGGGTCAACTATTTTCTATGGTGAGAGTACAAAAATTGGCAACGAACTGCGTATACCCACGGTTACGATCCTTTAATCATGAACAACGAAGGAAAATGAAACAGCAACCTTTCCTGTAACAAAATACTGAATGTACGAATGAAAATTTATGTCGTCGTTTAATTCGTTAGTCTGCGTTTCCAGTTTTTATAATATTTTGCCATTGTGTAAGCTGATAATATAAAACAATATTTAGTCATTAAATAAGTGAAATCAACCAAATTAGTATAAATTTTTATAATAAA
Organism: Sipha maydis; assembly: GCA_034509805.1. Taxonomy (NCBI): domain Eukaryota; kingdom Metazoa; phylum Arthropoda; class Insecta; order Hemiptera; family Aphididae; genus Sipha; species Sipha maydis. The sequence goes on along the minus strand of JASXSY010000688.1, from coordinate 156,745 downwards.
ATAATAAAATAAAAATTAGTAAATGGTTAATACTCATATATTAATATATAAATAAATAATTTATTTATAGAAATGAATGTATAGATTGTAGAAATATTAATCCAATAAGATCGTGATTCATGATTTGAGTTTCAATTTTATTAAAATTTATATACCTGATAACAATTTTTAATTCAAAACTGATCGTTAAAATAATAATACTGTTGGCTAAGTATTTAATTATTTATTTTCATGTATAAAATATTTTTATTTTAATATTTTTAATTTATTCGGCCAATACATAATATGTATTACACAAAAACATGTTTATAATATAAGTAGAATTTTTTAAATTATTTATTTAAAGATTAATACATTCAGATGTAGAAAACCATTGTAGGATTAAGTAATAGTTACTTTAAAGACTGAAAAATAACTATAAGTAACAAAATAACAGAAAATTCACTTCAAATCTAAACAAATGTCAAAAAACAATGCAATTAAATTTAAAAATCAATAAACAATTATTTCAATAACATTATTGAAAATATATCAATATTTGGTACATAAAACAAAATTAATGTAATTTTATCTATTGATTTATACTGTAATTACTAATTCGTATCTATATTATAATATTACATTCGAAAAAAAGCAATGATATTATCATTAGATCAATAGATCTAATAAATATCTAATCAATAGATAAAATTACATTAATTTTGTTTTATGTACCGAATATTGATATATTTTCAATAATGCTATTGAAATAATTGTTTATTGATTTTTAATAATAATTTTTATAATAATCTCAAATTTTATTCAAAGAAGAATTATTATTAATTTTATTTGAAGAATTCTTCTTTGAATAAAATTTGAGATTATTATAGTCTTATATTATAATCACTATACTTAGTTTATAGTATAATAAATGTTGAAAAAATAATGCGTAAATTAGTAAACCATATCCAGGTGACAAGAAATTCAAAACAAAATCAAAATCTACACGAAGGAAAACCAGAATAACCTAAATCCTTTCAATTACATAAAGCTATGTATTTATTGAAAAAACTGCAACAATATTAAAGTCTCAGTTTATGACGTCTTGATCCTTAACGTTGATTATTGACAATACATTAAATCTTTACGAGGTGCCACTTCTAGAATATTATAACTGTTCTAGTAAATACACGGCTATAAGTTTTAGCTACAGAGAAAACACATCCGATAAAGTTATATTGAGAAAAAGGCAAGCAAGACTACCACATGACAACATTCCAAAAACTTCTGTCCCACACAGAAAAGTGTAATTTTCACGTGAAAATGAAGTCCTATTAATTAATCGTTATGCAATTAATCACTCACGTATTCGCGAGCAACATTGATATCTGGAAACATTATTTTCTATAGTAAGTATGATAATTCCTATTCTATAAATTATTTTATAACCTCAAAATCGATAAACATAAACTTTTTTATACTTCCTCGTAATTTTAAAATTATGTAGTATCATTCAATTTCTAACAATTTATGTTAATATAATTCGATTGTAGAATTCCTAATATTATCTTACTTACTTTTTAAATTGTGTAACAAATAAATCGCCAAATTCTAATAGTTATTCGTTAATCAAAACGAAAGCTATTATGATTCTAAAATCGTACCCTTTTAGTTTACTATGATCACTTCAGCATCAATCATATTGAATAATTAATTTAATCTAATCATAATTTAAAAAAATGTATGAACACACAAAAAGTAAATTAATTAATAATTATTTTAATTGATTTATGCGTAATTAAAAATTAAAAATATTATTGCTTTCATATTATTATTGTATTGTAAGAATCTACGAAGATACTAAATAAACGTATTGTGTTAATATATATATATATTTTATCTAGTAAAGAAATTAATACAATAGTTATTTATTTAAATGTGGATTACTATTACATTGTGTTAAATAAATTCCTTAAATGTATGTTGGTAAATTCGAAGCAAGAGGCTATTGATCTTAAAGTGATTTATTATTTTTTTACAGACGGTTTTATTCCTTTATTTCTATTTTATTATTATTATTTTTATTTTTATTTTTCTTCTTTTTTTTTTATTTTGAGAAAGCTTTACCTATAGTTTGTTCTTTGTAAAAAAAAATCGAAATCCGAAACGTGCAATAATTTCTGAGAATGTTGGAAAAACGGTGTGCAGAATTACCCGGAGCATGTTTGAAGTTGCGATTTACATATACTCGTTTTTACATATGTTTCTATTTTCCGGACTATGTTGTGAAATAATTGGCTAACTATTATGGTAATTAATACTTAAATATTATTTGAATAAGAGTTTTTTAAGAATTTTTAAATTTTACAGTTATACCCTCGTTCAGAAATGTAACATTTTTAGGCAGCATTTGTACTACGCAAGTCTAATTAAAATGTTTGTCCACGGGGCATGAGCCCATTGAAGTCTATAGTTATATCGTTACTTTGAAACAATTTCATTAAAAATAAATGTACCTAGATATATTTAAATAAATATTTTAATAATAATTTTCACAAACCCTAATTATCGAAAATTAATAGATTTGGCAACTTTGATTAAAGCCTACATGGTCTTAATAATCTTCTTTAAAATAATTATAAATTTAAGGTTCAATTTTTATAGTTAAATTTAATTACTTACATTAATATAAGTACAGTAATAATAGTAATATTTATAAACATAATTAGCTTCATAGATTCCCACCTGCAATGGACGATGTCTACTACTTGATTGTAAACTTTTTTAAAATCGGCCTACATTATATAATTATCTAATTTATTTATTGTATTACCTGTATGTACAGATTTTCGATAAACTGTTGATTTAAAAAAAAAATAAATAACTAAGCTATGTTCATAGCTGTAGATTTAAACTGTATAAATTATTAAATACAATTCATACATACATGGGTTTTCAAATGTATGTGATAATTTCTGTAAGAGTAGATGTATGTCAATCAAATATAGTGTAAAAAGTTTAGATTTCTTCTCGGTTGTATTCAAAACTAATATATAATTAGGTGAAACCTCTATTGCCCGTTGTTTCTAAAAATCTGTTACGAGTAATTATCAGAGCATTTCAAACCATCTGCATCTAACCTCTTGTGCTACCTGTTCAGAAAATAAAATGTTAAGAGAAAAATACAAATTATTATTTTGATAAGATATTTTCAAATGTTCGTTACATATACGTATTTATTAGCGTGGAATTTCCACAAACAGAGCAGTTTTGCATCGAATAATAATATTAGCACAACCAAAGCGGTCATAAATTAAAATTCACAAGTATATAAATATTAAATAAGTAAGTACATGTTAAATAAGTACATCATTGATGTAAAAGTACCGAATTAGCCAAAACATAAATTATGTGTATACTTTAAAGATATTATTTATGAGATTTGTAATATCCCATAATCTCCTTTTAATTTGTTTCCCAACCATAGATATAATAATGTCATAAATTATGTATACTATGTATTCTTGATAACATTAAGCTGATCGGTCATCGTTCAAAGTCGCCCCACTATTCCGGTGACAGGCAGCCATAATTGCACATTCTGCACTGGCGTCCAAGTCTCAGGGATTGACTCTTCACACTGGGTAATGTATTCATACATTTAGCACTTCAAAACTCAAATATACTTCCCTCGGTAGACACAATCAATGCTATTAATTCTAGGATAACCGAACGATCGTTTATTTATAGTTACACAATTGTTATTTAAAAATCAGCAAATTATATTATACCAATTAAACGGTTAATTTTACAATAAAATTATGTTACGTTGGTGTAAAACCAAATAGCCAATCCTTCCGACCAAAATCATCATTAATATAACTTTTAGACAGTCTATTTAATCTTCAACCGTTTATTAATTTATCTATCACTTTTAGTATCTCTTTGGTACTAAATGTATCTCCTTAATGCTTGTGCTAATGTATATTTTGTCGTGCATAAATAATTTCTATAAATAATATTAAATTCGATAGTATCCACATTATCTATGATATTAGATTTAAACTGCATTTCTACGATTATCGAGTATAGATTTATCTTAAATGACAGATATACATATTTTCCAACATAGGTTAGATTTTTAAACAACTTTGAGCTTATACTTTACGAAACAATGTCAAACCGCCTTACGGTCTATGTTTTTAACGAGCGGTTTTTGTGACTGGAGCTTAAATACGTGTTTCCCGCGTGTAGGTCTATGGGAAATGGAGGCTCTAAATAATTTAAATAATATAGCTAATATTACTAATTGAATTATAATTTAATTACTTACTACAAAAATATATATAAAATTAGATAAGTATGCAAAAATATTTTTATTTAAATATTAAAACATAATTTCTTAAGATTTTAACCATTTTTATTAATAATTAATAACAAAGTACATTCTTCAAATTTGCTGCTGTAGGCACGTGTCTATATTGCTGTATGTAAATACACTACATTGTAATGGCTATATAATATGTCAAATGTATAATAAATATGTATTGTTACATTGCTATGCATGAAGTTAAGAATATAATACTACATCAAACCAACTGATAAGGTTAAATTATTCTATAATCCATTTTTTTTTTCATAAATATTTATATAGTTTTTTGTTATAGAATTAGCGGAGCTTCAATATCAAAGATTTTTTAGCCTATTTTAGTGTTTTTTACATGAATAAATTTTATTTAAATCTGGGATAACTTGAGTCGGAGGGAAGTGATTACACGAAGTTTGAAGAGTTAAAATATATATGAAATTCACAAATATTTTTATGCATGTAAAGATTAATTCAGCGTTAACGTTACTGACCTATAAATACAGAGAATGATAAAACTTCCAAAGGCCTTATTGCTTGCGAAATTATCTACTGATAAAAGTGTTGGTGATACTCTTTGGTGGTACATTTCTTTCCAAAAAAAAAAAAAAAATCATGGGATTGCGTTGAATATTGAGTACGATAAAAATTATAACCTCCCACGAAGAGTCTATGCGAGAAAATAGGTTGACATACTCGTATTTACGAGTATTTGATACTACATTTCTTATCTTTTCATGATGAGTTTAACACTTATGGTAACGGGAGAAACAATTGTTGTGTATAAATTGTCTTTAATTAAAAAAAAAAGTTCTAAATCACTACATTTCCGTCTTTTGATCGTAATCCGTTTACATTATAATTATTTTGTACATGTCATAATCAACTCGAAGACATAATATAGTTGATTAAATATGATAAAACATTTGTTGTGAAAATAAATTCATGCTATTCGGTGGAAAAAATGAAAAAGAGGGAAAGGTGAAATGTAGGTCGCATTGCGTTGAATTTGTTTTGTACGGGAAAGTGAACGCTGAAATGATAATATCACTGAACTAATACTAAGCATGGATTTAAACGCGTAGTTTTGCGCAAGTATTTTGAAACGTTGGCACACAATGCGGACACTAATGTAGCTATAAAGAAGAAATCGAGCGTGATTTGTTTTCTACGGACGAAAATGTAACAAATAATTTCGAGAAATATGTTCAAGAACGTTTTTTCATTTTTTATTTTTTTATTTTTTATTTTTTTTGCAAGTAGTAGAAATGTGTACAATAAGTTAATGACTGAATACATGGAGATTGTTAGCTATTTATTTTAATTTTTCATCGGTGACGTCAGGCGACGTTAGGTGCAGGGTGTTCATCAACGTCTACGGACAACAGTGGTACGCGAACAGGTGTGAATGCCTTGCACTGCAGGTGAACGGGGCCAGCGCTCAAGCCTCAGGGGGAAAAAAAAGAAAAGGAGTACAATAATAACGTAAAACGTCGAAATATACGTCGCACAAGGAAGTCGATAAAAATTAGCTCCTCCAATGATCAAATTTAGCAAAGTCGAAGATGGAGCTCTGATTGAATGTGTTGCTAAAAATGCCCCAATCTATAATGTCCCAAACAAGTATTATAAAAATTAAAGTACAACATATGGCGTGGAAGGACATTAGTGAAACCCCATTGGACGTGATGGTAAGTACAATTTGATAAATAATGAAAATCGCGTGTAATAAATACTAATAAGTGTAAGATGTTCATGTGCATAAATTACTCTCGACCACAATCGTTGACCGCGCGAAGGAAAACGTACCTTAACGGCGGAAAAATCCGATTGCAGACGGTCCGTTCTTCCTCGGCCACACGGAACCCGGTTAGCGGGTCGAATCGCGCGCGCTTTCTCGGCCCCGCGAGGAATTCCGTCGGACGCGCGCACGAGCGCGGAGGACGCCCGTCCTGCGGCCATTGTTCCGGGCGCGCGGTTCCGTAAAAACGGAAATAAGCTGCGCGACCCATCTCCGGACGGCCGTGGCGGCGACGAGCGAAAAGGCAATAAACGCGCGCGCGGGGCCGCCGTTCGGGAGAAGGGGGGGGGGGGTGCTCTCTCCGACGGTCGTGAGTAGTGCTACGCGCGCGAGCCACTGCTCGTCGGCAAGGGACGGCCGAGGGGAACCAGAGGGTGGAAGGGGGGTTAGTGCGGACGTTATGTGACACAGTACACATATATATACATGTATATAAATGTGTGAGTGTGTGTGTACTCGAAAAACGTGTCGTGTACCGCCGAGTAAAGCTGTGTGAACCGTGTGCGCGTACGTATACGCGCGACTGGCGTGCGGGTGCGCGTGCGGGCGGGTAAGCGCGCGCCCGCGCGCCGGTCGAGTATATCTTTACGGCGTGTGTGCGTGCGCGCGCGCCACCGTGGCCGAAGACTTAATAGACAGAATGGCGCATGTTCGCCGTCGCGGCAGGTATATAGGTATTACACGGTACACCGCTACTCTTCTACGCCGCGCGCCCGCTCACTACACCGTCGTAGTGCACTGCGCGCGCTACACGTCGCTCGCGCGCGTACATGGACTTTCGTGCACACGCTGCACGCGTAATACTACTACTACTATTATTACTACCACTACCGCTACCGCTACTACCGCTACCGCTACGGCGGTAACGGTTGGCGGCGGCTTCGGGGGGGGGACGGCTGGGTAAGGTCCCGGGACGCGACGGGGGGGGGGGGGGAGGGAAGAGGCTACCCCGGCGAGTCTGCCGCCGCCGCCGCTTTTCAGTACGTGACGGACGCGCGCGCATCGCGACACGACTCAGACGCGGGACTCAGCCGCCGCCGCTGCCGCCAGAACACGTCAAAACAAACAATATGTGAGTCGGACCGTTTTTTTTTTTTTCTTTCTTCCATCCACCCTCTTAGAAGTACTTATGTAATAACTTCGTCCCGAACGGGTTTTCCAAAATCTATTCTCGACATATTCGTAAATACATATGTGTGCCCTTTGATCGCGCGCCTTAACTATAGCTCGGTACCGTGTTGGTCGCGATCTCTGGCCGTTATAATCATTTTTCTTCGTCCGGTTCCGAATAAATGTATCGTTCGGTGGTCGCCGAAAATCGCTACCACGGTCCGCGCACTGTTACCACGTACCGTTATTGATGAGCGTTTAAACGAATAAAGAAATAGCTTAACGAACTGAAGTAAACGAATAAATAAATGGAGCGTTATTAAAATTTTAAAGTACGACCGGTTTCGAATTAATATAGATCATCGTCAGGTGTGTACCGTGCCAATGGAATCGCGGCCGAACATGAACAAATAAAAGAAGGAACACGTTTAGAAAAATTGCTCGTTTTAAATTAGGGTAAATAATTGATTACACTATCGAAAATTTTGCCAAAAATATCCGTTAAAATTCTGTACAATAATACTAATAATGTAAAAATCGCTTTTAAAACTATAATAATTTAATCAAACATGAAAAATTAAGAAAAAAAAATCCCCTTTTTTTAAATACTGGTATGTATATATACTTAAATGTAATTGTAATAATTTGTATGTTAATAAGACCAATAGTCATTTCAAAATAAGATTTATAGAACATATCCGAAATAGAATTAAAAAAAACTGCCCTTAATTCAAATTTTACTAAACGTGTTTTAAAAAATTACCATATTATATATTTTGATTTTTATAATGAATTAAATAGGGTTGTCAGATTTTGAATTTTCTAAACCTGGACATCGTATTAAATGACTCATTTTTTTTTTATGTAACGTTCTTATGGGATCAAAAATAAGTATATCCTTTAGAAATTTAAATGTTTATTAACTAATATAAAAATACATTATTATTTTATATAACTATGCCGATTAGATAACCATAATATAATGATAAAATATACAATATTATTCTATATTTTATTTGAAATAATAAAATATAAAATGTAATTTTCCCTTAACTTATTATATTAATATTATATATTAACTGGGACAACCTGAATAACCGCCTGGGATACCGAAACATACCTTTTAAAATGGGATGAATAGCAAGTTTAGACTTAGAAATATTAAATACCCAAAATAACATTTACATTAATTCAGTTTTAGAAAAATTACACAACCAAATAAACAAAAATAGCTAATAATTTTATAAATGTACATAAACGATTTCAAAAATAATTTCGTATGTAAATACAATTTAAATAATAATAATTAATAATAACTTAAGTATTTATATTTCTTAACATATCTATGTCTAACAAGAATTAATTTTAAAATCATTTCTTCTATTAAAATAAATTATCTCTTTGTAAAATGATCAATTTTTCTCAATGTCTTCCTTCCTATATTTTCTTAAATTCAGTTATGGTGTTATTGACTTGATAAATATCAAATAATGAGTTTTTAATTCGATACCGGTCATATTTTACGAATATAATAACACTCCAGGCTAAGCGTTTATTCTTTTATTAATTTATACATAAATTCATGAATATTAGTTGATGTATAGTGATAACAACATGATATATAATATACCCATAAATTAATTTTTATTGTTTTATTATATTTTACTATTATTACGGAAAATAGTAAATACAATGTCGATCAAATCATCTTAATTTAATATGACTTAGTCTTATATACAATTTGCTTTAGGAGGGGAGGATTAAATAGTTTTTATGTCAATATTAAACGTCCATTTGTATGCCTTCTTGGACGAAAAATTAATGTATTTGTGATTCCATTATAATTGAAAAATAATACATTTTATTCACATGTTAAAATATTCATGGTGTGCATATTTTTCATTCTAACCAATTTAAAAGATTTTTTTTAGCCCTTGGGGGAGTTTATCCCAAACTCTTCCACCATTTGTAAGCTATTATTTTTATGTACATATATAATATACAGTGTTTTGAAAGAACGTCGTTCGTTAACGCACGTTCACTTGTCCACGTTCATATTTTATAAATGAAACGTGAACGTCACTCGCATTTTTAAAATGTAACGTGAACGTACACACGACGTTTATATTTTTAATGAATTCCAACTATTTTTGGGGCGTTTTTATTTAAAATTTACCATTTTAAAAATATATTTATAAATAATAAATATTGATTATAATATGTTTAATTATAGGTTTTAAACACGAAGTATAAAATACTTAATACATTTTTTAAAGGTCCCATTTATACGGTATGCAAAATTACAATTTATAAATATAAAATATAAAAATTTAATTGACTGGCTAAATAAACTTATTTATTTTTTATAAAACTTAAATATAAGCATGTTCACTTTAAAAAAAATTAACATGAATGTGAATGAGTTCGTTTTTAATGTATTGAACATGAATGTAAACGTCTTTAATTTTTAAGTGAACGTTCCGAACACTGATAGTATACAGGAGCATTTACTAAAATGGATCTTAAGGGTTCTACCTCTCTTTCTCGTAATGCCAAATAAAAAATGTATACTTTTATCCACACTCAATAATCAGTAGCTTTTGTCAACATAAAGATAAAATTGTGGATAGGTGAACATATTTTGTAAACAATATTTTTCGTCGTTATTTGTTTTTTAATAATAATTTTTAACATAGTGACCATTGAAACTATAGTTTATATATATTCAAAAATAATTTCGTTGTAAATTCATCTGATTATGTACCTTTATGTATTATTATTATACACTAGAGTTATTAAACTGATATCGATGTCACGTCTCGTAAATAATGCGATTTAGTCCTTTATTCGACATTAATTTAATGTTGTTTTGAACCCCACCTTATAGGATTCGCAATCATATATATATAAAACAGTTGTAATAACAATATGTGATTTATCGTACTTTTACTTTCGCTTATAATATTAAGTAGTTCGACGATATTTTCTTTTACACCACTCAAAAAGTAAATAATATTTGACGGCTCTACATGTTGCAGTAGTTATATCCATTTTGATTTTGGGGATCATCACAAATCATTCTAAAATAACATAATAAATTATGCCTGGAAAATTATCATTTCTCTCAGAATGGTAAGTTAAATTAAACAAGTTGTGTTAAACGTAATTGGTTATTGGTAATTAATCAAATTCGTATGCTTATATGAAGAGTAATTTTAAAAAGATGGTAAAAAAGTTTATATTGACATAGTTATACTTATAGTGAATGTTATTAATTGCAATTTCGAGGCGATTAAATTACAAATACATTGTGCGTATCCACATATTAGATGATATTTGTTTTTAGTTTTAGTCTTTTTCATGGAATAAGACAGAATAAATAATAAGAGCAAAACATGGAAATTACATAAATTATTAAAAAACAATAATTTTGTGTTTTTTTAATATCATATGCATTTAATTGTATTTAAAATATATAATTATTAATGTTAATTATAAATATTGTCTATTTAGTATTTATACTATACGTTAATATATTAATATAGCTAGTAAACATCCTAGGTACTTTTAATGATTTTAAAATATATAAAATATAATACCCGTGGGTAAGGGAAATGATATTTGTACGATATTAAATTAAACTATAAATTAAAACACCTGGATAAAACCATTATTAGAATATTCTAAAATCAATGATAAAACAGAAAATGTTAAAATGTCTTACACATAATATTTTATTGTACATGTGACACAATTTTGTATTGTTTCTACTTTATAATCTCAATATAATTAAATTTAATCATTGTTAATCAGATAAAAATTAATATATAATGATAAAAACCATAATATTATAAATTAATTAAAAATCAATTCAAATAATTTTACTCGTAATTTTTAAGAAAATACGTTTTATTAATTACATTTAAGAATAAGAGCAAATATGATAGCTTAAATATTTAACACTTATGTTGGTAAATTAATCATAAACCTAAATTATATTTTTTATTTTAACGTGAAATTATTCATTAAAAAGTGTCAATTATTTAAAATAATCTAAAAGTAATTTTCATCTTTGGGGATTACTCATAATAATAATAATTATTTACTCAATATAGGTATGGGAAACACGGCATATTCCATAAACTTATTTAGCAATCTATTTCGATGAATGTAGAGACTATTTAAGTAAATAATTACACTTTTTTTATAGTTAAAAATTGATTTTAAGAAGAAACAGTTTTGTAATTTGTCAAGACTTGCTCTGTAACTATTAGAGATTTTTTTAATTTTCGTATTTCCTAAGTAAAGCGTCCATCCTTATTAAAATAAAATATCGTACTACAGTTTTAATAAATTTCAATAATCAAACATTTTAAAACGAATAAATTCTTCATTTATCATTCCACAACATAGCTAATATGTATTTATAAATATTTACTTTGAACGACAAATTTAATTGTTCTAAATATTTTATCATTAATGAAAATTATACAATTAAGTATTGTTTTCAAAAAAAAAAAAAAAAAAAAAAAAAAAATGAATAAAATAAAAGAAAAATGAAAAAATGAGCTACGTACGTCTTTCAAAAAACCTTTTTAAACGTGTACTATTGTATACCAGTCGCGTATTTAACGCATTTATGACTTATGTTCGATATAATATTATTATAATAATTCACCTTATTGTTATAATATTTGTGTTGTCATGAGTACGTTTTAAATAAAGTAAATACTGCACATTAATATTGTACTAATATTATCAAAGGTCCAACTCGACTAAGAAAATACGGTAAACGGATATTTATGATTGTAATCCAGTAAACAATAGGATATTTTCAATAAGTAGCACTCCTGTAAAATATACATAAGAGGCATATAGCTTATAAAATATATCGTTGCGTATCTATAGAGCTTCAACTATTTTTTTTATAAACACGCTTTTTTTTTTTTTAAATCAATCTGTATAATACATGATGATTATTATATTGTAAGAGTGCACCAAAGTGTACATTTTGATTCCGAGCACGAGTCATGCGGACGACCCTAACCGTTTGTTGCGGATTGCGTTCGGAAAAGGGTAGACGGTTTGACGCCCCAATCCCAAAACAAGCAACATCGGTATCTGTACATTATGTACGCATAGTTCACATTATCAATTCTCCGAAAAATAGGTATGCCTCAACTTTTAATATAGCTTTAACTACAGAAAAAATAACGGAATAATAAGACACATGTACAACTAAAACGCGTCTGAGAAATATAAATCTAAATAATCCGAGAGGTAAATAATCTTTTCTTATCAAATTTTGTGGTTATGTATACATTTACCTATTCAATTAGCAAACTATATAATTAATAAAATATCTTATTTATAATATATTCTCTCTATCCCATGTATATTTTCAAAAGAAACTAGTTGTCAATCATTTATATAATCGAATAAATAATATAAGTGTATATATTTTAATTAAAATTATTTAAAATCGTTGACGTTGTAACCAAATAATACTTAAATGAATAGTAAAATAGTGAGTTTTATCCTTGGCTTTCGTTTTCGTTTTCAAAGAGTATAATAATGGAATTTACAAAATATATACCACACACTTAAACATGAAAAGAACATGCAACAAATATTTAATATCTCTATATGTCCTCTACCGGATTAAGTCATTAAACGCTTTTGTATTTTGTATAGTATTTACCGTATACAGTATAAATAATATTTGAAATTGCAAAAATAAAACACTGTTTGAAGTTATAAATTGTGTATAGGAGCTCAAAAAATAATTAAAATCTCAATGCGTTATATTTATTTATTGATGATCAATATTGATTTTGAAATTCAATTGTTTCATTTGCTTCTTGTGAGTATTTACTATGTTTTTATTAACAATGAGAAGTTATACGTTGCCTACACGAAGAAAGGCGATGTATTTAATATACATTTATTTATTTAATTATCGGATTTTTGGTCCAAGTCACATGTCTCAGCAAAGGCGAACCTCTGGTCATTCCGTTGTCCTTATCACTATCGACGCGGCCGAACTATTTACAGAGAGTAAATCTTTCTTAACTTCTCCACAGTAGCAGGGATGGAGAGCGCATTGTAGGATTGCACTGTCTAAATCGGTCGGTGGGGTGTAAAAATCGATTTGGCAAAATACGTTTTTCCCTTCTACTCGCACTACCCCTTTCATCATCGTGATGAAATATCCGAATGATAGTAATATGGGTCGAAAGGAACGGCGGCGGGCAGGATTGTCACGTAAGGGTGTGCGTGGTGGAAGAAGTGTAGGACGGAGGGTGGTGGTAGTCGAAAGAGTTTTTAGGGACGACCGTTGAAATTCGTCGTCAGGGAGATTTGCACACAGCGGTAGCGCGGTACTAAATAATGAAGACGAAATCAGCTGCAGTGTACCAGTCCCTCTTCGTCTTTATGTATAACATTATATTTATGTATATATATATATATATATATATATATCCATGTTCTCCCCTTTTGTGAATATTTGCCCCATTAGCAGATTGATTCAAGCGTTTTACCGGCTGTATAATAGTATCCATCTCACAAAGTTTCTTTCCAAGCCCTGCACCCTGTCATCCGTCCACTACTATAGTTATCGTGTTTACCCTGCCGTTGGGTTTTCTTTTCTTTTTTCCCTGTTCACGACGTGTCACTTTGATTTTTCAGAAGCGTCATTATATACAAAATAGGATCTTAAAGACGTGGACAAAACTTTTCCACAGTACTTTGCTGCGTGGATGTCATGCCATCGGTTGTCGCAAACATGTTGTCGCCCCAGTCCATCTCCACTTCGTCTTTCCTTAAATTGGTTCGACGTGAAATTACAATAATTATAATAATAGTATTAATAATAATAATAATTATTATTATTATCACCTGAAAATATGTTATCGTTTGTTACAATAAAAATATAAAAAAAGAACCGGATGGGCCTCGCTCTGCTGTACAGTTGGGGGTGGAGTGCGACTCGTTCATAGGATAGGTCATTACAATGGATTTGTTAAATTTTAATTCAATGATAGGTATCATTGTATACAAAAAACGATTCTGAACGGAGATGATATGTTAGTCTAGAACAGGGGTCTCCAAACTTTTTTATTGAAGGGCCACAAAAAATATCAAATTTTCTTAGCGGACCAAAAGTTTATTAACACATATAATTTTTAATTTTATGAAAATATAAGTATACAAATATAAGTTAACTTTAAATATTTTTATAAAATATTGTCTACAATATACTTAAATATAATTGGTATAAATTTAAATGATAATAATATATACATTGTAATTTTAATAATTTTTTTTTTTAATGAGATTTATGAAATTGATGTTTTTCTGCTTATATTCGATTGAATCGAGGTTGTATGTTGCTAGTTCCAATTTTCAAAATTGACTCCAAGTGTTTGTCAGTCATGGCCGATCTATATTTCGATTTGATGTATTTCATTTTAGAAAAAGTTTGTTCGCACAAATAAGTCGTAGCAAATACAGATATATATATTCAATTGCAAATTTTTTTAAATTTGGATACTGTATACCTGGGAGAAATTTATAAAAATCAACTAAAGTCTCTTCACGATGTTTGATTTTCAGTGCATCATTACTTTGTAAATCAATCATTTCCATTTGAAGGGTAGGAGGTAACTTCTCAATATCACAAATAAACGGGTTTTGAAAAATATTTATTTCTTCCGATTTTACGTCAAGGTTAGAAAAACGTTGTTTAAATTGGATTTTAAGTTCAGAAATTATTTTTTGAGCGAAGTCGACTGCAGATTGTGTTTTTGATTCTTTGTTATATTTATCACAAGTAGAAAAATGAATAAAACAATTTTTTTGAAATTTGCGTTTCAAATAAAATAAGTTTTTGCCTAAATGCTTTTACTGATGTGTAAACATCGAAAATTAGAACATCTTTACCTTGTAATTTTAGGTTGAAGTCGTTCATATATTTTGTGATATCCACTAAAAAAGATAATTTCCAAACCCATTCACTATCTGTAAGTAAAGGCAATGGTCGATTCTTATCAATTAGAAATATTTCAATTTCATTTCTTAGTTCAAAAAATCGCAATAGGACTTTTCCGCGACTAAGCCATCGAACTGCTGTAAAATACCTATGGTATATCTGGGTACTCTGTTTCTATTTCTTTCAAAAAATCTTGAAACTGACGATGTCTAAGTACGCTAGAGCGAATAAAATTTACTGTTGATATTATTGGATCCATAACACAAGACAAGTCTAAAGTTTTTCCGCATAATGCCTGCTGATGTATAATACAATGCAAAGTCATTGGTTTAAAACCTTATTTTTCACAATTCGTAAATATCACTTCAATTAAACCTTTTTTTGTGCCACACATATTTCTTCCGCCATCAGTAGTGATACATTTCAAATTTTTCCACTTAAAATTATATTCTAAAAATGATTCTTCGATAACTTTAAATATGTCGATACCTGCCGTAGTTCCATGCAAGCTATGTACAAAAAGTAGTTCATTTGAAATTTCTAAATCTTTATTAACACTAGACTCTAGAATATAATAAATTGTTGTTTATAAATATTGTAATAAATATATTTTAATTTAAAACGAAAAATTTAAAAAAATCGTATATTTAAATTGTCCATAAATAAGTCAAAATATGTCGAAATAGTTTGAAAACTTAATCATTCATAGAAAACGTCAATATAAACATTTGGTGAATAGTTCAAGTTACGTTATTTGGTTTTTGAGTAAGAGCATATTCCAAAAACCGATATGATTTGTCAGTCTAGAATATTTTATATTATATTATGTTTTACATGTAATTGTATGTCAATATTCGCTGTTCGAACGCTTATAAAAAAAAATTGTGCCTATGGATTTCAATAATTTTTGAATGACAATAAGAAAAAGTTCAGTGGAATCTTCTATTAAATTTTCAAACATTTTGTACCAGCCAAATCATTGATTATAAAAAAAAAAAGAAATTTAAAAAAATCGAATATTTCAAATGCTTATAAGTAGCTTAAAAATCATTATAATATTTTGAAAAAAATATGACATAAATCAAATGCCAATCTTAACAGTTGGTAAATATTTCAAGTTTTTGCGACTTATACTTTTTGAATTATAACAAATATCAAAAATCGTTTGAGGATAAATCGCTATTTTATGCAATTTCGTAAAAATTTAAATTTCAAACGGTAATAACATTTTTTCCTTTAAGTCCGGTAGAAATTATTTTATAAATTTTTGAAGAGTAGTTTATGGATAATTTAGTGTTAAAATTTTGAACCTTAAGTATAAACAGAAACATTTTTATGAATTTTCAACTACAAAATAACTTGCAAATTATAGCGATTTTAACATATTTTATATAAAATTTGAACTTTATGATATTATAAAAATTTGAGTGAAACGATCTCCAATATTTTTTAGTTGCGATAAGTTTAACTTATAATAAATCTTGTATTAAATTTTCAAGAGTTTTCGGACAGCCAAATACATTTTATAGATATTTAAAAAAAAAAATTGATTCCATCACTCCGTTCAGAATCTAAAAACTTACAGAAGTCGAAAATTTAAATTGTCTATAAATAAGTCAAAATAAGTCAAAATACTTTGAAAATTTAACGATGCCAAAGCCAATATAAAGATTTAGTGAAAATTCCAAGTGTTTGCAGTTTTTCGTTTTTGAGTTAGAGCATTTAAAAAAATGTATTTTGTCAAAACGTGAATTTGCGTAAAATGTCCCGTTTTTTCGTAATTTTTTAATCGTTTTTTCCGACGCTTTTAAAAAGTACTGTAAAAATTTTATTTTTGACTTGCCAAAGTACCATCTGCATTCACTTTCCTTTCAGAAAAGTTGCTGTTTAAGAAAATTGAAGCATTTTTACTGCCAAAAAAGGTGTCGTCAGACACAAAAAAAAAACACACACACATCATTGTAAAACTAAGATTCCATCACTCCGTTCAAAATCTAATATAACCATAAAATTCGATGTTGTAAAATATAATAATAATCGTAATAGATGTATCAACAAATAATCGACGTATTATACATTGTCATCATCTTAGTAATATAAATTGTATTCTGTATTACGCTGTGAATTCTCGTACCTAATGGGTTTAAATTATCTAATACTCGTATATATTAATAATATTTTATGTATACCTTTTCTGTATATAAACACTTATCTCACTCTCAATGTTCAGCTTACTCAAACGACAAAAGTAATAAATGATAATATAACAATCATTAATATTTTGCGAGAAAATGAAAAAATAAAAAATACGGTCTTTGATCTATTGCAGAGTTGAGAATGACGCTGAACACGCGTTTTTGTGACACAATAGAACATTTTACTCGAAAACGACGTCCGTAATATTGTTATTTTCGCTTCGCTGTCTACAAATCGATAAAGTATATACGAGCTTTGTATATATATATACATGTATACTTTGACTAACGGTTGAAGTTAACAATACTGCCAATACAATATGCTAGATAGTTATATATTATTGTAGAAATGTTACACAACTGAATATCAACAATTGGTTTTGTAAGGTGATGTCGAAGACGAAGATAAATAATTTCCCTAAATGAATCTGTTGCATATCAACTTAATCCAGCGAGAATTCACTAATTCACTCCTGTGGCCCTTAATCTATTTAAAACATTCTAGTTTGAGACTACCTGTCAACAACGCGTGAACAGTACATCATATAACAATATTAATATATCGTAATGACGAACTCATGCCATTAATAATAATTGTGATATGCATAATATAGGAGGACAAAATATTTTTCAATCAGTTAAATCGTCTGATTGGTTGGTGAAAAAAACAATCAAGCAATTATCGTCGTCTAAGCCGTTATTTAAGGGGGAGGACTAAGTGTTTTCATTTCGGTCATTATTTCTAAATTTGTTTTTAATTTAATATATTCCACGACATAATATTGTAAAGAGATTATAATATTTTAAATCGAATACACACCATAATTTGCATTTATTAAAATAAACTGCGATATTCACGAGTCATGGTCGTAAATCGTTTGGTTTAAACCCAATTCAATTTTCAACGAGTCATAGCAGTTGTTTATAAAGATTGCGTGAAAGAAAGGGTAAGCGATGTGGAAATGAACGACGAGATAGAGGAATGTTATCGCCTCACCACACTCCTTTCCTAAAACTTTATATACGATTTGAACTAACGAGAACCGTTTAATATATGAATGTGTGTAAGTTTATACAAAATGATTACGTATTTCAAATATAAATATGTATGCATATATACATAAAAAAAAACCTTATATTAAAGATTATTATCGCGTATGCCGGGAAATGTTTCATTTTTAATAATGCTCATATTGCGTACATACCTATATATATATATATATATATATATATACTCGGACGGACATGTTACAGATATTATTTGGGCATTTATATATTTTAATTTGTGTGTAATAGTGGTAAGATTAAAGTTCTTAAACATAATATGCAAAGAATAATAATAATTCGAGCGAGCGTACTGAGAAGCGTAAAAAATGTTTCAGACAGCGTGTGATTAGGTTAAAAATGTTTACTTGATGCTTACATGTGTATTATATAGGTACTACGAGGAAAATATTTGCTCGGTATAAATCGAAATAATAGGCTTACCTTTATATCTCGTTTATATATTCGATATGTCAGTTCGAATGCACTATTATACACGATTTATAATATGTGATACTGATGTAAAAAATAATAGTTTTGAAGAAAACAAAAATGCATAACCACTTATGCACATGAGTACGTTGTTGTGTCGCCGGGAGCAAAAAAAAAAAAAAATAAAAACACGTTTCAATTGCGCAAAATTTTAAAAAATTGATACGTAGGGATCTTTTTCGTATCACGATTCTGGCGTACACCGTTTGGGCGAATCGACCCAAAATATAGTCTGTTTGGGCGAATAAATAGATACCGTTTGGGCGAGGGCTTATTCAACTAATACTACCATTTGGGCGAATAGATATAAACCGTTTGGGCGAGGGTTATTTAACTAAGAATACCATCTGGGTGGTATAAAAATGCTTATAATTTACATTCAACAATTAATTAAACAAAATTATATAAAATATAAATAATTAACAATAAGTTATATTTAAAAAAAAAAATTAATATGAATATTGATAATATTATTATATACATTATAAAACTATATAAGTAGTTAGTAATCTACAGTCAAAAAATTATAAATAATAAAATTAAATTACAGATAATATAATTATTAGTAATTTTTAAAGCAATCTATTGGCCTGATATATTAAACCTAGACATTTTATGTAGTCTAATTAATTAATTTAAGATTAATAATGATTAGCAAATATATCATCATTATCTGTCATCAGGTTTTTACCTCGCACAGGTAAAAATAATTTCACTCGCCCAAACGGTACGTATGATAGTCGCCCAAACGGACTATTATTTTTTTGGTCAAAATTATTACCTTCGCCCAAACGACAACCGCCCCACGATTCATGGATTAGGATGCAGTAGCAGACATAAACCTTTACCCGCACACGTATAATAATATTGTACGCGCATGCTAATAATTTGAAAGTACACCCTAAAAATCTGCATTGATAATGATTGTTATGTTATGATACGAGTGAGTGTATACGACTATTATATGGCATTATATAGCATCGAGATTGGTTACTATTCATAAAACATTTATATAGGTATGATTACAATTCAACGGTGTTATACGCGACTTATTAGCAAACATTTTATTGTACTACATCGCATCATATATGATGAATGTATTATTTTTAGCATCGTATAACGTTATGTAAACTACACAAAGCGCATTTTAATTTGATGTAGTTTTTTTTTAAGTTGCAACAAAATATCGTAAGCGTCGTTCGTATTTTTAATTTCTTTTAAATTTGTATATTTAACGTGCAAATGAAATATTATTTTTAAAACTCATCTCTAATATTTGCATTTTTCTCGAATCTCCCGACTCTTGACTAAATACTTAAAACTTTATTCCACCCCAACATCGCATTTCTACTTTCAACCATTCCAAAAAACAATCTTTTCAACTGATTAAACCGTAAGTGGTACCAAAGGCCTACATAAGTTCTTGTGATAATTCCTAAAATCGAAATTAAAGTGTTAATAAACACAACTATATTTTATTATTATTATTTGTATACATTATATGTCTCTAATCACTGTATTTAAAAGGGAAAAAAATTGAATTTTTTACTTAAAATCAACTTTGTTGAGTATCTATTTTTGGGTGTTTTGATAGTGGATGGTGGAGTGATAACATCATAGTGAAATATTTCTATTGGTGATAATAATAATAATAACGACTTAAGAGAAATGTTAACCAAAAAACTTAAATAACTCAAAGCCAACCGAAATAACTTGGTTAAGTTTTTGATGAAAGTTTTCAATGAGATTAACTAAATTAAACGTTATAGAGGTATTTATTACGGACGATTACTCGAAATGTTGATTTACCCAAATTTTTGGTCATTATATTTATACCTCATAATTTCATAAACAGTCGTGTATTCAAATACAAATACCTGCTGCAATAGTGTATCATAAATTATCTCTTACGACCATTCAAATATCTTACTAAGTTGAAGTTTTATCGTGACGAAATGATTAATATAATTAAATTGTTAGATTTCATTAACGATATAAAAAAAAAAAAAAAAACATTTTTGATTGCTGAATATAAAATAAGAATAAAAATAGTATTTTACAGTTCACAACAACTTTTATAAAAAATTAATCCACGACTGCTTCTTCGATCGTTGGGAGATTATTTACTAATGGTTTTAGTATAGATTTTTTTAAATACTTTTGGAAAAATACATATCTAGTGTCCAAGGCAAAATTATAATTGCTCTGATATATAAACATTATAATTATTACTACTTATCTGAAGAATGTCAAATGAATAATTTTTAATTATAAAATTTCGACAGAATTAATTTACGTACAAATAAAAGTAAAACGAAAAAAATAATATATTAGAAAATAAAACTTACTGTTTAATATTAAATGAGAGTAAATCCGCTTTGAATAAAATAGATTGGTCCTGTCAATTCTCACTAACTGAATTTTTTATATTATTTTAATTATTTGCTTATTATATAGTTAGAACAATATATTTTTTTATTTTATCAAAATTAAAAGATTATAGACAAATTATACCTGTGATATAAAATTATAATATTTATAAATAAAATATATTTACAGTTTGTTTGTTAAATTGGGGGAACTTTGAAATTTAAAAAAATTAAATATTATTGAAATTAATAATAGACTTAATCAATAGAAATAATACTTAATTTACGAAATTAATGATTTTGAACTGAAAATGTAATAAAATAATTCTATATGGCAGAATATTATATTTCTATAATATATAATTCTATATTATTTTTATAAAAATGATTTATAACTGAATAATTTAATTTGATTTTTTTTTATATATTATACTCGTATAACGAAAATACTAACGATATTCTTATATTACAATAGATAATTTTTCATTGATAAACTTTACACTTATACACAATATTATTTCTCTCATTATATATAAGTATAATTATACTATATATCAAAATATTACGAAAGTAAACTTTAGTGGCTTTGCTCAAAAAGCGACGATTTTTCATTGCTTTCAAATTTGAAGATAATAATTCGATTCACATACCTGACACTAGTTTGTATTCAATCGAATTATACTAAACGGATAATAATTTATTTTTTAAAATATTTTTTTTTATATATTAATTAATTTATTATGAAATATTATTATAAAATATAGTTAGTACTAAATATTCCATTAGGTTATTAAATGTATAGAATTTATGTGTACATAGTATGCTATAACTATAAAATATGCTACTCTATGGAAATAATAATAATAGTAGACAGGTACCTACAAAATCGAGGTCTTTGGATAAGTCACTAGAAAAATAACACGGTTATTGGTCTTGGTGTGTGACCTCGGTGTGGTGAAAATTACTGGACATCCGGTTGATAACATGTAGTGGTCGAATTGGTGAAAAAATATTAAACCAGTACTCTTTTTGATTTGCTTTCAGTGTGATTCCAGAGCCGGTTAGTTCTCTCTACATGCGTGTGCTGCAACACTTCCGTTTCCATTGTCGACGACGACGGAACTGCAATGGCAGTCCGGATGGCTACGAAACAGTATTTTTCCACTAACAGTAATAATAATGATATCATCGTCGTCGTCCTATGTTTTGCCATTCTCGTCTTGAATCCAGGTAAGTTTGAATAAAATAGTTATTGTTATAAAGCTAGTACATTTTTTTTTATGTTGAAATTGGAAAATTTTTGTTTTTTTAATTTTAAAATGTGCACAATTTGTTAATTTAAATTTGGCTCGAATTGTTTTTCCTTGAATCACATGCAATTGAATCAATGCAAATTCCACCACTCTCCACAACATTTTTTCTTTGGTACCTATTCAATTGTGGTTTTCATAAATGTATGCTTTATTAATAATTCTAAATAAAAAAGTGTAATAATATTGTAATATATTTTTTGTGAATCATATTATTAATGTACACCCCCTTAATCCACCACTAGTTATACGCTAATAACTGATATTACATTTTGTTACATATTATATAATTATTACTGTACGAGTATTGTACTGTTTATTGACAATCATGGAAAAATTCGTTAAAAACAATACACTATAATAATACCTATTAGATCAAATTACTTTACTAAATTAAGCATAGACTTTAGAATATAATATATTATTACATTAAAAAAATTATTGATACTTAAATATTAAATGGTTATTTAGTAATTAAATATACACGAACTAACGAAATAAATGATAAACTGATAAATATTCACCAGGAATAAATATTATTAAATATTTTGATCTTTATAACTTTCAAAAATTAATTTAGTTTACTGTTTAAATTATATACACGATGACTATTGTACATATTTTGTGTACGTGTTATCATGCCGATTTTTGCTGTATAACAATTACTCAAATAAAATCTAAAAAATTAAGTCTCAAATTTTAAATTTTTAAATCTCAAAATATTTAAATTTTCCGCTTAAAAGTTACACGTAAAAAATTTATTTTATTGATTTATTTTATTTTTTTAAATAATTACACAGTCTCCACGCATTAGGTCTGACGACAAACTATAATTTTTTCCATGATCATTGAATATTTCTATTTGTTGTTTGCGAGCATTTTCTATAGTAATATATTGATATGATTAAGGATCAGAAGCGATTATTTTTTGTTCTTACTGTGTTATTCGGTTGATAATTGTTTTATATCAATATAGAAAGACGTATATTAAAATATGTAGGTTAAGTTGGTGTTTACACAACGGTCGTAAGTCGACCGAAAGAGGTAAAAACTTTTGCTTGTAGGTACACGTGTTTTCGACGGCGGCTCGAGTCACAGCGAACGAAGGTGGTGGGAGAAGATATGTGCAAAAGTTTGTCGGGCCGTATTGTATTATTATTAGGTCGTTATTCAACTTTCAACGGCATCCGCCTCCGTCATCTTCATGGCGGCACACGCGGACCCCAATTACGGGCTTTTGCGCTTATTAATCTATATAATCTATATTCATATTATATTATGATGTATACATATGAATTTTTATCGGATCTTTCTTGCCGAACAATTGTCTTTGAGGATATATATAAATTATAATTGCAGCGTGCATTTTTAGCATTACACTTTACTATTTATTGGCTATATGCAATGTATATGCAATGTACTGCAGAGGTAACAAATATGGAAAATTGATCGATCGCAGAATTTTCTGAAAAAAAATATAATTTTCCACATCTAAACATTTGTTTTGAAATAATAGTATATCTTAAGTTTATATCAGTGCTTTTTTAAGTATCGTAATTTTTAAAACTAAAAAAAATAAAAATCATCCTTCTATCTTATACAGTCCTAGAATTATGTATCCGTACGTTGAACAAGCGTACATTGTACAACACATAATTGATATATTGTGTTCATAAATTGCTATTCACTGCACACCGACCATATGTATATGTATGGTATGTTTTTCAGGTTTATGAATTGTATATTGTTTTAACTTTCAAAAACACTGCTTTGCCAATAAAATTATCATCTTATATACAATACATATTATTTAAAAGTTGTGTATGACAAATGAAACTTTGTTTATTATAGTAATGTAAATTATTTATAATTATGATCTTGACGTTAAATAATTGAAAACACTATAATATAAATATATTTCCAATGAAAAACAATAACATCAAGACACTAGTTCGTCATGACGAATCATTAATGCTTGACAAATCAACAATAGAAATATTTTTAAATATGTAAGATTTGTTATCACGATAAATACGAGTATCTATAGAAATAATCAAATTGTCCATAGATTTTTTTACTTGTAAATATAATTTTAAATTATCACATTAATTTTATTTATTTTTTTTTTTTGAGATTTTAAAAATGTATATGATGTTTTCTCACGTAAACTGTATAAATCAATTAAATAATCAAATATGATTTTCCTTTTTCACAAAATACGAGCATATTCACATTAATTTAAATACATTTATAAAATTCACCAACGCATATCCTATTTTTAATAATGGCTTTAAATTAGAATCTTAGTCATATCAAAAAATTACATCGCAATTAAAGTAGATAGGTAGGATTGTCAATAATTAATTTATTTTTGATGAAAGCCTATTATAATATTACCTATATAAATTGATTAAAGGTTATAGGTGCATTTTTCATTTTTTGCTCGAACATTACGTACTTACTTTTAAAAAAAAAAATATAATAATAATATTAATAAAAATTACATAATGTTCAAAATATATTTAACTTTGTTAACACAATGAATATTTTATTATGATTTTAATGAGTTTATTATATACATGTTATTAAATTATTTTCATACAGTTTTAAAAATGATTAAATTGTTGGTTCTTTTTTATAGTTTTAATTATGAAAACAATATTGATTAGTTAATATTTGATTCATTTTTTTTTTATTAAAAATATAACCTTTAATCATGATTTACATATACTTTTGGAATTAGCTTAGATTTTATAATATTTTTTT
This sequence comes from Sipha maydis, assembly GCA_034509805.1. Lineage (NCBI taxonomy): Eukaryota > Metazoa > Arthropoda > Insecta > Hemiptera > Aphididae > Sipha > Sipha maydis. The sequence continues at coordinate 131,320 of JASXSY010000688.1, read as the reverse complement.
CTGTACGACAGCTTATCATAAAAAATTCAGCTTATAGAACAAAAAACTTTAATAGCCAAAGTATAAGTTCTAAATATGGTTTAAAAAAAATAAAAATAATCTAAAAATTTGAACAGAGTTAAACATATTCAATGCATTACTGGTTACAATATTATATTATTTGAGAATAATATTGCCCCTAACTCACGATAAACTAGTTTAGAGATTAATGTCTTAGCAAATTTTTAATTTCTAAATCTAAAGCAATTTAATATAATAAAGAATCGTAAGAATTCTATATTAGATTTAATTCTATCCAACTCAAATATTTTAGTTTCGTGTGAGACGTAAACCTTTATATAATAATGAATTGGTATATAATTTTTCTCAATGTAATTATAACGTCATTAAATTAAATTTAGCATCTATAGATTGGGCAGTTGTATTCAAAGATCAATGAATAAAAAGTGCTGTTAGTAGTTTTATAATATTATTTTTTAAATTATTGACCGTAATTATGCAAAATAAACAAGTATATTTTAGTAAATACTCAGTTTGGTTTAGTTCTATATTGAAGGACTTAATTTTCAAAAAGAAAATTGCTCACAAATTATATAAACTTATATAACTCCTACTCCAATTAATTATTATATATTTATAATATATACAAATAAAATATGTTTTTTTTTAAGGTTCGAACTCAGTGTAAATGTCAGTCCAAGGCCAATTATAGTAAATATATAACATATACACAGGATTCTTTATAGTCAGATCCTAAGAAATTTTGGCAATTTTTAAAAAGTAAACGATCAAAAAATTCTCTACCAACTATTATATATTAGTTTATGAAAATCAGTCAATAAGTGGTTGTGAAGAAATAGTTCGAAGTTTTGCACAATAAAATGTTTACGTTAATTTTGAATCGACTTCAACTACTCATAACTTTTATAAATTTTCCCCAGATTTTACCTCTCAATTAAACTTAATTTCTATGGCCTTAAATACTATTGATGTTTTAAATTAATTTAATGAAATTCTTATAAATTTAACCTTGGCCCAGACATGATTCCTAATATTTTCTTTTTAAATTGCAAATTCATATAAACTATTCTACTGTTGTATTTATTTAATCTATCTCTATCTACTGGTACTTTTCCAAGTTTATAAAAATCAAGTTTTATTATGCCAATCTCTAAGGGTGACGATGAAAATAGTCTGACTTATTATCGTCTAATTTGTCTACTTTCAATAATTCCAAACATTTTTGAATCAAGCATATCTAAAAAATTACTCGATTGCTATCTCCATTAGTAAATATGATGACCAACATGGTTTTAGTTTTGGAAAATATTACAAATCATTTAGTTTTCCAAAAATTCATATCAGAAGCTTTTTCATGTAGATCTCTACTTGATTTTATTTATGCAGACTTTTCTAAAGCGTTTAATAAGATAAACTATTCTATACTAATATTTAAATTACATAACATTGGTATTCATGGCCCATTTGTTTATTGGATATCCATCTACATATGTATCAAATAGGGAAAAAATTGTTAAGTATAAATATTTTAAATTTAATCTAATCAGTGTGATTTCAGGTGTACAGTAAGCTTCACATTTAGCTCCATTATTATTCTTATTTATCAATGATTTACATTTTTTACATTCTAGTAAAACTATTTTTGCTGATGATTTGAAATTATTTCGATGAATAGATTCCCTTAACGATGCGCTTTTATTACAAATATATTTCAATGATACGAGTTCAGGAAATTAGTGATTTAGGTTTTTTATTTCATTCAACTCTTACATACTGTTAGGAAATCGTCGACAATTTTAGGGTTCATTATTAGAAATTATAAATACTACTAATCCTGTGGTATTTTTAAAACATTATATACTTATTTAGTCCGTTCAAAAATAGAACGTAATACTTTGGTTTAGTCACCATACTTAAATTAAGAAATTTAATGTTTGGATAATGTTCAAAATCGATTTCTTTGTTTTAAATTTTAACATTTATCAAATTAAATTTAACTCGTGTGTCCTCAACAATCACTACTAAATTTATTATTTCTAGTTATCCGAACGAGGTAAAATATCTATGAAATTTTTATTTAAGTCTGTTAATGATTTTATTAATGTCTCAAAAGTTTAGGTTCACTCAATTATAGTGTCTCTTAATGTAGAATTAGTTCTACCACTATGTTTGATAGCTAAAGAAATAAAAATTGAATTGTTTAACTTTAATTCAATTCAATTATTTAATAATTATATAAACAGTATTGTTTGTATTTAATTATTTGTATAATTTTTGTTTGTTTATACGTTAATATAGAAATTTATAAAAATTTATAAAATATTGTAATTGGATACTATGATCCCTTGAAAATTTAAATAAATAAATTATATATATATATATATATATATATATATGATTATGTGCGATTTATCCACCCTCACAATGATATTAACGATACTTGCATTTAATAACAATACTAACTTAATTATTATTTTAAATAGTATTATTTATAATATTATAACAAAACCAATGGTACCATTTAAAGTACGGCCAACGAATCCTTATGCTATTGCGTTTGGGTTTACCAGCGATTTTCTTCGTTTCAATTATCCGAGCATTCATAGGGTGAGTGACAACAAAAAGAATAAATCGAAATAAAAACAACAAGGCGCGTATACATTGTATGAGGAGAGAGAGAAAATGTTTTTAAATCCCCCACGAGGACCCTATATTTCACGTGGTATCTGAAACTGTTTTCGCGCGCACTAAATGATAACGTCATACCGTTCTTAGCGTGTCGTTCCAGCAAAGCGTCGGGTGTTAACGAAATTATTACACTCGGCCAGTGATTTATAATTTAACTTAAAATTATGCGCCGTCACCAAGTTAAATCATATTTACTTCTGTTTTGCATTTAATATAACTACGCCGTTTGCCATAATGTTACTGCTTGCACGTTAAACTGGTAAAGAGTAGATGCAGCTGCAGACAACGATAATAATGAACAACACGCGATCACTACACACTACTCAGTTACATGTTATGGATTTTTATAATATATTGGCTAAAATCCTTCGTGTAACATTTATTTAAAGGTTCATAGCATTCATAAACACGTAAACAGATGATTGTTCTTAACCTGTTACCCATCGGCCGTCTTATATTTTAGTGCTATTGCTAAGAACTTTATTTAAATTTATTTACAAATCGAAAATCTATATACACTGGGTATTGTATTATTATTGTTCATTGTAAAAATCCGCTAAAATACAGGTTCCGAGAGATGAGTTGTATGATGTATACGTACAACATATTATGTTGTTTTACATTTAAAAACAATGATAGATCATTACACAATCGAAAAACGATTCTAAACGAATAGGTTTGTGTAAATATTCAGGTTAACAATTTATGATGTTCAAGATTTTATGTTATATAATTATCATCCATGTCTTAAATTTAAACTTTTGTTTTTCAGTACCCAAATATCAAGAAATATTTTTATTACAGTTTTAGGACATTGATAATACTAAATTTAGGTAAAATATGAAAAATGTTAAGTTATAAAGCTATTGAGTTTAGTAAATTATATTTTGCATAACATTTTTTGGTTAAAATGTACGTTTTTCTATTTACTTTCTGTCAAAATGTATAGTTGTTATTTTCAAGCTATTGACATTTTAAGAAACTTGAAAAGTTTAACTTCTTTTTTCAAAAAAAAATATAGTAAAAATAAATAATTTGTTTCGTTTATTATATAAAAAACAATTTTCCCGTAAGATCTATGACAATTTACCATTAGACAATAAAAACTTTAAATAAAACAAAATAGGTACGATTTTTTTTTTTCTTGACAAGTATAAACTTACACTCGTAATATATTTTATTGAATATAAATACCATAAAAATAGTCATCACAATTAGTTTCTTTTATTGAGATTAGGTTTTTATGGCCGCTATCTCATTTGGACATGTATTATTAAATATGTACTATTAAACTTTTTTTTTTTTAGATGTATAATGTACACGCGCGCACAAAACAAATCCACCGAAGCAGTCGTGTTTTAAACAAATCAAATTTTTCCGTGTATACACTTACTCCGTTACGCCTTCAGTACAATCGTATTATGAAAGTGACTTATCCACTTAACATTAGTTGGCTATATCGCCGTGTCCGTCTGTCACATATTGTTCCGTCTCTCCGCGCGTACCGCGGTCGCTGAGCTCGAGCATCTTGTCGACGATTGCCTGACAAAATATTTTTGCGCTTCACTCACGCACAACGCAGAACAAAATGTGTGTGCGTGTGTACAGCGTGTTATACGCGAACCAGCTTCGCGGCTGTTGCTTGTACGTTTACCAGATCTGATGGCTACCACCATGCCCGTATTTGGGGGGAGGCAAGTGTTCCTTGTTGCTCCGGGCGGCAAATATTTTTAATCATTAGGGGGCAGCAAATGTATACTGACATATTGGTATTATGACGCATTATGTATGTGATCACACTTAGATATATTTAAATTGGTTTTGTAATTATATATAGTACAGGTGGGTACATCCATTTTTAATATTAATAATAATAGTATGACATATATATTTTTTTTTGGAGTGGGGTGTCATGGCTTATGAAAGGGCGGCTCAAATGTGTTGCCCGGGGCGTAAAATGTCTAAATACAGCCCTGGATACGACGGCGACGACACGCGACTCTTTAAATCAACGATCTTCAGACGTGCACGTCGTGATCGTCTTTCGTCTCATGTCGACTCGCGATTCCCTTGCCGTCGTCTCGAATTCGTATCGATCGCAGACGATCGAAACGCGGATGTGTCAATGCGCGCACACCGCGGTACACGTAGTGCATGGTAAACGCCCACCATCGATGATAAATGTGTGCGCGCGTAGGTGTTACACCGTCAAACGTGAGTCAATTATTCCCGATGGCACTTCCCCGTGTAACAGCTACTGGCGTAACGTCGATTATTGTTCTGTATAATTCATAAGTATCGTCGTTTGTAGATATTACTCACGACGCTGCAGTTAGATATTGCGTTCCGACGAGGGTGAAAAACGGCACTCTGTGTGATTTTCGCGGGTCGTGTTCGCCGTATCAAAACGAACGCAATGTACGGGTACACGAACATCTTTCAGAGCGCCCGACGCTTATATACCGAGTACTACGGTCATTTCAACCCGGTTGTAGACCCACGGCTTGGGTTTCGGAGATTTTCGGTAGATTTTTGGTTTTGAAAATAATTCCGCCGCCCGTTTGCAATTTTTAACGTACGAAGAGAGTCTGTGTTGCGTACGACTAACGTTGATATTGTTCAAAGTACAACAAATCAACTGTAGTTTTACAGTTTTCTTATATGATACAAAATGATTTAAACTGCCGATTCTTACTTCTATCATAAACTATTTAACTTTAATATTGTATAATTTAAAACGATGAACAACTATAATCGTCGTACATGAAACTATACATAATTATATTAAGAATATATTACAATGTACGGATAAGTTAATATTTAAGTTGGTATTATCGTTTATTTTTTCTAGTTTAGCCGAAAATAATTTCATTTATTATAGACCCCTTGATCGTATGCTCAATTCTTGTAGTAAAATCTCTAACGCTAACTTTTTCTTTGTCAATATAAAAATATCGAAGTATTTTACCTAATAACCATAAATATTTTCTTTATATAATACTTAATTTTTTTAAGTATCTTCCACTTATTTTACCTCCTTAAATCTATTGTTAAAAATTAATATCTATATTTTTTCAGTTAATATCCTCTTATAACTATTCTTAAATATTGTTATATTTAATTACATGCTCGCTGTAATCTTTACTCTTCTATTAATAAATATTTCTGTATCTCATTACTATTGGAGGGTCAATGAATAATAAAGTAATTAATTAATAAATATATTATTACAAGTAAATATTTTGTGCTCATATAACTAAAAGTACATACATTTTTGTAGTAAATTTAAATTTAACTAACATTATATTATACCTGTCTTATTTGTATTATAATATTATTAATCCAACAAAATCAATAAATTAAAAATCATTGGTTATTAAATAAATTCAGAATTAACTTACACCAAGACCTTCCACTCAGTAAATATTGTGTTGTGTTAGTCATTAGACGTTTATTATCATCAAATGCTTCTAATAAACGTTGTTTGGAGCCTAGATAATAAATAGCAAGCTCGAGAGTTATATATTTAAAATAATTATTAAACATTATGCTTAGTATTTAATGTAAGACACTGTTACATACACATTTATATAAGTTATATAATAAAACAAAATGTATTTTAAAATTTTTTTCTTTAACTGTACACATTATTTAAGAAAACCTTACAGAATATTGCATGGGTGGTTTATAACATAAAAGTCATAACAAAATATGATACGAATTTTGCACTGGTTAGAGTAAAATCAATGAATGATAAGTAAAAGTCTGAAGAAAAAAGAAGGAGAGGAAGGGAGAGAGAATCTATATCCGGCAAGTATAAATTGCTATTCTGAAAATAAATAACTGTTCACACCATTGCAATAATATGAGAACTGGAAATTAAATGGGCAGTTTATTTGTAATCAATTTTATTTTTAAAATTAATTTGGTAGACTATTTTGGAACGCTTTGATTTGAGAATCTATTGTATTAATTTCAGTTTTATTTTCTATTATATAAATCAATTATATTTATGGATAGAAATCACGTTACAACTGTATTATGCAATTGAAAAAGTAAAAAAGATACCATTTCCATTGATTCGGATGAAATATAAAGTACGAAATTAGTTTTCTAAGTAAACTGTGGTATGATATCAATACAATTTAAATTAAAAGCCAGTTGGTAGTTTGTTTGGATTCTTAGATTCTGTAATAACAAACTTTTTGAGGAGACAAATGTACTTACAAGGTTGTTAAAAAAAAGTGTACCGTTGGTTATTTAATTTAATTTGTTTTTAATTGCTATAGTGGAAGCGAATAAATATAAATAATTGTTCTTCTAATGCGTAGATTAAAAGAATCAAAAATTTAAAATATTATGTATTTAATGATAAATATATGGTATTTTAGTCAAATAATTTTTACTTCCACTTATGATAATAAACTGGAAAAATATGTAAAAATTACGTTAAATGTTGTCTAATAAGATTATATTAATTTGTATGATTGTATTGTTCATTTATAAAATGTTTTTATGTTTGTGTTTGACTTGAAATGTAAATTAACCCTTGGTTAATATATTTAGTGTTAAAAATTTGGTAAAGTTAGTTCAACAAAGGTTTGGATGTCCGTACAACCTGTACAACCTTTTCTCTACCATTAGCCTATGCATTCATAGTTGATTGATAATAGGACCTTAGTTTCCAGCTTTAAACATTTGATTTCTGAAACAATCTTTTATGCAATTTGTATATATAAAATTAGTAATATTATTGTTTAATAGTAAATAGTTCTTTCTACGATGAATGTAACAGTTTTTCTGTGGTACAAGATCTATGCAAGGCCGTTTAGAGCTTTTGAGGGCCCCGGGGATGATCGGTTCCAGACCCCCTTACACTTGTACATACTTTAGTACAATACAAATATTATAATTTGCATCTTATGCTATGGTGAATGAGATTATAAAATAATTTAATGGCCTTTTAGATATACGGGCCCCGAGCCCTCAATGCTCCACCTTCTCATTGGCCCTGAGTCTATGCAGTAAGTATGTTCAAGATGAAAAAATTCTATATTGAAAATGAAAGAAATTTATTTTTAACGATTGACTAGGTGGTAGGAAAAAATTGACCTCTTAAATTGTTTGTACACCCTTGAAAAAACTGAAATAGCGCCCTTGGGTATAATAATCTATATATATATAAAAATGGAGACAAAAATGTATAACATTGCATCAGTTGAGAACGGCTGGGCTGATTATCTTGATTTTTTTTTAAATGATAGAGAATGTCGTGGAGCGGGTTTATAGGGTTTATATATGGACCTAACTCCACCCCCGGGAGTTTGAGATTTACGATAGAAATTTTTGTTTTTGTTTATAAATGGTTGCTATGGGGGTTATAAGATTTGAGAATAATATTTATTTATTAGTGGTTAATACGAGTATAATGAATTACTCGACGTTGCAAGTCGTTACGACGTAACCAAAAAAAAAAACATAAGTAAGTACTTTGAATATTTTCTATTTATTTGTGTCATTAAAAATGCCAAGGAGACGCCAGAATGCCAATTTTTGTCGTAGAACAAATGCAGCTACAAACATGAGAAATAGAAGAGCGCAAAGAACAGACGAACAATGCCAATCCGATAGTGTGAATGATTCGTAGTTGACTCAAGCAGAGAAAATGACCAACAACGCCAACAGGTACATCGAACATTTATATCTGATTCATTCCTGCGTCTAGCACTCCAGTATGAGCCCGATATTGAATATTATGCTCATTCAAAATTAGTAATTTGTGCTATGGACAAGGAATGCCCGCACTGCCATGCTCTCAAATTAAAAAATGAGCCAGCCGGGATGTGTTGCGCGTCAGGAAAGATACAACTACCTGAAATTTAAACACCACCTGAACCATTGAACGGTTTACTTATCGGTACAGATCCAGATTCTAACGTGTTCCTGAAGTCAATTAGAACATTCAATTCATGTTTTCAAATGACATCGTTCGGAGCAACAGATACAGTTCGAAATACTAATGCAAATGGTCAACAATACAATTCTACACTACGGATTTTAGTACGTTAAGGTTAGGTTAGGATTATGTATTAATTGGTTATATTAATCCACTGTATTATATCAAACTTGGTATAACTTTGATACTTTATTAGATTTAAATCATACACTAAGGTACGTACAAACAGCACTAGGTCCACGATCTACCACAGGTAGATTGCCTACCTGATAATATACTGCTGTGAATCAGAATTTTTATTCCGGAGAGAAAACTTAAGATAAATCTAGAACATCATCCACTGAATATTAAATAACGAATTGAACAAAGTTAGAGTCATATAGAGTTGGTATATTTAATGAGCAATGAAGTGCACGGGATCAGCTAATAATTCTATAAAGATGAAATTATTAAAATGGTCTAAAATTTTGGAAATATCTTAGTTTAACCTCACAAATTATATACCGAAATATATACTGTAAAAAAAGTGTATTTTCTGCTGGAATATAATTGAGGTCTGAAAAGGTTAATATGATAATGTTATAGATGATACTATATATAACACTTACCTACGTTTTTTAAATGCGACGATTGATAATTATTGTATACTTATATCGTTTTTTTTTTAAACCATGTAAAAGTTATTCGATTAATTTTATTTTTTTGTAAGCTCGTAACGTGTTCCGTATGAAACTCAATAATTTGTGTTTCATAATAACCCATCATATAATTTGAGCGGACGAATATCCGCTCCGCACTGTTTAATGTTATATAATATGTTCATAGGACCGAGGACGTAACCCACAGCACAAGCACGTTTATAATATATAATAGCGCGTATAATAGTGCGCAGAGAGTATCGGATATAATAACGACGACTACGCGGAAAATGCTATATCAGCATGTCGCTCGTATATATGAAAGCCACAACGGGTGTACATATGTACGTGTACATATTGTGTATATATATATATATATATATATATGTGTGCGTGTGTGTGCGTGTGTGTGTGTGTGTGTACAGAAACGGATCTCTCGGCCGTGATGGCAGCGACGATTTGCGTTTCACAAGTTCCGTCGTATTGTCTTTATACTTCACCAACAACTGGATATTTCTTCGGGAATCCGGCTTGTAATCGTATAATTTCCACTATTCGATGATAAAACGTAGACAAATTACCAACCTGATCAGTTTTTATTTGAACGTATTTTCGATTTAACAGAAGTGTTTCTATACACGTCATCTGCAGCGTTATGGTATGATCGAATAGGCAACTGATGGCGTTTTTCTGAATCGATTTTATATTATAATAACTCGTAAAAATAGACCTGTTTGTACTTAATATATTGGCTTCGTAGCAAAAAATAAAAAAATAAATAAAAAGTTTTATTTGAAATCAATCGGATTTTCCGCAGTAACCGATCGTAGTGCGCACTCTCGAAAATAACAATAATAATATTTGTTTTGCAATACATGTAGAAGTACGACCTGAACGCGAGCAGTTCCGCAAAAGCCGTATACTGTCGTCGAATAAAAACGAACTTCCCCTTCCCTCTCCCACGATTCTAACGTTCAGGTGACCGAACACCCCCCCCCCCGGGCCACGTATATTTTGCCATGGAAAAACGTCGAAAAATGGTATTCGCTGAACGCTTTGTAAAAAAAAGTATAATATAGTGCGCAAATCATATAACGGATGATTTTTTTTTTTTGTACAAAGAATTATTCAGTTAATATTCCCGGAATTGTTTGATGCAAGTACTATAGTCTAAACATTTGGTTTAGTACTCTAAAAGTTTAACGAGTACATCAAGAAGTGCAAAACAACATACTTTTCTTTTGCGAAAAAAAAAGTACCGTGATATGCACTTAAATTAGTTCCCGGTCATCTTGAAACAATAATGAATAAAAGATCGCATAATTTTATTATAATTTGATAATTTTTTGTTGTACGCGGATCGAAGAAATCATGTAAGACCTTGAATTTGAAAATATAATCTACCCAAATTTAAGTGTACTTAACAACAACAATTTGAGAAAAATGAATTGAACGACTATTCGCATAAAAAAAATACGCCGTTATCGTTCTAGAAACGAAAATCATGACTGACACAGGATACTCGCACCACCGGAGGAGTACGAAAAGATCTACGTACACAGAATATACCGGATGAATGCATTATGGTCGTGCGGTCAGTGGCGCCGAATGAAATCGAGACTGCCGGTGCAAAAAATTAAATCGGTCCACCCACCCCTTTCGATTCCCACCCGTTCGAGTACCTTTTTTTTTTTATTTTATTTTAAACATTTGCTCAAAGGAATATTCGATCTCGATCTTTTGTGCGAAACCATAAACAAAAAAATTGATTCGATTGCGTTAAGGAACATTTTTTAATTTTTATTTTTTTTCGAACGAATCGGAGACTTCGGACGGCCGAGCGATTGGAGAACGTGAAGATGCGAAAAAAGCGATGACCACGATCGGCGGATCACCCTGTACGCAACGACGCGCGTACCGGCGTACGGCACAGAGGACCCGCGCGATTGTCGCGTGCACGACGACGTCGCAGTCGTCGTAGTCGCAGCGGTCGTCGTCGCAGTGGTCGTCGCGAGCGCGCCCGGCGGGGGAGTGATTGTCGGCGGTCCGGGGGGCGGAGTCTGTGCGCTCGGGGTTGCATATCCGGGCGCGGCGCAGGGGCGGTACTACACCGTTTTATGATCGATATCGTGACCACGTTTTTCGGGGAACAGACGCGGCCGCCGCGCGGAGTCCTCCCGAACCGAATCGTAACGCGTACGCAGCCGACCACCGTAAGGGGGATACACACGCGCACCCGTACGGGCGTTACACGAATTGATACGTACACACACATACCGTATTTTATCAAACAGTTTTGGTGCGCACGAGAAAGTCCGTAGTTGTTGTGTATTTGCATGTAAGTTCACCCGTGGGGGGGGGAGGGGGGAGTGAACCGCTGCTGATACCGCTTCTGGCACTGTACATGGTCGCGTGCTCGGGTACTGCGGTTACATAACGCGGTGCGCGTTGTGTGTTCCAACGATTTATGTATTTGTACATTTCGATTTTTGGTCCGCCACCGTGTATCATACGAATGTACATATATACATACGTATGTACGTATGTACCGTCGACTACGAATCGTTGATGAAAAGTTCGTTGAGATTGTGTTTAAGTTCAATAGAAAGACAACAATTTATATTGAGTCGTGTACAACATTATAACGTTGCAAGCTCATCTCAAAATATCAACCTAATTAGGTTAACCCAATGGTTTTCGTATGATTCGTGTCACAATATGTTTGTGAAAAAAATGTACGTTTCAGCAGTTACAAAGTGTTTAATTGTACTATTAATAATCGTCGATGATAACCGTGGCAACGGAATCGCATCATATTATATTTTTGCTGATTCGAATAACGCATTACATTATTAAACGAAATCGTTAAAATCCAAACACGGTACAAATATAATTTTAGTGTTTTTCATCTAACTGATCCGTTTCATTATATACGCACATTATTCATAACGGGGTATAGATTGTGTAATAACCATCTGAAACACAAAGGAAACAAACTCACTCCATCATAAGCACAACCCAAACGAATCGTTTTCTCGCACAGATTTTTGGTTCTTACTTCATTTAACGCATGCTTAAATCTTATGATGATCAAATTTGGAATTTGGAAGGGTTTGGGTACTTCATTCTTGTTTCTTCGGTCTTGCGTTCACGTAAAATAAAATTGTTAATAACATGATTTTTGTAATTTTTGAATTTCATTTACTAATGTCAAGATGATAATATGTATATAGATTACTTTAAATTTGAAACACTCTTGATTTGTTTGTTCTTTTTATACCATAGAGGACATACTATTGTATTTTAAATTAGAGGTTCTTTAATTCACTTAAATAAATAACAAGATAAGGATCATCTTTTTTAAGTTATAAATTGCACCTTTTCAAGTTAATAATACAATTAAAAATAATTTAATCAAATTAAAGCTAAATAATGTGCCTGCAATTATTACTAAAAAGAAAATAATTTAAAAGTTAAAACTGTATTTACATTAAAAAAACATTAGACCTAGTGATTTTTTAAAAGGTAGGTAAAATTTTGCTTGTTTTTGAATTTCAGTTGGTTATATTTTAAACTTCTATTTTATTTTATTATTTTATTTCATTTTATAGTGTTTACTCTAATGTGAGAGTCTTAATTTTTTTATTCATTTTTTTTTTTTGGCACCTTATATTTTCATTTGAAAAATCAAAATTTATAATACAAGAGCTATTGGTATATTTAACTATAATTTAAATCAGTTAGTCTTTTCTCTTAAATGCTATTTTTAACGTTAGGTACTGCTGAGTACCTAAGCCAATAAATTAGAAAAACCGTTTGAACCATTTATACGTTCCCGAAAAATACTTCACAAAAAAAAAATAACCATTTAAACCTAAAGCGAATGTATAGTACACAATTATATAACTTTTACTTGACATTCAGAACTATGGTAAAAAAATACTTTTAAAACCCATTTTTTTATTGATAAATTTACCGACAAAGTATTGAAAGTAGGTACATAATTAAAATAATTTGAAATTAAAATCTTCTCCAGGAATAAATATATACAAAATAATTTAATTGAGCATATCAATTGTACTAATAAATAATTATTATATTATTTCTCTATAGCATATGCATTTATATCATATAAGTTACTATACACTGAAGAGTTTTAAACATAAATATTATAATTATAGAAAAGTAGAAGACTATGATGACCATCTCAGTCGATAACTTTGAACGAATTTTTCTTCTTTAAAATTGATTATATGATTTAATACAATTAAAAATTTTATATTTCAATAAATGATTTTAATATGTATTAATATGCATTTATATAAGCTAGTGTATTTTCTTAACATTTTGCTTTCATTTAACTGGGTTAAAAGTTTGTTTTTTATTTTTCCTATTTTAATTTATAATATAACTTAGTAACATTAATAACTTTATAACTAACGATTTACTTAGACATGGTTTTGTCTGGTTGTTTACTATTTGTTTAAAACAAACACTGTTTGTAAAAACAGAAAATGTTTTTTTTAAATATTTGGTTAGAAATTATGTTTGAACGGATATTTAAAACAAAAAATAAAATCGTCAACATAGAAAACCTAACTGTATTACTTAAATAAATGTACATTTCATTTCTAAATGTCCTAATAAGATCAGTTATTATATTATCACCTTATCCGTTTTTCTAGACGTATTATTTAACTATATGCACAATTAAGTTTAATATTAATATTACTAAACAACAATATTTATGAAAACATTGATGTTTTAATAAACTAATACATTTAAAGTAAAAAAATACAAAGCTTATATACATATAATGTTATTTAAATATATATATATTTTTCCTAAAATATACGCATAAAACATTAGTTATAATTATCAATTTTTATTTAATAAAAACATATTTAATTATAAACTCTAAAAATCTATAGATATAAAAGTTATGACTTTTATTTTGTTTTTGAGTTATAATTTGGAAAACATTTTTGTCTGTTTCCAGTGTTTCATTTTTATTCCGTTTTTTTCACTTTTAATTAATTTTTTTATTACATTTTTCCATTTTTTCTCTTTTTAAGTTTATGATGTTTTTAATGAAGTGATGGGATTGTACGTTTCTAGTTCATAGTGAATACGGTTACATTTGTACTTCTATTACCATATAAAAAAAATTGGTATCTAAAAACCATAGGAAAAAAAGTGAGAACAAATTGTTGATCTACTCGCATAAATGTATTGTGAGTACATTGATGAAAAAATGCAAGATTGTGCGTTTTATGCATACAATTTTTAATATCTCTTAAAAAATGTAACCTTTACTGTCATTTTTATATTATTTTTGTTTTATCTTTCATATTTCATTCATTGTAAAATGTAAAATGTAACATAATAACACTACATTTCTACTGTCACAAATACGTAACCAAAAATATAACATTCTATAAGTTGTTAAAAATAATTACAGAAAGGTCTTACGTGACGGTTTGATAATTTGTGTGAACCACGATTCGCTTGTTGATCCTATAAATATATATACATCATTAACTTATATAATGGTATAATTATCGAGCAGTGGAAAAATATAATGATTATAATAATGAAAACATGCTCATAAATGTTAGGGGATGTAAATTAACGCCCCATCTTGATGCACCCTATCACTCACCCCGTTGTATAGACGACGTCGACATCGGACGGTCCATAAATCACATTAACTACGTTTTGTTCGGCATAATATCGTATATTTATGGCCAATAGACAGATATAATACCTAAGTTATGATGGGAGAAAGTTTCAAAAATGATCGACTGACTTGCCGACTTCACCGACAACACCACGAGTCGAAAGTAGATACATATTATTTTATGTAAAATGTACATCCAGTTTTGATGACGTTTTTTTCCCACATTTTTCTTGCGGCCGTTGATTGATTAAATGTATATAAACTTGACGCAATATATTATAAATAAATGAATAAATAAAAATATCTATTTAAATATTATACAACATGAATATATATTATTTATACTTAATGCTTAATGTTCGTACCTAGATTTTTCATGGCGATTGACGTTACATTTTCTAATTAAATGCATGTTACAGTCAATTATCACTTAAACATTTACGGATAATCAGGTAGAGTTGGGCATATTTTTATGTATATTTACATAAAACGAGAACAATTAAAAAGATTCAATTTTTACTAAGTGCACCATAATTTTATATTAACAGTAATATTATTATACAAATAGTAACTATGTACCTCATACAAAAGGATGATTTTAATGGAAGATTTTTCCAAATATTTATGCTCTTATGATTAACTATACACTGTTTTTTTGCATTTTTTAGTTAATTTAAAATGCATTTTTCAACAGCTTAGATGAACTAGTACAATAATAATAAGTACAAAATAGATTTTTTACAATATTTTTTTTAACTTCTAAACCGTAGTGTTTGGTCGTTTATATTTATCCTTTCCAATGAAATATTTTGTGTTGTATCGTTAAGAATTTATCATGTAAAAGTGTGTGTTCAAAAGTAACTTATGGAATATACTTACATCATTTTACAATAAAAAATCAAAAAAGGATTTCACGTTATTTGTGTTCTGTAACTGTAATGACTTTTAATACTTTTATGATTTTTTGATTATGTTTTTTTTTTAATTATTACCATTTCGTTGAGTGAAATTTCAGTAGAATCAATATATGAAGGTATTATATTGAGTTTATCATTCATCTGGTAGAAATCGTATCCAAACAAATTGAATAAATAAAAAAAAATAAAAAATATGAAATGAATATTATATTATTTTATTATTATTCTAACTTTTGATAAAGTTATACCTATACAACATATGTATACAAAAAAATAATTGCAATATATATACATTGTGTATTATGTAAACACAATAATACTAAAAACTAATTAACTTGAAATATTGAAGTAACTGTGTATTCAGTTCATTACTATTTATATTGAATCATAAGCCCTAAGTATTAATATTTACTCGGAAGCCAACATGCCCATAAAGGTTATATTTTGAGGAACGGCTGAAAAATGTAACCTAAATAATACTCAAGTTTTTAATAATATCACTCTCTGAAAAATAATCAATGCTTCAGCCGTTGTTTCTAAATTTACCCTTCACAACGTTCTTTGCAATTTAACAATTGAAAAGTTACTCCGTTTGACAAAAGATTTTTTTCTAAACTAGAAAGCCTTCACAGTCGTGTCATAATGACTTTTATGCCAATTAATTTCCTGGAAATCCTGACCAAAGACTTTATATTTTCTATTTGAACGGGAATGAAAGAGGAGGATAGGTTTCCTCAATACTTTCCTCTGGTTACCATCCATCGTTTACTTGGAAATAAATGTCACACATAAATGGTTACCCGTGATTTGTATGTTTGATTTATTAAAATAACTTCAGTTGTAAGTGTAATCTATTTTTAATATTCGAATAGCCACAATACTACGCCTCATTCCTCTGTTCGATCTATGACCAGTTAATTTATGATCGTTAAAAACAACGTCTAAAAGGTGAAATAATCGTACTACCGACACTCTGAGAGCGATTCTATAACTGGTTAATTGATGGTCGTTTGAGTTCTTAAAGTTAGGTAGAAGAGTATCATCGAAAACGATAGGTATACGACCGCTCGAAAAGCGTGCGCTTTACAATGTCCTCCTCGGTGTTGCAGTGGTATGCGTGTCCTCGGTGGTATGCGGCGTCCGAAACTCTATTCATGCGATGCAGGTGATGGCGGAAGTACTCGTGCCTTGTCAATGCCCGCGTTGGTCGGTAAACGAGTGAAGTAGCGGATCTCCCTAGCTACCTCTTCACGTTTTGGATTAGAGTACGCGTCCACCTAGCCGTGATCTCGCCTACCACGCGTTGGTGGTAATTCTCCGTCCCTTGCTTCTTAACGCCGCCCTGTTTTTTGTCTTACCAGTTGACCACTTTGGCCCAGCAATACGAGGCGTACAACAACATCACTGTTGACGTCCGCGCTTAACAGATTTTACGGTCCGCCGCGATTTAATATGAAAGGGGGGTGGGGCGTGTATGCGCTTTAATTTCGTATTTGCGCCTAAATGGAAAAATCTTGATTGTGTTTTATACAATTTAATAATAATCGTTTGCACCCATCATACATTTAGCAGCATCGAAGTATAACTTAAATTTTTTGTTCTATTTTTTTCAGATTCGAACTGATATAATAAAATATATTATAACTATTCTAATATGATTAAAAATTAGAACTTACGTTCTGTTTCATTACTGTTCGTTAAAAGTTATTTTATTTTAAATTCCTTAAGTTAATTTTGGTCAACTGTTTTTATTTTTGGACCACTACGCGTTGTTGCCAAATTTATTGATTAAGTAGTAATGTATTACTAGAACACTTAGTAGTTCTAATATATTATATTCTGTTTGTAGTCTGAAAAAGCGGTGTATACTTTAATACATATGCGTCAATGGTGCAGCCAGGAGTCTATTATCTTACCAGGTTATTATCTTTGTGGGTGGCTTAAAAGAAAATAATATTGTAATATTTTGGTTGGATCAATGAGTTGTTCTTTAATTATCTTGCAACCCTGATTTATGTTTTCTCCCATTTTCACTAAAGACTTGTATGGATCATGTACATATCCTAAAAAAAAAAATAATAATAATAATAATAATAATAAATAATAATAATAAATATATGAACTTTATCAACGTATTAAATGAATTTGATTGATTTTGAACTGTTAATGTTGCGTTTATACTTCCATTTCTACTTTGTTATACGCATTTGTAATTGGACGTACCTATCACTTGAACTTTAAGAATACTCGATTTTTTTCTTATAGTGACGTTCCGAATATTTCTCCGAGTACTCCTACATTGAGCTTCCTACTTTTTCTGTACATACTAATATTAATTCAAATACTTGTGACACGTGTTTTTGTTGATCTGAATAATGATATCAATAAAATATCAATTAAGTATCTATTTTATTTTGAAATAACTTGCTGATAGCATATTGACTTCAGACGTATATTTTATATAAAGATTTATTTGACCCTCGGCCTTCGGGCTATTCAGCTAGTATATTATACGCGTATGTAACGGGAATTTCAAATCGGTCTTGGTTTATTGTTTTTTCTTAACACTTGCGGTACCACGTAAAATCAACACGAATAGTTATTTGTTCGCGTTTAATGCAGTCTGCTAGAACCATAGTGATGTTTTCACGAGTAAAAAAGGACGGGTCGTAGTGATTTATCCACTCCCACGAGTCCAGACCATTATTATTATTATTATTATTATTATTATTATTATATTGCCATATTATACTCTACTATTATTAGGTATAAAAGTATGCGAGTATCTTGATAATAATAATGAAATGTTAACATTAATCCGCGCGTCGCCTTTGAATAGAATGCCATTATTTACCCTTCGGAAAATCCTGAATATGCTACTGCACGCGAGGAGCGTACCAGGTAATACTAAACGATGATTTCATTAAAAACTTAAGCATCATAGTACACTCTTACAACACATCCACACACACATTTTGGAGATTAAATTTAATGCACCATCATAAGTAGTGGGGTGTGGATTGAAAAAAAAAATATAAAGTGGCAGTTAGGAAATCCACTACGGTCAGTTGCGATGTTTGCTTCCCTTCGATAATTTCGACCGGTCTTTTTGTTCGATGTCGTCCGTAATGTGTATTAGAGGACGGCGACCAGTTTAATACGGTATTTAACAGTAGCATATTATGCGGCCGTAAACAGCAGTGGCGACGAGGAGCGCGAAACGTTACGGCTGTTGCGGTGGTGGTAAACACGTTATCTACTTGGTTATCGTCCGAATACACGCCATTACATCATTAAACGCATTACGCCGTGGGGCGAACAAAATTGTTTTTGATGTATTTTTCACAACACACAACACACGCATACACTCAACACACAGATAAATACACACGCATTTGTTTAGAGATTTTTTTTTTATTCCCCCGCAGCAGTAGCGAACAAAAATCCACCAAAGCATCACCCGAAATATAATAACATCTAGCCGCGCGAATACTCGTACGCACACATATTATTATGTGTGAACATATTGTGCGCGTATTGTGCAAGGAGTGTAATAATAGCGCACAATACGAGAATCGACAGTATTAGATTTCGTCGTCGTAATCTTCGGCGGAAAAGGGATAATGATGTGGCGCGCAGAGAGATTTATATGCGTTATTATCGTCGTCGTCATCGTATGACTGTCGTCTTGCCGGACATTTCTCATTGCCTCGGTGACCCTACCGTATGTATTTATTTATTATACACAGCGCCGTAGTGAATACGGTCGAAGGGTGACGACGAGTATAACAATAAGCAATACCCGTCGCACTGGTATAATACGGTCCCACGGGGCCAGGGGCCATAGTACTCGTGTGCAAATATGTACAATAACCACTGCGAACACGGTTTTCCGATGGGATGTGGGATAATCATATCCTGGTTTCAGTTTATAAATGAGTAAATATATACTTATATCGTTTGTACGAATATTAAGTCAGGAACCCCCTGATAGGGGGGGGGGTGAAAAATGAATTTTAATATAAACACGGGAAAACGAATCATAAATACAAAGCAGTCAACTGCATAACACCAATATAAGTACATACTAAAGATTTTCGTTGATTTACACTTACCAGCCAATATTATATTATACGTGAACGATTCACAAATAATCATGGTGTGTTAATATTGTTAAGCATATGACCTTGACTACTTGAAATCTTGGTCTACCGTTATACGTTTTTTTTTTTATTCATAACATACGTTATCAACATTAATTTCGACCATAATTCCAACCATAATTCATTAACAAATATATACAAATGTGAAAAATAGTATGTTCTAATATAAAACTAAAGAGAGAAATGAAAATATTTATAATTATAGGAAGGACTGAACAAGAAGAAAGGAAGCTAGGAATAATATTAGTCGTTGGCTCTATGATGATAAGGTAGTATGCATATTCGATCGAGAATCGATAGAATTGATAACTAAAATAGTCTATAATAAAAACTATACCATGTATATTATTCAGAGAAGGAGCGGGAAGTGAGAAGAAATACTATTAGTGTTAAATTGCCTGTATAAAGATTGTAGAGGAAGTTATGATTTTTTCAGATATATAAAGGTAGTCTCGTATAATTAAGTAAAGGTTAAGATATAAATATTAAGAAAATAAGCGTGTATTTAGAATTTATTGGAGACTTGTACAATTCAATAGGTCCTATTATTTTTGTTGGACTAGTGGGTATTATAACAATAATAATTAGAATCATGCGAAATATTTTAATATTAGGTTAATATAATTGAATATACTAATTGTAACATATTTGAACATATTTATTCAAGGCTCATATAGGTATTAATGGATAAATTATACAATGCTATTTATAATCATCGAACAGATTAAATGTACGATTTTTGATCTTACTTCTCTACGTATTATATTATTCTAAAGTATTTAAATAAAATTAATTTATATTGTTATATGTAGATCTGAAAAATCAATGATTTTATTGGATTCGTTAGTTACAAAACACGGGGTAGGCGTGGAACCTACCAAATGGGTACAATGCCACTGATCAAGGAGTAATGTGTTTGTACCAAGAAAGCAAGTAAAGTATTTTATTGCTTATTGTACTTATATAAGTATCGTATTAGCTGAATTACCCAAATTCGCATAGAACAGTCTTGGCCGGGACATAGTTTTTAATGGATTACCCTACACTATTTAAAGCCTAGTTTTGTGTAACTGTTGGTTATAAAGTAAATAAAAAGTAATTTCAAATAAATCGGTATGGTATTTTTGGTTGTAAGCTGAATTATCCGGCTTTTCATCAGGGAATCATCTTAATCGATGGCAATATTTTTTCAAATTTCTTTTATTTGCACGTTTAAAGTATTGGAGAAACCACTATGTTGTATTTCAAGTACATACGTTTTGTCGTTTTTGAGATGTAGTGATGATCAACGAATGAGTGGTATTTACATTTTTTTTTTAA
This sequence comes from Sipha maydis, assembly GCA_034509805.1. Classification (NCBI taxonomy): domain Eukaryota; kingdom Metazoa; phylum Arthropoda; class Insecta; order Hemiptera; family Aphididae; genus Sipha; species Sipha maydis. The sequence goes on along the minus strand of JASXSY010000688.1, from coordinate 109,937 downwards.
ATAAATTTATATTCATTTATAGCTGAACTACTCGGCGTTGCCTGGTAAGAAAATTGTGAATGTTCAACTCCTTTTTGCGTGTTACTCGCTGTAGAAACTATGCCTTTTAATCACCCTAAATAACGGTTAAAATTATATTGATAATAATTAAATTAAATTAAAGTGTCGTTCTTGGAGGAGAAGATAATTTTCAGTAAAATAGACATGTTCACCATTTTCATGGTGCGTACTGAGATGTGTGACAGTAAGGTTCCTTTCCGTTTTTACTGTTGTTCTGTTGTTTTTCCATTTAACCTGCTTGTTTGATTTTTATCAAGTGTGCTGATGCTTCCCATTTTTTTTTCGCGACAAAATGTTCTTCTCCATAATCCAATCTTTCTCTGTACCAAATTTCATCAAAATCGATAAATTAGTTTAGGAATGAATAAAAGACATATGCAGAAACAATTTTTGTGTTATATATATATATATATATATATATATATATATATATATATATATATATATATATATATATATATATATTGTTATACGTGATCGTCGTTGACGTGCAGTAAAATATATGCTTTCAGTGCAGTTTTCGGGAACAAAACTGCACTGTATACTATATAACACACAGGGTATATCAGCATTGTAGACTATATTAATAAGCAGTACTATAACATATACATATTACATAGCTGTAGTATCAGAGAAGAATTCAGGTCGATTATTGCCCAAGTCCTTGAAAACGCATTTTATAAGCAACTAATAATACATGACTGTCTGTCGACTCATACAGCCCACCCTTCGAATCAGCCCATCAACGCGATAATATGTTAATTTAGTTTTACAACGACTTTGATACTGCCTGCGTGCCGCCCGAACAATAGAATCTGCACTACATGCATAGCGCGCGTGCTCATATCAACCGACAATTAACAACGATTTGTCATTCATACCTATGTGAAGCGCTATTTTACTACGCTACTTGGAGTAGGTACATTACTGGTAGAAAATAAGCAATAGCCAGCAAAATTAATATTTCATAATAATAAAATGTGTATATCGTATACACATATGCACATGGACAAACCATTTACCTGTGACTAGTGTATTGTTAACACTTCGAATAACAGAGTTACTGAAAAACTTTTTAGCCTTGTAAAGTGATGTATTATAATAAGTGTTTCTGTGCGATTTATCCTTTTTGGGCTAAATTTCCTAAATTATCTGCAGAGATCATTAGTAATAAATCGTTATTATTATCTATTCGCATACAGTGGATTACACACTAGGCGATTCGAACGCGCGTCTCCGCGCGTTTCGAACGTCGCGATTAATCGCCTAAAATTAAACATATATTTTTATATGGGCTTATTCACACACGTAAATAAGACGCGCGTTCGGTCGCGTTCGTTGGCGATCGAACGCGCCGAAACGTTCATGTTTAATTTTGAGCGATTGATCGCGCGAACGCTCTAAAATTAAACAAGTCATTTCCAATGTTATTATTCACATTGGGCGTTTTAATCGCCGAAACGTCGCGTTTATTTTATATTTTACGAGGTCATTCATTATTTGTGATTTTCATTTCATTGATTCATTTTAGCAGCGCGATTTTAAAACGCTGACGAACGCGTCGACACGTTTCTAATGTGTAAGGAACGCGCGTTCGCGTCTTAAAATCGCGATGTTCGAAACGCGCGTTCGAATCGCCTAGTGTGTTATCCACTGTAAGTACGGGAAACTTTTTTCTATTGCGTTTATTCAGTTTAAGATATGAGCAAGTGCATTGTTGGTATATTATTATAATTAAGCAAGTTTTTTGAGTAAACGAATTGAAATAAAATATAATTGCCTGCGACTGCAAAATGATAAAATGAAAATCGTTATGTCTGAACATGAAAATGAAATACAAATAATGATAACTAGGTACTTTTTGTGTTTATTAAATACTACTTAAATCGAAGTTTTGAAACTAACGTAATATAATAAGCTACTTAATAAAACGAACCAAATAATTTATTTAGTATTTATTAAAAACTTAAAGCCGAGTGAGAGAAGAGAGAGAGAACTTTTAACTTTTAATAATATTCATCTTGGCTTTATATTTAATGAGTGAACTTTTTGCTCTTAAGTCGACCGCACAAATCAATAAAATGTATAAAAAAAGCAGACATACAAGCATTGAACGTCGGACACTAGTTTCGATTCGTTCAACTCTTGGTACGTACAATAATTTTGTATCATAATTTTTATTTTTTATTTTTATTTAGATGTAGTGGTAAATTAATATTTCCCAAAAGTTTGTTGAAAAATCCTTTTTTAAGCAAAACTCGTGGTTTGGTTAAATATTAATGGTAATTTGTTTAAATCTTAAGCGATCGTAAAAAAACATACAAATGTTACAGTTCAACATTAGCTTTATTTCTGTTCAAAACTAAAACAAAACCTCCTATTCCATCATATTGCAAACGCTAATTGTAATAGCAGTTTCATTATGAAAATCTAAAATAATGCATTCGCATAGTGTATAGGTACGCAAATTCTTCGTATTATAACGTACGCGTATCCGCGTTAATGAAGTCTTAGACTTTATTGATTTTATGACGGATCCGTTAGATGCTAAAACAGTGTTTCGCTTCGATTTTGTTTAGCTGGAAATTTTAAAATAATTTTAATAATTTCGGATACAAATGATTACAAATAAGTCAAATGAGATTATTAATTTAATATAATATTATAAATAATATATAATGATTAGGACAAATTGAGTGAATGAAAGTTGGACTTCGTTGAAGAAAATATATAATACATTATATTCTTACTTTAAAGTTCTCTGTAAAATACTAAAAGCCATTTAAACTGCCGAGAACTCGTACAATTTGCGAGTCAACTTTGCTTCTTCGTTACAAAGACACCACAACAAACATTGTTTTAAACGATGGTAGTTTCCACTCTGTTAAATTCACTTCACCTCCTTTACATACTATATATATATATATATATATATAAATTAATATTAATTTAGTACAATAGGTATAAAATACATCATGTATATATTTAATATGAACTTGATAGGTTTTGTAGTTTCCCAGTTCATTCCGAGAACAATATTATTATTATTATCATTATACATTCATACCGTTATATATTAAACGTTTTGAAATTTTTCATGATCATAGTACAACATATACACATACATACATATATCACATTATAAAATGTTACGGTGGTCTTGACACAACGTTATCTGACGTGCTTTAACTTTAATCTAACGTGATTTATGCCTAAATTTAATTTTAAGTCAGTCTATCTTAACAATAGAATGCTGATAGTGTTCGCGTTTATTTCTTTAAATCCAATGTATAATTCATAATCGATTCTAAATTTTTATTATTATTTACAATTGTAAATGCAATTATTTCATTTTTTTTTTATGTTTTAGAACAGTGTTCTTCAACGTTTATATTACTGTGACACACAAAATATTTCATATGACAGAACGCAAAAAATTAAAAGTCAAACAATGATCTTATACACTTATAATATACTTACGTATAAATATTTGCGTCTTCGATCGTTTGATTGGTTCGCTGCAGTTATCCCTATTGTAACTTAATTCTTTTAGTTCTTTGCACTATTCTTTCCTTTGTAAATCATGGCTTGTTTCATATATTCCATTCTTGACTTTTCTCTTTAAATATAGTTTTCTACGTCACCTTCTATAACTTCTTCATTAAACTATCATGGCATAATATATGTCTTATGATTTTGTCTCTTCTAACTTTAATACTATGCCACAATTCTCGTTTTTCCTTTACTCTAGTTTATACTATTTCGTTTATTGCTCTTTCAGTCCATTTAGTCTGAAGCATTTTTCAAGAACACCACATTTCGAAGGCCTCAAGTTTATTTCTTTCTACTTCGCTAATTGTCCAAGTTTTACACCCAATTGAGCAATAATCCACACATGTATACTAAGACTATTTATTAACTATACTATTTAATTTTATAATTTAGTCGATAAAAATTATTACTTAGTTGGCATATATTTGTACTCAATTTTCACAATTTTAGATCCAAAATGCATTTTATTTCTTTGAGATATTTAAAATACTGTTTACGATCATCATTATAATCCTATCCCTAACTGTCTCTTTATATACCTGGATATATTCGTATAGGTGGTATGGTCTTAAAAGCCTAATAAACCACAAAAAAAGGTTTTCTCAACGTGTGTCTACTCGTTTACGTTATTAGAACAGTATTTCATGCTTTTCATATATACACACATAATATTATAATAATACAGTATAGGCCAGTCGTGGATTTTGCGAGACGCTCTGTAGACACTCATCTCAATTAAATCAAGTTAAAATATTATTATTAGTTAGACATTTATGTGTCGTGGTTTAAGTATTTTTATATCTGGTTTTCGGTACTTCGTGGGTTTATTTTCTAGTACCTCTGGGGCTTTGCGATCAAAACCGTTTGAGAACCGTTGAATTATATAATCATTAAACGCGTATACTATTGTACATGTAAATGGTTTGACGCTGTTCATTGAGGCGTTGACGTACTGGTAGTGGTGATGGTGGTGCTGGTGTTAATGGTACTAATAGATTTCGGGAGAGGAGAGGTGCGGGGCAAGCAAAAGGAGTGCACGTTACTTTCACGCGATTCTAAAAAAAAAAAAATCCGACGAATATAAGGATGAAAACAGAACGAATGCGCGTGACGGCAGTCAGAACGCACGAGAGGATTGAAGATGGTTTATTAAAACCGAGCCCAGTTGTCGCATAATCGATGCGTCACTTCTTGTTCACAGGTGATTTACACCGGTGCGCTGGTTCCTATTAATATGATATACGTGTTTACTGTTTATATACACACACACACACACACACACATATATATATATATATATATATATATATATATATATATATATATATATATATGTATGTGTGTGTTTTCGCGTACACGTACACATCCGAGGGCGAGCGGCGTGCCTAAGGCGGGTTTGAATAATGAAGACGAAAACCAGCGCGTCGCCGGACGACCCCACGCAACGCGTCCAAACCCCTCGACTCTGCAGTTAACAACCCTTTCCTCCGGATAGAGCTTTATTATATATTCGTATCCCCGACGAAATATTCGACTCATTAGCAAATTGGAAAACGACGATCTCCTATACTGTAATACTCGTTCTGTGCAAATATTCTCTCTCTCTCTCTCTCTCTCTCTCTCTCTCTCTCTCTGTCTCTACCTCTTTCTTTCTTTCCCACTTCATCTTCCTTGTATTTGTGTGACTGATGCACAACGAGTATACAACAGATAAGCGTACGCACGTACTGTATAAATTAGTAAGGGGATGTAAAGCGAAGGCAGCTCAAATGCGTTATTATTGTTTGTTTTACAGTCGAAATCTAAACGATTCGGACCGTTCATAATGCATTTTGGATTATATTATACAATATCATACATGTTTAATAATTTTATATTTTTTATACACACGTACAAATACATTAAACCTATTGCGGTGACTGACGCGTCGTTCGTGCGTAACCGACATTAACCGGTCGATGTGTCGTTGATTCGTGCACACAACATTCAACATACACACACAGTTCAACTAATTTTGTAATGACATATAATATAATACTATCATTTATTATTGATCAATAATAATGTCTAATGTGAAATTGTTGTACTGATATATTGCTGTCATTATTAGTATTGGATTGTAACATTTTACGATACTATATACTGGTTGTATTGTTTATGAGTCATGTCCCATGTCCAAGTGTTTTATGTATAAACCATAAATATGCATGGTACATTTAAAAATAAAAAGTCTATCATTACAAAACTAAAACTAATTTTTTCGTAAAATATAAAGTGTAAATAGTAATAAATAGTATGCTTATTACGCATTGTATTTTTATAAATTCACACGCCATTATAATAGTTCTTATTTACCATATATGTATATAATATACCTATGGGTGAATAGTTTTATTGGTCTCTACTCAAAGTATAAAATCGAATTAAACATAATGCGTAGTTGTGCAGCATATGATATTATACGGATTAAAAAGTTGGTCACTCAATCATTTCATATGCCTCCGATTTTTCTATACTGTGAATATTTTGTTTTATTATTGTAACTTATTAATTTTATTTGATATAATAAAAAACAGAAAATTGAATTTCAATACTAATACTTTATAATCACATAAACAGGTATAACGTAGAAATAAGCCAATGTTAAAAAAAATTTAAATAAATAATTTTATTTTTAATATTAATAGTAATTTACATATTTTGTTTGATTACGTTGTGTAAATTATATTTTTAATTGGAATTTATTCTTAGTATAATTTATAAGTAAATGTATTATATGATTTTGCTTATTATTTAATAAAAACATAAATCAAGTGATAAAGAAAAATAAATTTATCATGTAAATCATGCATCATAATAACAGATCCTCCGTATTTATCAGCTTCAATTGTATCTTAAAAATATCTTAGAATATCTAATAATATCAAACAAATATAATAAAATTATATTTAAAAATTCAAAAATTCAATAGCATCGCTACAATTATTTCACTTGTGCTCGTATTAAAATATAACAAATAAAATCGAGGTGCAATTTTTTCTTTATTTCTTTTACAAAGCAAATAAATAATAACTTCGTGTACATCACACGATTTCCATCCGTGCATGAAATGCACCGTTTGTATCATATAGTATAAATATATGTTTGGTTTCAAAAAAACAAATAATAATACGTAAGTGCATACATTTATATAAATTAATATTATAGTTGAATTAAGTTTGCGTACATTTCTAATATAGACTGTTTCCATACCAAATGGACGAGTTTTGCCCACGTACTACGATACGCTAATTAGAAATAGGTATTTTTAATGAAGTACAAAAACCGAAACGTAAAATAATATTTTATATATATATATATATATATATATCAACATACATCCATATATACATACATATATATATAGCATAATGTTCGTATTAATACCTACATACATCTTATACACCTACCCACATGCGCACATGCGTGGGACATAGTGGTTCGTCAACGTCAATATGATTCACATATTATGTGTATCCACCGTTTTATTTGTCTTCTGTGTGTACACATAGCACACATACGTATACGGTCGTTGCGATTTTAAATTTCACTTTATTTTCCTGTTCTCAGATATGTGTAAATATTTTTTTATCGATTTCATGTAAAAATAATTTCATCGACACATACTATTTACAATATGCATACAAATATATATTTCATGTTCATAGGTATACATGACGGTGTTTTTTTTTCTGTCAGAACCCCGGTAACCTACCTATGAGCCACCCATTTTCGAATGTCCCATATTTCATGAATGTTTTTGTCTTATATAAAACATTTTATCAAGCATATGAAAAATAAGTACGTTATGTCTTATCGAATTTAATTCTTCGATAATCAAAGAAATTATTCAGTTTACACGTAAATTAATTAACATTTGATGCGTCTGTCATAACGATATTATAATTTATTGGCCAGTCGTGGACTATATTATTAAACCTAACTTGTGATTGTCACGATTTTATTTAATCGTAGGGGTAATTATTGAACCATTATCATGAAGCAACGGTATAGCTATTTGTCTTGAGTCGAGAAATTTGTGATGTTAACTTGTCTCGCCTGAATACGTATAATATTAATATATAAGTAATGTGATTTTGATGTTCGTTTAAAAAAAAATGACGACCCCGCGGTTAACAACTACTCATATCGAACTTAAATTACATTATAATTCATAGGTAAATAAAAATTATACATGATTTCCTTTATTTAAATAAAATACGCGTGATATGTTGATCATTACTGTACTTTAATTGTTTTTGATTTTAAATTTCTTATCTACGTGCCTTTATAATGTACCATGAATTATTAACTCATGAATTGTAAAAAAATGCATATATTCATATTGTACATGTCATGCTTTAGGCGATGCAGGAACGTTGGAAGAAAACTACGGAAGATATATAGGATCCTTTAAGGGCCTTGCTCACGGGGTCCGCGGAACCGTGTACGCAGTAGACGAAAACACGCTATACGTCCGAGGATTTTTCTACGATGGTATTGGTCCGAGTAAGTACCTACATCTATATGTATTATACTTGTACCATAAAATCGTAACCGTGACACTATTATAGTTCGCAGCTATTTGTCGGTCGATAAGCATACGTCCCAATACGTTTTCTTGTTTTTGAAATTTTCGAATACTTCGGTGTAGGGGATGTTTCAGCCACGTGTGGAACACCCACATACTCATAACATAGATACCTAGTTAAAATATTAATTTTGGATGAATGAGTGTATGATGAAAATCGTCTTGCAGTCACGTGTTATTATAATATACTTCAGTGTTTCTTAAACTTTTTGAGATTACGGAACACCAAACAATAATATATATTCATGCGGAACCCCTATGAATTGGAATTCTCCTAATTTCATGTATAAAAATCGTAAGGCACGGTCAACAGTCGTATTAAAACCAAATCGTAATTTAATTTGTTATAATTACGAGGACACGTGGCACGTACTAATTTTTTGTTATCAACAGTAGTTTTTCTACCTTTTATGTATTTTATAAGTACAAAACACTATTAAGTTTGTATTACTCTTTGTTCAACATAACATACTTTCATTGAATATTATGTAAAATTTAAATACTCGTATAATCATATTGAATAAATGTGCAAGCTTAACATAACTATTTCCCATTATTCAGTCACTTCTGATCTTTAATAAAATGTTTTCAAAATATTTTTTTTTAATATTTTGAAAAAAAACACTTGAATTTCGCGGAACTTTAAGTGAACTCCGGGGAACCTAGGGGTTTCGCAGAATATAGTTTATGAAACACTGATATACTTAACTATAACTATTATAATAAGTTCAAACGAAATACTCTTTTCATTTTCCGAAGTTCTGAGCTTTTGTCCTTTTAGTAATGATAGCAAACATTTTACTGAATGAATACGTATTACAAAAATATTCGTATACATTTAATACATACGCATTTCAATCATAAGTTTACTGTGCTGGTAGATCAATGGCGTTGCAAATAATCTTAATTACCATACTCACATTCTGTCATCGCGGTACGGCAGATTTTGCTAATAAATAGAGCTTGGATTTAATGTGTTATAAAAACCCAAAAATATGTAAACGTGTTAAATTAAAATACAATTATAAATAATTTTTGATTAGTTCAAATCAAAACAATAATAAACCTTATATTTTTTTTTATTTTCAAAATTTAAACTATGGCAATTTGGTATTAACATTGAATAATAACAACTAATAATAGATAACATCCTTTATGGTTATTAATTCATTAGGTGAAAGATTGAGCTCCAACACGTTTCTTAAATATATAATGAAATTCAATCCTGAATTTTTGTTTAAAACTACGCGATCAGAGATTTACAGTTTAGTAAAACAGTTCACTGATATGAACAGTTACAATTACATGGATAACGCAGACGAATAGGTATTTTCGACCTGGGTCCTCTATGTTCGCGTGTAATTTTATCAAATCATGTTGTACGATTCATAACGACAAATTACGGTTATGAAGCGTGGTTAAACCCGTACAGCTACATTTGATGCACTATTAGTATTATCGATACTGCGATGTACGTGTACTGTGTTTAAAACGAATTTCGTTAAGCATAAATTATGTAAAAAATACTTACAAAAAATGAGAGTGAAGAGCCAAGTTAATTATATTTTTTGATAATTATATATTTTGTACTTTTAATATATTATATCATTATTATATTATTACTCTTATACTGCATTGTCCATTTCTATTCGTTGTTTACTTGCACATAAAGTATAACGTATTATAACTAACCGTGATCGATTGTTCAACATGCAAGTCAAATTATGTGCATTGAGCAATTTTCGCTAATGAAATCAATGAATAATAACTCAACAACTCCGTTCTGCGTGTTCATTTATTTCCCCCCTCAACAACGCGCTTCGTCACTTGTTGAATTAATGGCGTTGCACACTAATTAGCTGGTAGCACCAATATCTGTTCTGGATGCTTTATTTGCTTGTTATGTATTTTCTCAGAAGTTGACGGTGAATTGTGGTTTAATTTGAATTGTTGTTGTAGAAGGTAAAAAATATTATAATTTCTTAATAAAATTGTCCTTATTGGTTAGAATGAAACTATCAAAACGTTGCTATCAAAATCATACGTAAAGTGAACTTTTTCATTTAAAAATATACATCTGAACATACTATACATTTATATTTATTTTTCTATTTCAAAAATCTTTGTATATGTGTATTTTTAAAGTAGTAACGAAAATTAACGAAATACATGTCATATATTAATGCTTAAATAATTTTTAGCTGCATATTTTTGGGCCGGTAAATCATCAAGAATATCTCCGGACGGATTTACTATTCCGTATCCAGAGGACTATCCGGCAGTGTAAGTATAATATTAATATTGGTCTGATAGTATACGAGAAATGTATTTTAATCGAATCTTTATTTTATAAGGCTTATTTATATCTGTCTTTTATAACAAATGTTAAACTCCAAACAAAAATTATTTTTGCAACTTAAAACTGACGAATTATATGTGATACCGTATATTGAAATATTCTGAGAAATTGTACGAATAACCATTGAATTCTACTCGTAAATATTACGTTTAAGTCAAATTCTAAATACTATTTTATTCGGTTTTCTATAAATACGTTTTGCATAATGTGTACAATGTATGTAGGGTGAATTTTAAGAATAAAGACTTATGATACTATTTATTGCTATTTTATATTGGTAATTGTAAATTGGTATTGAAAAAATCACCATACTCACATTTATTTTATTTTGATATAGGTAACTTCACTCGCCCAAATAAAAAAATATTTTATGTGAACCTGTTGATTTTTTTTTTTGTATACTGTAAATCAATTTATCGGTAACATCAAATTTTAAATATAACTATATTTTATCAGCATAAAAATATCAAACTTAAAATTCAGCTAACAATGCAACGATTTTTGTTCACTTCACATGTTACGAATTTTACAAGTAAGATATAAGAATATTATTCGATTTATTATTGGGTAGATTTCGATATTTACATTTTTCGGAATAAACTTTTATTTCAATTGATTCCGTTTTCGTCTACACGCAACATGTTATTGTATTATGATATACGGATCGGATATGAGAATAACGTATATTTGCACCTAATACAATTTGTTACATAAAATATGTTCTGCATACAATTCGTATTAATTTTTCTTGGCAAATAGTTTTTTTTATATATATGTTTTTTTTATTATTTACGCGTTAAAATTCGCACACGGGTATAAAACAATATTATAATAATTTTAGTAGATATCTAAATACATAATTCCTACCTATACTCTATTAAGATTATGATATAATCGAGTCCCGTGAACAAATGGTACTGCGACAGGGTGGTCCATTAAAATGCACTGTAAGTGAAATTGTACGTTTTACCAACGGAGCTAGAACAAAGTTTAATATATTTTATACAGTCGTTTGTAAACAAAGAAGTGTCAATGTTTTAAATATCTACTATAACACATTGTTATATCACAGAACTACCACCTACGTTATAGGCAACTTTTCAGAAAAAAATATTTTTTCTATTTCTGTAAATTAAGCTCCGTGATCAATCACTATATTCAATTGTCAACGAACCCATTACAACTATTATAATCAATATTAAATGGGACCATTTGAGGTATGGGAATACATATATATATATTACACATATGAGAATAATCTATATTTAGATTAAATTACGCACGTGTAATTATCCAGCATATAAGCAACATCATTGTCAGTCGAGTAAAACAAAGTATACTTTTTTATCATTACGGACCTATTCATGGGTTTCCGAGTGCTTCGAATGATGCCGGTGAAAATTGATAATTAAACAATCAATATTATTGTACAGATAGAATTTTTCAATAAACAATGGCACTGATGGTGATTTCTTAAACGAACGCATTTTTTGCGTGTGCGTCCCAAACACCTCGGTAACGGATTGTAAAAATTGTACAGGATGTACCTTAAATGGAGTCGTATGCAAGGGAGGTGATGATCGCCAAGTCTTGAAGGGTTCGAATAGTTGCCGGATAGTACACATTTAAGCCGTCGGCAACATGTCGTCTATATAACTCTATCGACGTCTCGTGATTTATATATAATACGTATCGACGAAAAAGCTTTTCGAAATACCAAATACTACCCCGCACGACAGCTCGCGATTGTGAATATTATTACTATACAGTGCGATTCATTTGATGTACTACAATCGTTTCCTCAGTCAGTTTCGACGGTTAAAGATATATTTTTGTTTATGGTTTATTTACAGAATAACACGCCCACTCTGTTTGTATGCATATAAAATACAACAAACTATATATAGTTTTGTATGGGGTTGAATAAATTGTATATCGTATTTCATGTTCAAATAGACTGCCTTAAAGTATATATTATGTTGCTCAGAAAAGCTTGATTTAGGAAAAATAAAAAAATTTGGCATTTTACGCTGATTTTTTTTTTTTTTTTAATATAATATATTTTGCTTATATTTAATTTATATAATAAAAGTTAAAAGTTGTACTCTAAAAAAAAAGGGAAGTTGTCTATCCTGCGTAGTATAAAGATGACCCTGTTGCTTAAAAAACAAGGAATGGTGTTCAGGAAAATATTATACTTGAACAAATATTATAGCGCTGAACAAAGTCAAATGTTTGTTAGCTAAAAATACAACAATATCACTTAAGGTAGATAAAAAAAAAAACGCAGTAACGATTTTTGTTGACTGTATTGATAAGTGTTGTGCGCCAGTGTTTTACTGCGTACTATGAGTTGGGGCGAGTTTAAGAGCATTTATCTCGCAGAGCTGTAAATATATGTATGTGAATAAAAAATCGTATTACGGTTTCAATACCGTTTTCAATATGCACAATATATTATTCTGTTGTGTCCTTTTACAGGGAACCGCCCCCACTACAGACGCACAACAATTCCAACATCATACTGCGGTTGCCGGCTGGGAAACGCATCAAAGACATCAAATGGCTGTCGGTCTGGTGTAGGCGGTTTACGGTAAGCAAAACGATATGAATGTATTATCTTATCTCATTTCTCACATCGTGTCAACCAGCGCCAGCGCAATACCACGCGCGGAAAAGCGAATAAAAAATTAGGATTTTTTTTTTTAAAATATCTTTCCGGTTTTTCATTCTCCGCATCGGAAACGTATAGCGGTCACACGTACATACCCTTCCGTTAACAATAATACGGTTGAATGTCGGAAAATATTCGAGGCGTGCGTGAATACGTGCATACATTGCGTGCGCACGCATTTTGTTACACGAACAATTAAAAACAATAAAACGGCAAGCGTGTCACACAAGTTTGTTTTGACGATTTTTTTTTCCATTGAAAAGTTACGAACGTCGAGGGAAAAAAGTTTTAAGTTTTATGTGGAATAGTCGTGCATACGAGTATCCCCAAGTTTAAGAACGTGACTGGTGAATGTGACGACAACTTTGGTTTTTGTTTCAATTAATAATAATTAATCGGGGCTGAATGAAAACTTTTAATAAAAAAAAAAAAAAAGAGTGAGAACAAACGCAGAGCCATGATCATAATAATAATAATAAAAACAAAATAGAATGATATATATATAGTTTTTTGATTGTATTTTTAAATGAACCGCGAAATATTATTTCAACATCGAATGGAAGAAAAAATACTCTCCATATATATTTATAGCTTTTGTAATCGTCGAAAACCAAACTTTTTTTCTCTTTCTTTTAGTCACCTTTTTTTTTTGTTTTTTTTTTTTTTTTTTTGTTTCATATTTTCTAAAGTAATACGTCCAACGCGACACCGACTCTCTTTCTCTTTTTATATATATAGTATACCACAGCGGCGGTAACAGTGGTGGCGAGTGATGGCCGTGACTGAAAACTGCCGTTTACTCCCGTGCGGCGTATAGAGTGGCATAAAATCAATATTACACTTTTTGCAACGGTATTTCAAAAATCACGTGAAATAAAAGTAAACCGTTTACAACAATGAACTGTATTTTTCGAATATTTAACAGTATTATATTTTTATTGATACATACATATATTTATAAATATTTTTTTGCACAAGACGCATGTGCATTCTTTGTATGCATTCCTTCGATATCACTGTTAATATACTGTTTTTTGACGCGTTTATTTCCATTATAATAATATAACGCGTACATTGTATAGACAAAAACAAATCGTTTTGTCTAATACCAATTCAGTACACGATATAGTCATCTCCATGTAACATTTTTTTTTCGTTTTAAAATTCATCAACACACCAGTTCCTATTTTTTAATGAACCCTGAAACAAAATGTAAACCCACATTAAAATAAATAATTTATTAATAGTTTTCAGATATATACTTAAACATAAGTATATTTTCAGTTAAAAAAATAATAACAGGTTGGTAGTTATACCTAATTATAATGTGCAATTCGATTAATAAAAATTTATTATAAAGATAAACCCTCAACATCAGGTCCATTGGGCAATATGTAATATATATATATTACAATATGTTGTGTATAAAGATGAAAATTATGCTAACAAATATAGATTTAGTTTATTATACAATGAAAAAGAAACTTAAATTAGTTGGAACAGTCCGGTTTGTCGAAGGAATGCGATTATGTTGGAGACTGGAAGGTTGGGTCCAAGGCATTCAAATAGATCTTCCGATATTTGGTTGCGGTCCCTTGCGTCGCGGTATGTGTTACACTCGGTTATGATGTGTTTAATTGTTAGGTTGATCCCACAGGACGGGCATATGGGAGGTTCCTCACGTGCCATCAGGAATCCATGAGTAAGTTAATGTTTATTAAGACGAATATGATTAACAAAAATATATCATATATATCATATATATCAATATAGTTATTGTGAGTTGTGAGTATTCGTATTGAATCTTGGCGTTATAAACTCGAAATGTTAACTAAATAAAAAATAAAAAATAATATGATACATAGGTAAAGATATCTATTTAAATGATTTTTTTTGTATATAAAAAAATCCATTTCTATTCCAAACAGCATTATATTTTTAATTTACTTACGAGTTCTTTTTTGAAACTATAACATAAGTGTTTGAGAAGTTAATTAAGAGAGCATCATAAAATTCGATTTTATCACTGCCAGAATGTCCTCTGATTAAAATATATAATTTAATTTAATTCAACGTAGTATTAACAATTCTGTATTTGTAATAATACAATTTATGATATACATTCAATTATAATAAGGTTAACTATAGTCTCTTCATGTTAAGCATGAAACAAGTCATGAAAATAATTGTTGACGTAATAATCATTTTTTCCAATCGAGTTATGTGTGCACAATTGAGCGAAAATTAATTTTATCTAGATGTTAGTGGCACAACTCCATTTTTTCGTTTGGTGTTGAAGACGAAAATTGATTAGAAGTGACACGTCAATAAACATTTATATGGAACTTAAAACAGTTATGTAAATAACTGGTAGAAACTGAGGGATTCATGAACAGTTTAATCAATCTTGAAAAAGGTGACACAATAATTATTGACTCTTATATTGATCCTGTTATTATTTTAACATATATCTCGCCGCAGACATTTCTACCGGATTTAGCGTTACCAGTGTGTGAAATGGGTATGGCAAGTGCGTTTTTATATCGCATTAATTCAACACGATAAAGAAACTAGCTGTTGCGCACGCGGAAGTCGTTGACGGCTGAGTATCACTGTACGGCACCGATATTGTACAAACCAATAAAAATAATATTTATACGTATCGTTTTCGGAAGGAAACGATAACTGGATCAACGAAACACGTTAGTTCCGATAATAAGAAGCACCGTCCCCGATATTTCTTTTCTCCCGCACCCGCGGCTTTCAACAGGCCGGGGTGCATACACGAGGGTAGTATATGTATACGAATACCGTATAAATAAACGCGTATACATCGTGATGCGCGGGGGTCGACGGAGGCGGGTAACTGCACCGTCATGAGTTCATTACGATGTATATAATAATATAATACAGTGCACAGACCACGACCCTGTAGCGGTAATAGGAGAATGGGTAGTGGTGAGGGTTGCATCCCAGTGAGTGCAACCACCACCATCACTACCGGGTCGTTATCGCTCGTGTGTGTGTATATGTGTTGGTTTGAAATTAAATCGACACCCGCCAGTCCAGGTCGGATGAAATTGCAGAGCGTATAATAATAATACAATACATACATATAGTGTATAGGTGAATCGAGCCGACACGGTCGTTTCGTATTCCGGTCCAGCGCGAGCGAGGGTGAGGCGAGGGTGACTCCGATACGAGGGGTAGAAAACTGCGACGACGACGGTAAAGCGTGCGCATATACACGTATATAATATTATGTGTGTGCGTGGGTGTACTTATATTATTATTCATGGGAGTACAAAAAAAAAATCTCGAAATTCAAATCCGAAAGGCGTGCCGAGTTTTCTATTTTTTATTCCCCCAACCGTTTGTTCGTACCCATACATATATAACATTATACTCCAGAGTCGGAAAAAGAAAGCTTTTTAAATTCACTTACAACGCGACGCGCGTCCACGAGTTGTGATGTGGTACGTATTCCAACTCTCGGCCAAACTTTGCGGCGGCCACGCGTGCGTGAAACGAAATATATATATGTTTAATGCACTTGAGTGCGATAGGTACACATGCAATAATGTTACACCCACACACACACACATACACTTATATACAGTTTACGCACATATGAAGACGTGAAGAATATCTTGGTCGATTTTTCTTATTTTTATATTTTTTCCTTCTACTTTCCATTTATTCGTCACTCGATTTTGTAATAACAAAATACGAATCCGCGATAACAATAGTAATATAATAATACTTTTACAGCGATGTCTCGATGAATAAACGCGTGCAGGCTGTATGATATTAACTATGCTATATCAACTCCGAGACGTAATCATTACGACGCGTAAGTCGAACGATTAATCAACTCGACACTGGAAACTGACGCGGCTTACCCCCTAGTGTGAGATAATTTCATGATGCGTGTTTATGAACCAAAATGAATCCCTACGAATAGCTATGAAACGACACGAGTATATAATGGCACTTGTTATTTATACCCTATAAAATGATACTCGGACAAAATTGTTTTTCAAGTGTTTTCGGAGTTATGCTGAGCAGAATTGACCTTTTTGCTTTTTCCGTGAAATTCAATACACTTAGGTTTAAAAGAGCGAATTAAAAAAATGAACCATCGTCGAATGTTTATTATATATTATTCACGCAAAATTTAATTTTTCAAACACCTATAATTGTTTTTATTAAATTAATTTATAATTGTTAAAAAACAAATCATTGTTTTTGATTACTTAACCGCAACGGGATAAATAATATAAATAATTCATAATAAACACTTACTTGTAACATTTTATTAACTGAATGTAGCTTATAAACTTATTGTTAAAAAAATGTTCACTTCAATATGGATTTGAGTTATTCCTATGCGTATAGTTCAATACGTAGCTACACCATTTCGAACACGATTGAAACAAGGTATTAATTTAATGTACTTAATAATATAATGTAATATTTATTGCTTTAAAACCGGCAGAAAAAGGATTCTATCATTACTTTATCAACAATGATACGTAGATCTAATATTTACTATTAATAAACTTTTGGTCCCTTGTTAGTTGCTTGTACATAAAAATATGTTTACCTATTTCCTGTTCCCTAACCTCTAAGCCATGTTACTAAGCCAGGACTGTTTCATTATGGATCTTTGCAGTTGTACAGTATATGTTGTTTGTTGAAAATTGTCTTTTATTATACTATATTCATTAAGACAAAATACAATTATGTGTAGTGAAATTCATATTGAACGTGGGCGACATTTATTATTATTATTATTATTATTATTAATTATTATTATAATTCGGGCGAAGCTCAATGGTTAATTTATAAATTAACTTAAACTAAAACAATTTAGAAAGAAAACATAAGTGAGAAACAGTGAAAAACAAAATTAAAAAGTAATAGTACATAGTAAGATATAACATAATTAACTAAGACCAGAAGGAGGGTTCAGCATTGGCAATCCTCATCATTCTTATAAGGGGTTCATTGGCAGCATATTTGGTTACAGAGACAGGGACATAGAAAGAGTAGCTAGAGCGTGAAAAAAAAGATGGCACTTTGAAATTAATGCATTGAAGAAGGGATGGAGAGTCTAAAAGAACAAAAATTAGTTTGCTTACAAAACTAAGATTCGCTCGAACTTTTCTATCGGCTAGTGAGGACAATTTCTGGGAAGCAAGAACAGGGTTGTAATCATGTGGCGGATGATTTATTTCTAGCACATAACCAGCAAAAGACAAGAATTTACGCTGCACTCGCTCTAGAGCAGGGGTGTCCAACTTGCAAGGCCTCAAGGGCCAAAACTTAAACCTCTGATCTGGTTGCGGGCCATACACTAATTTTGTTAAAGTAACAACAAAATAATGAGAGGTATAAAAATAATTAAAACAAAAAAGTAGTATTATTTCTTTTATTGCTCAACATCTAAATTTTTTATACATACAGAAAATGTAGAGGTAGTTTTTTAAAGAACTAAGACAAACATTGTAATAATAATGAAAATATATCTAATGTGAAGACTGTGGTCGATCGGCTTCATCCACCAATGAAGAAATGTCCACTGCCAGTTCAGTTGTAGACAGTCTCATGAGATGATGTAAGGTAGAATCGGTAAGGTTGCTTCTGTTGGGGTTTTTAATGTATTTCATGTAGGAAAAGGCACTTTCACATATATATGTGCTTCCGAACATTGATGTCATTTTCAGTCCAAAATCTTGCAGGTTTGGGAATTTCTCCTTAGACAGCAATTTAAAAAATTCAGGTCCCTTTTCTTGTCTGGTGATTAGGAACATGTCAGCTTGAAGGTCACATAACTCAAGTTGTAAGTCAGGTGGTTGATCTTCAATGGATGCTCCAAGAGGATTATTATAAAGCAGTACACTGCTTTTGAGACTTTCAATATCTTTAAATCGTGTATTGAATTCATTAATAACTTGTTGAATTTGTGAACTGCAGCATAAAAAGTCAATATTTTTCTCACTGTTGGGTTCTTCTGCTAGTTTCAGGCAGCTAGGGAAGTGTGTTAGGTTGTTATTTTCCAAAGCATGTTTAAACACGTTTAGCTTATTCCGGAATCCGTTTATTATTCCGACTAAATCTGAAACCGTCTGGTTTCTTCCTTGAAGACTCAAGTTTAAACTGTTAAGGTGATTAGTCAGATTTGTTATAAAAGCTAACTGTCTTAAGAATTCTGGATCCTGAAACTTCTCTTCCAGTTCAGTTGTATCGGATGAAACGTATTTATTAAGAAATGGAGGGATTTCCTTTCTTATGGCAAAAAATCGTTCCATACACTTTCCTGCACTTAGCCACCTTACATGGTTGTACATTAGCAAGTCTCCATACTCAGCCTCTGTGTCCACTAAAAACTGCCTAAGTTGCCTGTGTAAAAGGGATCGATTTCCACCTCTAATCATATTTATAATTTTAATTACGGTCTGAAAAACTTGATCCTGCTTGACTGATTTTCCACATAAAGCTCCATGATGTATAATACAATGTATTGTCGGACAAGTAACACCATTCTCTCCAAGCAGACCCACTAATCCAGTTTTTTTACCAGTCATTGATGGGGCCCCGTCTGTTGCTATGGCTGAACATTTATTAAAGCCTCCAATTCTGTCAACTGTTTTCTTCAGAGCCTCATAGACGTCTTTTCCTTTTGTTGTTCCATAAAGAGGATAAATATCAAATAGCTCCTCTTTACTAGTAAAATCTTCAAAAGTAGTGCGCACGAATATCAACAGCTGACTAATATCTGATTGATCAGTGCTTTCATCCAGACAAAGTGAGAAATACGAACTTTTTTTAACCAGGCTAAACATAGAGTTTTCTACTTGCTCACCCATTATAACATCTTTTTTTACAATGCATTTAAAGAAAATATATGATTTCCGTAAAACCTTACGCGGGCCACAGTTAATAGCATCGCGGGCCGGATGCGGCCCGCGGGCCGCCAGTTGGACAACCCTGCTCTAGAGCATAACTATGCGAAATGGTATTAGGATCACATATTACAGACGCATATTCCAGAACGGAGCGCACTAGGGCACAGTATAAAGATTTGATAGGTGCAACTTATTTAAATTGAGAACAAACACGCTTAACAAAACCAAGAATTTTTAGTGCCTTACAACAAGATGCTTCGATATGCGGATAAAACATTAACTTCGTGTCAATTACTATGCCTAAGTGTTTGATCGTGTTGGCCGCACGGGTGAGCTTAGAGCCACTAATATTAAAGTCAAATACAAAAGGACGACTAGATCTGAAAAATGACATAGTAGAGCATTTAGAAACATTGAGGGATAAGCCCAAGGATGAAGCCCAAAGAACAATTGAGTTCAGATCTTCATTCAATCTATGACAGTCATCATATAATTTATTGTCAGGAAAAGCTTCAGGTCATCTGCAAATAGCAAAAATTTGCTATACTTGACAACATTTGAAACACTGTTTATGAACAGGGAGAAAAGCAATGGAGAGAGATGTCCCCCTTGAGGCACGCCAGAAGAGACGTCAGTGACACAGGAATGAATACCATGGACTTTTACAAACTGCTTCCTATTTGACAAGTACGAGTCGATCAAAGACAGTAAGGACTCTCCGAATCCGGAGTTTTTCAAGACACCTAACAGGAGTTTATGGTTGACCATATCAAAAGCTTTAGAGAAGTCCAAGTAAAGATCATCAACCTGAGCATGACCTGTGAAAGCATCCATAACGTATTTAGTGAAGACTAAACCGCACGTTACCATTGAGCACCCAGGACGGAATCCATGCTGTTCATCACACAAAACGCTATTAACTGACGGTTATATGGAGCGCAGAACAATAGCCTCAAAGAATTTTCCAAAGTGATTTAGTATAGAAATTGGGCGGTAATTAGACACATCAGATACACAGCCTGATTTATGAATAGGTGTGATTGAGCTTAACTTAAGCATTTCCGGAAAAACACCTTCGTCGAGAAATTTACGAAAAATCAGGTACAGAGGAAATGATATAATTGATCTTAAGGAACAAATAAAAATAACAGGAAGACCATCAGGACCAATAGATTTGGTATTATTTAATAACGCCAAACCTTTTTCAACATCATTAGGACCAAAATAGCAATTACTAGGAAGATTGAAATGTAAATGGAGGAGGGTAAAGTTGAATCAGCAGGGAATGATCTATTATTACTGTAAACAGAGTTGAAATGGTTAGAGAAAAGATTAGCAGTATCAGCGTCACTATTACTAGACTGGTTGTTTAGAGTAACTATTTTAGGAATTGAGTTCTCCTTATTATTTTTCCGAACAAAATTCCAGAACCGTCTAGGTTTAGCACAAAAATCTGCCTTAGTACGCTCTACAAACCTTCTGTAACATTTTTTGGATTCATACTTATACATTGCTCGAAGGAAAGAGAAATTCTTGTAATCTTGGGAATTACCTGTAGCTTTAAAAATAGTATGTGCTTTCCTTTTGTGAAAGATAATATCCTTAAGGTCCTTAGAAAACCACACAGGAAAATTTTGGAATGCAGGGCACTCTAGGTTCACTTTGAGAAGAATATATAAGACCAAAACTGTCATTAGACCAGGTGATGTCTGGTAGGTTGAAATCTAGAAAAAAGTCAACAAATTAAAATTGTTATATCAATTCATGCAAAATTGAACAGCGTATATAAATTTGAACAGTTTTTTTTTTTAATATATCCAGAAACAGCATTATGCCCTTTGAATACGTATGCAATTTAATTCAATTTTTTTAATTCAAAATATTAATCAAAATCAAATGGTTTACCCGGTAAATTAGCTATTTTATTATTAAAATACATTTTTTTCGTTGCCGTTTGATGAATTTCAACAAGCTAGTGTTCTTAGAAATAATTTTAATAAATGTGGATTACATATAAATTTTAATGCAATGTATTAGGAAGGCTAAGAAAAAAAAGAAAAATAAAATTAATAAAGCTTGCAATGAATTTATATTTACAAATTAATTTTCCGACGATTTCGCCAAATCAACATTAAATACTAAATTACATATATTATTTTTAAATATTCTAAAAACATTCAACCCAGACATAATGATACGTAATTTATTAAATTTTCACTGAATTCATTTTTATAATTCATAGTTAATTAAATTAACGAAAAAACATTTTGTTAACTAAGTACGTTCGTTTTTATTTAATTGGAAGTTAATTTCAAAGATAACACATCTATGAAATGTAAATAATATAATTTTTTTTTGCTATGTAATACAATATTTACAGCCGTACCGTAGTAAAGATTTATTTGAGATTTTTGTGGATATTTGGGTCGAAGATATATAAGTTACAATTAAGTTAAATTCAACTTTTTTCATACATAAAACAATACGTAGGTGTACAATAACCATATATTATAGAACAAACTACTCTACATTTCAATACAGTACCATAATGTAATCTAGGGGTCTCCAACCTACATCCCGCGGACCAGATCCGGTCCGTCAAGTTTACTTAGTCAATATTATTCCAAATCTAAAAAAATGCGTACGTGAATTGATTTCAATATTTAGCTTCACTTAATTATGTGACCAGACGTTTTTTTTAAAAAAAAAAAAAACGTGAAATGTAAGTATAGAACTAACTTAAACGACGATCACATACAAGCGATGTTGTTAATTAGAACAAGAAAACTTGATGCAAACTATCATGAAATCTTAAAATGGAAGCAATTAAATACTTACAGAACTTCTGTTTGAGTAACTTAATCGTATCTCAATAAAACAAATATTGAATTATAAAAATAAAAAATATTTTTACACTTTAATCATGATAATCTAAGTTTAGAATAATATATTGTTATTTATGAAACATTTGATCGAATGGGTTCAACATGGTCGAAATTGGTTCAAATGCCACTTTATAGATTTAAATTCACCATGTTACTAATTTACAATTTGCTCTAAAATTACATTTTTAGCGTATAAACACTACTTTGAAGACATTGGCTTAAATGGTTGTTCATAATGAATTTTCATGTGAAATCACCCAACAGAAATTTATATTTTTGAGGAAAATATTACAAGCTTTTAGTTTAACTAAAGCAATATTTTAAACATGTTTTCATGGCTCTTTAAAAAATGTTAGGCATTTATTCTGTTTTGACTGAATGCCTAATGTTAAAAGTTTGAGATTTTTGTGCACTCCTCATTTATAACATCGTTCGTAATTTGTCCCTTATTTTATTTTTTTAACAATTTTGATAGGGTATAAGAGCTATGATAACTATTTTTCTTATTAAACCAGTAAATATAAAACATGTTGTAATATGAACTTTATATTATATAAATGTTTAACTTTGTTGGTGATCGTTACCCGTCGAAAAGTTGATACATAAACTTCATACAATCATTATTATAATACTACATTTAAGTACATTTTATATAACTACGCATATTTTATATCATAAGAAAGTTTTTTGTGTAAAAAAATTAAACTGACCGTATTTTAAATAGTTATTGATTTAATTTTTGATGAATAATTGACACGAAAAATCCCGGTGATTTTATTACTGCCAACATTTATATTTTCATAAAAAAAAAATTGCTCCGTCATTGATTAAAAGTGTAAAACCTAACTGGTACACGAGTATCATGCACGTTATATACTATACATCCCAAAATATCTACATAATTCGTGATGCTTTAATATTATAATGTCAATATAATGTAAACTGAGCTAAAATCATCCAATATAAATAGGGATAATATGAATAATATGAGACAGCTCGAGGTAAGATGATAACATATAAAAAAAAAAAAAATATATAAAATATTTTTTATCGATCTTAATTGACTATAATAATTATAAAAACACATATAATAAAAATACCTACTTATAATTGTGTAGATATTTAATAGGGATTTCGTGATTTACCTGAAGCAGGAGTTTCAATGTAAACTGAATTCAAAACACCATTCATAAGACTTTTTTTTAAAATAATAATATTCATAATTGCATTATATACTTTTTTAAATTAAAAGTCATCAATTTTCTCAGTAAAATATTTAAAGAAAAAAGAACAGTTTAATATTAACTTTAATATTGATTAATTCTTTAGTTATTTGTTCCAAAAGACCTACAATTCACGATTTATAAGGATTTTTTTTCTGTTAAGAGCTTATTGAAGATTGGTCGTTCTATTATTTTTTGTAAAATATTTATTGACTATGTTCATTATCAAACAATACAAAAATAAAATACTTTATCACTTTAAACTTTAATTACATTGATTTTAATAAAAATCATTCAAACTGTAAAATATAAATGAATAAAAGTAAATATCTAAAATATAATCATCGATGAAATATAAGAGTTTGTCTAAATATTCATCGCATTATAAATTAAGTTCAATCTCTTGTTGTATAAAAATCTGATATAGAAAATTATTTATGCAATATTTTTATGTAGCATTGTTTTCACATATTTTAAGCTGATTAAATATAAAATTTTACATTTAAATTTTATATGATAGCCCCCACAAGTTACTGATTGTAATATGTATACCATATGATGGTAAAGACATATGAGTTTTATATTCTATATATGTTTAATCTCTCTATAAATTATATTGGTGCTTCGTTATCTGAAAAAAAATATTATAATTTTTTATAGACGCAGGAATTATCAGAATTAGTAATTTTTTGTGGGACTTATGGGACATCCTATGTATATAAATATATCTATATATATCGCTAAGACCTTCTATGAAAGTAATGAGATTTGTGTACGTGATTATCTCTTTAAGAAAAAAACTGAAAATTAAGAACTTTCCAAAAAATAATAACCATAAATCCGATTTAAAAGTTTTTGTTTGTAAAAAAAAATTAACACAAGTTGCCGTCGGATAAGTTATGTGAATCGAAACTTATAAAACGTAAATAAATAAGTTTAATTGTATTCATAAATAAACGTAGGATGTTACAGAACTAAGAGATTATTTCATTTATTTGATATGAGTAAATATTTAAAAAATTGTATTAATCAAATTTATAAGATGTTTACATCCCTCCACTTTTTACATTTATTAGTATACCTGTCTTGATACTTATTAAGTTTATCGACATAGAACAAAAACAAAATATAATAACAGTTTTTATATTAATATTAAGTAACTAAACTAACTTAAAATGATTATCTAGTAAATTACATTTCGTTTTAATGTTATAAAAATTCATATATATATTTATATTTTTATACTACGGTCATATTTTCATTTCCAAATATCTGATCTAAATTACATGCTGAAAATACATTAGGATTGTTTTCCCTTTTGGCACCAAATAATTATCCGTGGACATTATTCGATTAACATGCACGCACTATTTCGCTGTACAATTTCCGATAACGTGACGTTTAGCGAGTGCAACGACTCCAAAATTTATCTCAAAGGGTTTTTCTAATATTCACTCTAGACCGGTGGTTTAAAGAATGGGAACGATGAGGGCTCACTTGATTTTTTCTCTCTCTCTCCCTCTCTCGTCATACATGCAAAAAATATGCACATATACATTATACAGGGTTAGGGCCAGCGGTCGCCGACGGAATGGTATTCAATTAAAAAAAAAAAACAAAAAATGAAACGCCGGTGCACGTGTATCGCCGTGCCATATCGTTGCGTTTTAACGGGTATCGCGCGCGTGCGCGCGCGTTCGTCGTGCCGGATATTATTTTCATTTCGAATTAATGACTGGAAATAACGCGTTTCGGGCTGGCGGTGGCGGCCACGGATTAGGAGGGTGACAGCTGAATCCTCTTCACCCCCAAGTCTCCTGCCGACAGGGACCGCTGAAAATCGTATACATAAATAGCTCTAATGGTAGTTGTGTGTCATCGGCCGATTAACATCTACGTATCTATATCGTTGGTATATTATAATGTGCACGCGACATAAAGCATCCACGAGTTTATAGCCGTCCCCTCTACAGACAGAATCGCGTTCTCCGAACACCCACTGCACGTCGCAGGTCGGTGGCATTGAATTCGCAACAACGATTCTCATCAAAATCTGCATAATTGATAATCCAAAATACAAAAAATTAGCATAAGTATTAAGCCACAGTGTAGGTACAATTTTTTCGTTGAAAATGTCTTTCCGCCCCATAACGACAACTTTTTTCTTGTCTTTTTTTATTTATTTTTTATTCTAAAGTATTTAAAAAGTGTTACTTGCAGTGGTTGAGAAACGTACGTGTCGAAAGCAGCGATTTTGTTCGCGTTATACGAGTACTTAAATGAATAATCACAACTAGTAGTGCATTTCAGTTTAAGGATAATACATATACATATGCACTCACGCTCTTGCAACATCGTAGAGCGACCACTGGTAAATCGATTGAGGTTAGAGCTTTGAAAAGTACACTCGTTTTATGGATTCGTAATTTTTCGTACGTTAAAAATGTCCCACGGCACAAGTTTTAGTAGGCCCGACATACATCGCTGAGATCGATTTTTCGTTTTTAGAAATTCAACGTTTAATAAAATTATTTAAACGTTCAATTCGATTCCTGTATCCATTAATAATGTGAATGTGTCTGCGTAGCAATCCGGCTGATGAAGATCGCCCCCGGTTTCGGAATGTCAATCTCGACATTTTCAGCACACGTACAAACATTTCACCTAAAAATCAACGGGCTATTTTTTCCTCAGCTTATTCTAGGCTATTTCGATCTATTGCCATTTCCAAAATCTTCCTATACGTTTATCTGCTTAGTGACGATTCTCTTTCGTTCAGAACTCCCAATTTTTTAAGATTTTCGTTGGCTCGATCCTTTCACCGTTATCTAAGCCTTTCCCTCGGTCGACTTTTATTATAGTTCCATTTCATGACTGTCAGTATTGATCCAGTATTTTCCCTTTGCTCTACATATATATCCAGTCCACCTTAATCCTTGGTTCTTGAGTTCAACACTATATCGGTATCATTAGTTAGAGTAATAAGATTTTTTTTACCTCAATTCGTAGCCGCCTTAATATTTTTCGCAAGAATATTGTTTCAAATATATTTTAGTTTTTTTTGCCAGATATGGTAGGAAACTATATGCTCCAGAGGTATACAATACAATTTGTATAAGAATTCAATTATTATTGATTTTAATCTATATATTTCATCATAAAGAATGTTTTTGCTTCTTTAGTTTTATAGCTATTTTCGATAGTTTGGTAATTGAGAACCTTTAAATCTTTTATTGTTCAGCTATCGAATGATTTTACTGATTTTATTGACGTATGGTCTAAGATGGACATACATTGCAACACACACATATCATAGAAAGGCAAAGGGTCAATCAGTGGCGTAGCTAGAAAAATATTTTGGTGGTTTTATAACTTTTAAATTCTTAACTACATAAGTACCAACTTCTTAATTTTAACAAGTTTAAATACAAAATGTGTTTTTATTTAGTTTATTTAAACTGTGAAAATTGTTTAATGATGACATGATACAGCATTATATCTTAAAATGATTGTATATTTTACAAAATAAGAGAAATATTTTAGTAGAGGGAGGGTAATAACCCTGGCTATATCTCTAAGGCCAATAATGTCATATGAGTTCTGCTACTAGCTCGTGGTTCGAACGATTTTTTAGCTTATCATATTTTCCATTACATGTTATATGAAATACATTTTAGTATATAAACTTTAGAGGTGCATTAAAAAAAAAAAATAATATATATATATTTATAACATTTATAACTAACCTTTTTAAAAATGTGTATGTAAACGAGTTGAATTTTACAAAATGTGTGTAAATGGTACTCAAACTCTAACTGTAAAATACATATAGTTAGCTCATTACAAAAATGTCGTGGAGGTAACTGTATAACAACAACCCGATCTCGATATAGGGCAAAAGTGGTGAACCCTTTTTAGTTTTTAGGATCTAGTGGTTTTTTAGGATTTGATTATCGGGGTTTTTACGTAAATTGACGTGCCAACAAAAGTATACATACATAATATTAGGTTTATTAAAAAAGTAACGAGATAAGATAACGTTAATGGATACATTCCACGATATATACAATATATACAATGTAACTTTTAAGATATTTTTATTTTTATTTTAACTTCATACTACAACGAAAACACATAAATAGTCTAAATTTAATATTTTTATCTTGTATAGACGAATAATGAAAGAAAATAATAGTAATTAAAATATTTAACGATTTTGGTTCTGAATTTTTTGAAATATTTATGTTAATACTTCTCTTGCGTCTGTTAATCTTGTTATAGAGTTTTATCGCCTCGCTGTTCCATTAATATTTGCCAATTCTGCTGATTATTTAAATTTACATTTAAGGGATAAATATACATGTATTATTTCATACATGATGAAGTCACGTGTACGTCGATTTTCGCCGTTTTTCGTTTAACCGAAAAACACTGACGGCACGGGTAACGATAGATGCAACTGCTGCAGTAATTCGATACTGAGGCTACACAATTTATCGGCGTGTCGAAGATTTTTCATCCGAGTAAAATTACTGTCTTCTCGTTGGTGTCTTCTACTGGCACGGTGTCATCGATCACCAGTGCTATTCTACTGGAACCTTACATAGCGGTATACTCACACAGTTATCCCCATGGGATCTTATCGAATTTTTCTTTGCCACAGTCTCAACCCTCAGTCCTTCCCTACTTCCAAGTTGCAGTGGTTGTGGCAGAGTTGCAACGTGTGAATGGCTTTTTCCTTTTATTTATTGTGGTCAATGAAGTGGAAGTGAAAAAAAGCGTAATCACGTGCCTAAAAAATATCACTTGTAATTAATATTATTGTATTCTCTCTCTCTCTCTCTCTCTCTCTCTCTTTCTCTTTCTCTCTCACTCACTCACTCACTCTATCTATCTCTCTCTTATTTTTTTATATTGTCTTTATTATAAGTTGACTGTTGTTCGACAAAAAATAGTCCATTAGATGAAATAAGTTTTATTACGTATGAACGTTATACGAATGTAATCAATTTCAATCGTGCATTACTATGATGTTTCCATAGATGTTTAATCGAAAAATATTTCGTTTAATTAATTCATTATTTATAAATGTATGAAAAATATTGTTATAAAAAAAATGCAATAAGGTCAGATAACATGGCGTTAAGTTCATAATCAACGATTATCAGTTTTTAATACTTATATCCAAACAATATTTTTAAAGTGAAATATACGATCGTTTTTAACTTCATATGCAGTTTATTTAAACAATTTGAATATTAAAATATTGTTTTTATTAAATATAATATCTGCAAATCATATTTTATCAATTTCCTCTATTTTGAAATATTTTAAATATCATATAAAATAATTAAAAAGTGGGGAAATCGCTTATAAAGATGGTCATGTTTTTAAGTTTCAAGCCGATCTTGATTTGAAGATATTATTGTTGGTGAAGTTAAACAAAGTATGAAAAATTATAAGTACGAAGTAAAAATGATGTTAAATGATTCTATAGTTAACGCAAAATATACATGTTCTCGTGGTAAAATAATTTGCCACTATATAGCTTCGCTAGCTCTTTACATAAACTATAATTTAAGTTCTACAGATTAAAGTTGTTCATGGAATGTAAGACAATTTATCACTCATAATGAAGTAAAAATCAGAAGTCAAATTGATGGTAGTTTTTAAAGCCCTGCTACTGATGTCACAAAAGAAGACTTTGCTATATTTCAACGAAATTTAGATAATTTAACTAAGTAAACATGTAGATTTTTCATGGTCGTTAAGACCTTAAACAAATCCTATCAAACTTCCGACATTTATATTCAATTTTATTAAGAGTATAATAAACACAGATATTTGTAAACAATTTGTAAAAGTAAAACAGTTTGAGACAATAAGAAACTATTTATTTTACAATTGTTTTATAACTGATATTATTTAAAAAATTTCGGAAGAATCCATAGATTAGAATATTGATCGTCATGTAACAATAATAATTTTATGTGTATATCCATGCGTTGAAATAATTTGATTTTTTTAAAATTCGATATTTTTCATATATTGCATTTTATCACAAAACGTAAGTTGTACTCAAAATTACAAAAAATAACGGCTTTATGTCGATATTTTAGATTCTGATCGGAGTGATGGAATCTATTGGTTTTACAATGTGTGTTTTTTTTTTTTTTATTTTTTTTTTGTGTCTGACGACACCTTTTATGACAGTAAAAATGCTTCGATTTGCTTAAATAGCAACTTTTCTGAAAGGAAAATGAATGTAGACTTTGGTACTTTGGCAAGTCAAAAATCCAACTTTTTCAATACTTTTTAAAAAAATCGAAAAAAACGATAAAAAAATTACGAAAAAACGGGAAATTTTACGCAAAATCACGTTTTTACAAATTACATTTTTTTAAAATGCTCTAAATCAAAAAACAAAAATCGCAACAACTTGAAATATTCACCAAATCTTTATATTGGCGTTCTCTACACATGGTTAAGTTTTCAAAATATCTTTAAAAAAATTTCTACTGGACTAAGATGAAAACATTTTATGACTGTTTGAAATTTAAATATTTACGAAATTGCATAAAATAGCGATTTATTCTCAAACGATTTAAAATATTTGTTATAATTCAAAAAGTATAATTCGCAGATTTTTGAAATTTTTACCAGCTGTTAAGATTGTCATTTCCTTTATGTCATATTTTTTTCAAAATATTATATATTTTTTTAAGCCACTTATAGGCATTTAAAATATTCGATTTTTTTACATTTTTTTTTTATAATCAGTGATAAAAAAAATTTGGCTCTTACAAAATACTTGAAAATTTAATAGAAGATTCCACAGAAGTAGTTCTTATTGTCATTCAAAAATTATTAAAATCCATAGGCACAATTTTTTTTTATAAGCGTTTGAACAGCGAATATTGACATAAAATTACATGTAAAATATAATATAATGTATAATATTCTAGACTGACAAATGATATCGGTTTTTTTAAAATGCTCTAACTCAAAAACGAAAAACTGCAACAACTTTAAATTTTCACCAAATTTTTATATTGACGTTTTCTATACATAGTTAAGTTTTCAAAGTATTTTGACATATTTTGACTTATTTATAGACAATTTAAATTTTCGATTTTTGTAAAATTTTTTTTTTAAACATCTATCAAATTTAATTGACAGACCGAAAACTCTTGAAAATATAAGACAAGGTTTATAATAAGTCAAAAATATTTAAAACAAATTCTACCAAACTTAAAAGAAAAATTTTTATGACTGTTTGAAATTTAAATTTTTACGAAATTGCATACTATTGCATTATATTTCAATTTTTTTTTATATAAATCACGGCCATAGAAACTATATCTATATCTTTAGCCGTGTTATCAATACACCTATGGTGTATATACATATACATTGTATATATCTGTGTTGTTAACAGTGTTTCAAAAACCAAACATAACATAAAAAAAATTTATATATACTATATGGTAATATAAGGTATTATTATAATAACTACATGCATTATTGGTAAACTGGCTTTACCATGAACACGTAGTACAAGGACAAATATGCAATTTAATAAGCAAGGGTTTCAAATAATTACTATTAGAATTGCCTTTGCTTAAAAGCATTGTTTTTGAACGATTTTATATTTATAAAATATGTCATACAAATTATTGATTTTTATTTATTTTTCTTCATACTAAAATTCAGTTTCACTTTTTTTCTGTTTTCTGGTCGTTTCCACTTGCAACTTAATATTAAAATATTTACTAATATTTGCATATTTATATAATAACTCAAAGTTATTACATGCAATTTTATACTCATCGCTATTAATCCATCCAAATATTATAATTAAGAATCATAAGACCGTATAGACACCAGATAGAAGCCATCATTAAAGCAGATATTGTTTTCCTATTGGGGGAAATTAAAGAAGTAGAATATGTAAGAAGAAAAAAAGAACTGAAGAGAAAAAGCGAGTGGCGTTGAAAATTAAAAGAGGAACAAAGATAGAGAGTTCTGGGTGGGTTTTCGGAAATCGTCTCGCTTCGTTCACTCCGAAGCAAGTTAGAAATGTTTTATCATTATATATTTGATAGCAATAATAAATCGTATTCGAAAAAAATAATGATAATAAATATAACTTACGTTTTTAAAGTTGTATTATATAGTTTTAAATTTTAGATTGTATTTTAATAAAGAATGTTTATAAAAATTACACGAAAAAATTTATTGAAAATTATATCGCCACAAAATAACGCGAAGATTGTATATTAATAATATTCTGATATTTTCTATCATATTCAATGTATAAATATATAAACAAAAAGTTTATTTATAGAAATGAATAAATAAATAAATGGTTAGCCTAAAGCGTTATTATATTTGAAAAGTAAAACGAATAAAGTTTCGAATTAAAAATTCATCATCAGGCTTATAAAGTCAATATAATATTATATTTATATATACCTGATGATGAATTTTTAATTCGAAACTGGTCGTTCTCTACAAATACAATAATACTCCAGGTTAAGCATTTATTTATTTATAAATAAAAACTCTTTGTTTATTAATTTAAACATAAAGTTAGGAGTATTAATCATTGGCCATTGTTCTTAATTTTAAATTTTATTGTTATATGATTGTTTTCAATAAGAATCACCGTGTAGTAAATCACGGGTGTCGATAAGAAGAGTCTGCGACGCGTATTAGTTACCGTAGTGGTACGGAACAAACCGAAACCCTAAAACACTTGTGTACAGTACTATCTCGGGATAGATACATAGGCGAATCTAGGAATTCATAGCAGGGTGTGCCTTTACCTCAAAAATGCCATCTGTAGTTCAAAATACCTTTCAGTTATCACACGTTTAAATATGTTTCCCATTTGAAATAACAATATTAATAATATTAAATAATATTAAGATTAATTTTTATTATATAGTTTAAATGCTATTTTTCATGCTGTAAAATACACATGTTATGATTCAAAATTATTCAATTTAATAAACTACAACTATTGCAAAGTTCAATATATGTTACTCAATTATTATTTTTTGACATACAACCAACAATTAGGTTAATTTAACAAAATATTATTAAGGTTTATACGGGTCGCAGGGTGTGCCCTGACACACCAGGCAAAACCTGTAGATTTGCCTATGGATAGATATACGAGTACATTTTGAAAAATATACATTTTAATGGTTTTAGATCAATTTACGGTGAGCTTAATCGATGCTCGAGCAACATTGCTTATTGTGTACGCCATGCGCAGTGGTGCCGAACTAACCAAAGGGGGTTAACTTTTTTTTTTGATGGATACCAAAAAAAAAACTAATTATGTATTAACCACTAAATATGTATCTATGATCTAATAGGTGTTGGAGGTAGCAAGAAATAGTTTTTATTTTTTTTATTTATTAATATAACTGTTTCAACACACTGGTATTTTTACAATATTACTATTTTACAGATTACAGATCGTAATTATAATTATAAATTTATAATGTTATAATGTATAATAGTTTTGGTTAGTTATGAGTCTGGATCAGTATCTGAGGTTGAGGTGTTTTCATTTGGATCTAGTAGGATGTCCTGAGGTAGCCGTGGTTTGAGTCTCAGATTTGTGGATCTCTTGCCGATGTTGTAGTGACGAGCTCCTTCTACATTGTGGAGTTTTTCGTGGAAGCTTTTAAATTGTTGTGTTATCCAGGTAGATAGGTGTGGTAGGCCTGTATCGTTATGTAGTTGTTTGTTTCTCATAAACCAAGGAGCCTTTAGGGCTATTCTTAGGAATTTATTTTGAAGAGTTTGTAGTTTTTTAATTTTTACTTTTGAGGCAGCTGCCCATACTGGGCATGCATAGGTTACTAGTGGTCTTATTATTGCTGTATAGAGGAGTAGAGAGCATTTCATTTGCATGGTAGATCTATGATTTAATAGAGGGTACAGTATTCGTAGCCTTGTGTATCCTTGGTTTAATTTTTTTGTTAATGTGCATTTTCCAGCTTAGTTTTTCATCAAGGTGCAGGCCCAGATATTTTATTGATTCGTCTTTGTTGTTCCAGTTGATTTCTTTATTGTTTATTTGAAGTAAAGACGGGTTTATATATTTTCTGAGTGTAAATATTTTTGCTTCGCTTTTGGTTGGGTTTAGTGTTAGTTTTCATTTTGAGAACCAAAGGGATAGTTCATCAAGGGAGCTTTGTAGGTCTCTTATTGAAGATTCGAGAGTATGATTTTGCGTTATTATTGCTGTGTCGTCTGCGAACATAGCTAGCTGGCAGTGTTGTGATGTTGGTATATCGTGACAGTATATATTAGAGATGGTCCTAGTACAAATCCCTGAGGAACTCCAGCCTTTACTCTATGTATTTGTGATATGTCTGTTCCTATTCTGACATGGAAGTTGCGATTTGTTATAAATGATAAGAGTGTATTGTTAAGGTATATGGGTAGTTTTAGGGTTTTTATTTTTGAGATAAGTCCATGGTGCCAGATGGTACCTTATCAAATGCCTGTGATATGTCTAAGAAGGCTGTTGTGGTAAATTTTTTATTTTCGTAACCGTTTATTATTATATCAGAGATACGTTGTAGCTGATGAGTTGTCGAATGGAATGGTTTGAAGCCAAATTGATGTAGTGGTATGATTTTTAGGAACGGTTTAATTCTGTGCAGCAAGATTCTTTCGAGGAGTTTTGATAAGGTTGGTAGTAGACTTATGGGTCTGTAACTTTTGGGTGAACTTTTTTGTTTTCCTGGTTTATGTATAGGGATAATAATTGCGATTTTCCATGTGTCAGGAAAATAGCATAGTCTCATGGAGGAGTTCATGAAGCTATGTATGATAGTGATTTTGACGTGAGATTTTTGAATATTTTATTTGTTATTAGGTCATGTCCCGGGCTTTTTTTATTAGCTAGTTTATTTATTATTATCTGTATTTCTTTAGGGGTACATGGCCTAATGGAATTAACTATTGGTTGATCTTCAATGTTTCTTTGTTCAAGGTCTATTATTTTATTTTGGTTTGTATGGTTTTCATCAGTTGTGAAGCAGCTTTCAAAGTGTTGGGCAAAGATTTCACATTTTTCAATGTTAGTTTCGTACTTAGCTAATCCGTTTTTTTAAGGGGGGAATTGTTTCACGCTGTTTAGTGAAGAAATAGTTTTTAATTAAGTAATAAAGTAAAATTTTAGTTTGAAGCCACTGGCCGTGCACACAGCGTCCATGTGGAAATCGGATTGAAAGTTCGAAATAAAAATTCTTGTGGTACCATATTGTATCATATATAGCCTAGCCATTTTCAATTCGTGTCTATGAACAAGCTTTTAAGACTGAAAACGTCAACAAAATAATAAAGGCCTGCAATCCATAGAATAAAAAAAAAAAATAATAAAAATAATAATAATAACAGAACAGTAAATATCTGTGGTGAACGGTGTGCGGGAACTCGTCCACAAAGGAAACCACGAAGCAGAAAATTTTTTGTCGGATAATTGGTCACACAATGTGCCAGTACGTCGTAATAAATTCAATATAATTCAATTACGGTACGATTTAGAAAATAATTAATTGCAAACTTAATATAGAGTTATACGATCATCGAAACACACAAAATTATTATGTTATATAGGTTGAAAATGACTGTTTTACTACAAAAATCAAATTTTAGAGGCACAGAGGAGTACTGTTTTTTTTTTTTTTTGGTCTTGTGTGTTCTTCACATGGTATTGGTCATTTTCATTTTCTAATGAAACTTGAAATGTACTACGAGTAAATAATAATAAATAATAATACCTAGTGATATAAAATATTTGTAATCACTTATAATTTGATTTATTTAATTTGAATTAACAAATTTGAACGGTTTAAATCTTGTTTATATATTAAAATTGAATAATTCCCAGACAAAGATTGGGATAAAAATATTTCGCATGCAAATTAAGTTTTATATTAAACAATTAATTTGTAAATATATCTTAGTATATACTAAACAACAGTTATTTTATATACTATAGGATAATGCAATTTTCGAGATAAAATCAATGCACTTAATATTTTCCGGAATGGTCAGATAATTAAATTTTAATGGTATATTTATAAACTTACGATGCACTTTTTTTAATAAATCATATCATAAAATGTTCGATACGTTTGCATTTTCTTAGAATTCCAGTCTTCTTCGCCGTCGGGTTCTTTTATTTTTATTTATTTATTTATTTTTTTTTTTTTGTAATAGCTTCGAAGAATCCGACAAAAAACTTCTTACCATTGAAATAAATATAACGCTTATGGATCTGGGTCAATCAATCGACAACCAAAATACCAACTGTGACAATTGACCGACATTAGACATATTCTGCATTACAATTACATCCAGTTC
Organism: Sipha maydis; assembly: GCA_034509805.1. Lineage (NCBI taxonomy): Eukaryota > Metazoa > Arthropoda > Insecta > Hemiptera > Aphididae > Sipha > Sipha maydis. The sequence continues at coordinate 73,247 of JASXSY010000688.1, read as the reverse complement.
AATGTATTTTATTTTTATTAAAAATAATAGAAATAAAAGAGCCCTGTTGCTCATGAATATAAGAGTGAAGTGAGATAACGGACTAAAGAAAGAGCAAATTTGGCCAGAACATAGAATTCATTACTTTTATGATTCGACGTTTTAGAGAGTCGTCCCACTTGAACTTGTCTCTTTTTATCCGTAAATTTTTCTTGATTTATATATATATATATATATACGTATACGTAATACATAATATTATTACTATTCAAACGTCTTCGGGGATTGTCATATGGTATATTAGTAAAGCCCAGACGTTACGCGGAGAACATTTTTAAAACTATTCTAATTACTGTTGTACACACAGTCGGTGTGCATTCGTGTGCCGTGGATTTTGATGAAGTTTGTTAATATTTGTTAATAAAGATTCGCGCGTGCGGCAGCACTGAAAAACAACTCTACATTTTATATTATATTAGTGTTTTCAAAAGCAATAAAATGTTTTAAACATTATATTCAGTGTATGGTAACATTATTATTGCACTGTTAATTTCGAGGAGACGCAAACACATACTTGTATGCGGAATTCTCTAAAATTGACAAAAAACATTTATAGTATATATGTATTAAGTAAGTACATAAATACGGTTAATATGACTAAACCAGTATAAGCCGAGTGCTAGAATTTCCAAGAAATACATAATCTGGATGACTCCATATAATATTATGTGTATCTATAGTTTTCATAATACGATTATGTGTGTATATATATTTCTATGAAAATTATTGAGATATATAGTAGTTATTATACTAGTAAGTAATACATACACAAGGTTTCACGATAGTTAAATCTCATCGATTTTAAATTATGTATAAAAGATTTATTTTTAAGAAATTCCTATCGTAATCAGTTCTGCAAAGAAACATAATTTCACTTTGGATATTTATTTTTATTTTTTTTTTTTACGACCTGTCAGTAAAACCTATTATAACCCGATAATTACAGTCCATACATGTTAGTCTATAATGAAATTGGGCAGTTAGTTATAATATATATTAATAGATTTCGCAGTAAGAATAAGGATACAGCATTATCTTATTACAACGAATAGTGAATTTTAAAAACATTTAAATTATATTATAAATATATAACACAATCCAAATCAAATCTATAATAGTTATAATGATTAAAGAAAACAGAAAAAAATGTCTACTACAATATTATTAGGAACTCATTAAAATATTGAGTTTAAATGTCTGACATAATTAGGATGAATAATGATGAATGCCTTATTTATAGGATACAGAGGACGGTAGTAGACGCTTTAATACAGAGCAAAAGTATTAATGGATTTATTATTACTTTAAAGTCTTCAAGGAATTTGTTGATTGAATTTTCAGGCGTAATTTCAGGTGATGTGTTGGCGGTGATATTGGCGTTTGATGTATCTTGTTTGTTATTAGCATTGGAAGTCCTAATTCTTGGAGATGGTATCGTGATATTGAGTGGGATGTTTATTTAATTTTGATTTTATTTGTTATTTATTATATATTGAAGTAATGAATTATTATGATACATCTAAAAACATAATACAAAGTATTAATTTATATTGGTGAACGACTTTACTGGTTAAATACACCCACATATATATACGTACATTGATAATTATGTGTAGTCGATAATAGAAAAATGGGTATATTACGAGTACATGATTAATTTCATTATAAGCGTTCAACTGCAATAACATGAAAATATTATAACGACAATTTAAAAATCCACGAATATTAAACAATTCGATCACATGTCAGTAAAATTTAAAAGAATTTTCGAAGGTTGTATTGCATATTAAATACTTTAGGGTCAGATTTCGCAATAAATTTAACATCTGCAAGACATATTTTGAATTTAATAATGATTCTATGGGCGAAGACAAATTTAATTGTAAAGCTTAACGCGGACATTATTATAGCAGTAACGTAACTTGCGCTGGCTCTGTCGAGTTAAGAAGGCGATCGTTGCGAAAGAAAAAATCGTTGTGGCGGCTGATAGTCAAATGCCAATGACTTGTTCACAGATGGATTGAAACGGTTAACTAGTTTATATTTCAGCTACAAGTATATCGTTAACTGCAGTCTTGGAGGTCAAATCGTTAGTGTAATATAATCTTGTATGAAACTTTACTTTATGTAAAATCTTCTAAGATACCTATAGTAACTTTCTGAAACTATGACCAGTGCTCGGAATTCAACATGACGCTGGATATTTAATCCTTTTAGTATTATGGATACATATATGAGTCCATAACATACAGCTCAGTAATGCTACAGACCCATATATGCATCCTATAATCTTAATAATCCACAACAACTGTTTTCATCTATACGACAATACAAACTTATGGTAAATTATCGGACGAATTCAAAGTCACAATGAAATAAAAATCCGATAAAAATCAATGCAGTTATAAATAAAATGGAATATTTGTCTTCAGAGGATTCTCGAAGTATAGTTATTTGATAAAATAATTTTCGATTACGAAGTCAGATTTATATTTCGTTTTCATACATTAATTATTGTTTTTTTTATTATTAATCTACTTATTATTCTGCTATTTTATAGCGATCGACTATTTTTAGAACCAATCACTAACTTAAATAACTAATATCTGATGAAATAATAACCAAAAAAAGAAAGAAAAAAGTAAATAATGTTTTGCCTAGAATTATATGTAATGCAAAGCATTTAAAAAAAAACAATTTTATTCCAATATAGCAATACTGAAAAAATGAATGCAGTAGTAAAAGGGTTAAGAACGATGTTATAAAAAATGTGTAACATAATACATTCTCTTTTTGTGCCTCAATAAACTCCAAAACATTTAAGCTGTATTATACAATAAAACGTTTAAACTGATCGATATTTAAATAATGCGTATTTTAATAATTCCAGAACAAAACAAAAGTCTCCAAATAGCTTTATATATTTATTAATTTGATGGGCTAGAATTTTTTTTACATAATATCTACAACTGTACATAATTTTATGGTGAACTTAAAAATATGCATGATAAAAATGTAGGTGTATACAAAAATATTAGAAATAAAAAATTAATCTAAATATGAGGGTCTATGTTGGCGTTCATCATTAACCAATTAAATAGTTCGTTGAATAAGTAATTTGTAGTGCCACGAGGAATATGTAAATGGAGCAGTATTTCTAGTAAACTCATGTGGTACTCAGTGGCATATTTTCACATTTTTTGTGAAGGGGAAGATGTATATAATTTTTCTACAAATTTAGTGATTGTATACTATTATAAAAAAATACATCTAAGGTATAAACCGTTGATGATATTATTCTATTATTATTATAAATACAAATAAAATACTATTTACAACCATATGGTGTAAATTAATGATCTCTTTCTCTGTACATTTCTAACAAGTCATTTATGACTTGAACCTCTTTTAGTTCCGGGAGGTGTCGAGACTCAGTACTCCTCCTCCTCCCTCCTCGGAAAATACGCCACTGGTAGTACATTACAAAATATGCGCGAAACAAGTTCAGTAGAATCGATTTTGCTGTTTAACAGTCTTTCAATAAATCTAATACCACCATTTCGTCTTCGTTCAGCCAAAGTACATTAGCAACTAAGTAATCATGAAGTGAACAGGGAATTTTTAAGACATAACTAGAAAAATGCAATAACTTATTCTGGATTCTCTGAACTTACCTTATATAACTAGCTGTATTTGAATCCCATACGAAAAAACCATACTCCAAGATTGGACGGATCATCTAGTACACTCACAATACAATAATGTATATGTTTAAACATTATTAATGTAATAATATATTCTGTAAAATGTGAAGAAAAAAATCGAATACTTAGTAAAGATTTTTAAAAATAGTAAATTTATTTCATCATATTGTTTAATAATTAAAAACGAACAAAGCTTTTAGACTACTGTACAAAAGTAACATGACAAAGACTAAGACACTTTTTGTGGAAGAAAAATTACGTATTTAGTATTCCGTATATTCTTCCTCGTCGCATCGCTGGCTCTGGGAGAGCATGTCATTGCCGGAAGAAAAACCAGACATTAAGTCATTATTATTTCCTTATAAAATGTATCTCCATCGGTACCAGTACATTAAAATATGAACGATGACGTTAATTTAAAGAAATTGAACATATCCATTACAATAATATAATTCCACGTTAAAATGTTAAGCTACAAAACTTATAATTTTTTAATAATATACATACCTTTTGCTGCATGTACATCACACACGAATATGATCATAATAGGAAATATAATAATAATAATAATAGTAATAATAATAATAATATAATAATTAAATATGTATTTCGGAGATTAATTGTAACCACCACTCAAATGTACTACGAGCAGGGAGAGGTTTTACTGGTCCTTTATACTATATTATCTAATATGATATATCTTCTTCTCCTTCACCCTTTTCTCAACTATTTAGGGTTGGCCTATAACTATTATTAAGTATAAAATCAATTATTACCGTTAGTTTTTTTAAGACTATAGTTAGTTATCCCCCCCTACCTATTAAATTGTAAAAATAAGAATTTTATTTGCCGACTTTTATATTTATAAATATAGGATATGTATCAGTTTATGTATTATTTTATAATGAATAACAAGAGATGCTAATGTGTGTATTTGTTCTTCACAAATAAAACAAAACATGTTTATATTGGGTTAAAACCTAAAAAAAATTTATATTATGAATATATTTTTATTCTGTAATAAATAATAATCAAATAAAACTAATAACAACAACTAACTAATATGCTTGTAATATTTAAATTACTTATTAGATTATAAAAATCTACTGTTTTTAAAATGAATTATAACATAGGTAGATGTAGCTACTTTATTCTGATGACAGACGAGTGATCAGTTCATAACACGATAAAACCAAATACTTAAGAATTTATGACAATTTTTGTATTAATATAAAAACATTAAAAAACTACAAAAATATATTGTTAAATTAAAGAAAAATCTTATCATGAATAACAATATTTCCTGTTAACATAACTCTTAGAATATAAAAATAATATTAGTAACTATTTTTAGATACACTTATATGGATTTTACATCAGAAGATATAACAGTACGAGTGTTAAATTCGAACATCGTATGATTGTTTAATTAACAAAATACTTAATATTTTAATGAACGCTATTTTTTAATTCAACAAACAGTGGTTTTACAATCAATACTTTAATTGTTAAAGAAGAACGTGCTTCATGATCATATTGTGATTGTAAAATGAACAATACATTAAATATTGTTAAGGTGCGTCCACATTAGACGCAACATGCGTAAAATGCAACATGAATCATGTTTCTGTAACAGTGTTCTGTGTTCGTTTGCATTGTTGCATTAGCATGTTGCATCATTAGTTTGCAACATGTTACAAGCCATAATTTAGTGATTTCCATATAAAATAAATATGTATTAAAATAAAAAAAATTAGTGTCTTAAAATTGAGAGTATAGTCAACATGTCTACTCGAGTAGCTGCAGCTGCATATATCTTTATTTCCCTTCAGTGACACGAATCAGTTCGTTTGAATCGGTTCACTTAAAAAAGTTGACTCACTGAGTCAACCACAACTCAATTCATCAAATTTTTTGATAACATGTTATAAAGGCGATCAATAATGACTCAGGAATTGATAAGTTATGTTGAAAACACAAATCTGTGGACTACAGTGAACTATAGCGCCGCGCTCACGGGCGACTAATGGTGTTATAAAAATCATTGCGACCACTAACGGGTAAATAAAAATTATTAATAATAGGCTAGTAGTAATACGTTCGCAAACCTGTGCACACTGGCCGTTATCACACACATCCTTTGATGTTTCACTAAATTACGAACTGACAGCCAATCGCCGGTTTGTTGTAAAAATGTGTTACAAGTTCACTGAATTGTTTCAAGAATATGTTACAAAAACGCGTTGCAAGTTTCATGTTGCAGTTGTATGTTTCATAAGTGTGGACGCACCTTAATAAACGCTTTTTAATAATTCAATAAACTGTTGGTGAAATCAATACAATTATTGTTAAAGAAGTACTTTCTCCATGATCAAATTTTGATGTGGCGAATTTGTTAATTTCGTTCTGTGCAGTGAAATAACATTTATAAAAATTTAACACCCGCCCAGGAAGTTTCTCGGTATCACGATGGGCCAATCTGGCCCAGATTACGAATACAGTAGTTTTTAATTTTTAATCATAGCACTAGTTTTCATTAATTGTTCATGATGATATTGCAGTTGTTTGTAATTTAAGTGTATAATCAGTGCATCGTATATGGTGAATTGGTATTATTTTCTATTTTTGTACCACAATTCGGTCAACAAATCAAACGGTCTTATTATTTTAATGCATATAAAGAATACATAAAGAACATGATGCATGGTAATATACGTATATTGCCATGGATGATATTATTTTTCGAGTGTTGTAACGTTTTATTCACATCGCGAATACGCGTGATCCGGTTAGTAGGTTAGTTTGATTTTCGGGGTCGATTTAAAGACGTAAAATATTACGAAACACCGAGAACCATTTATTATGGACATTGTTTAGTTGCCCCTGCCGTAATCAATCTTGCGATAAGGCGACACGCGAGTTGTAAACCGATAGAAAAATACTATGCCTCGTAATCGTTAAACATCATCATAAATAATGTAAAAATTCTCACCTCGCAGGAACCCGCGTAAAGTGTCTTAGATGACATTCCCGGGAGGGTGGGTAGCAGGAGGAAAAGGAAGAGATTTCGAGGCGACTTCCTTAAATGTTGTTCTAAACCTGACCACGGGTTTCAAAACGCGTACATCGTGATATGACGTGTATTCCGGGGCTTCAAATTTTAAAGATTCCCACCGCAAACCCGTTCGATCGTATGCAGTCTTAATGGAAGGGTAAAACTATATTATCTTGCATCTTATTAGATACAACAACCGATAAATACATCTTGAGGAAAATTTATCAAGGTTGTTGGACGTTAATTTCTGAGCTCGAGCTCGGGCAGAAATACGCGTACCGGTACAATATCATAGGCATACTCGATCGACACTTTTGCCGAACACAATTATTTTAATTGATACCGAATTTACTACTCGATACCGAATGAAAATGAACTAAATTTCAGGTTCGTTTCGAACCTGATCATATAGTTTGGGTTTCTCCGATACTGTAAGATACGTAGCTTACACCGTATCATTAAAACGGTTCATTTGAGTGGTCGTACGTGTACGATGTGTATAATGATAATAACAATAACAATAATAATAATAATAATAATAATAATAATAAAAATAATAATAATAATAATAATAATGGCATTGTTTTATGTTCTCAGGTAAACTTCGGCGACGTGTTCATACCCTCAACTTTAGATCCACCCAAACCACGAATACTACCGGAGTTCAAACGTTTCGCGCACGGCCTGCGTTCGGGCAACATCAGTATTCTTGACGCGCGGACGTTCTACATACCGAATTTGCACTACGACGGTCTGGGTCCGGACGCGTATTTTTTCGTCGGAAACGGTTCAGAGCCGTCGCCGTACGGCGTCAAAGTGCCAAACGAAGTGGGCAGGTAAACGAACCACGCCACGGCGTGTTAAATTAAAGGCAGTACGACAATGTATAGGTTTATTCGGAAAAATTTAGAATAGAGCCGCTTCGTATCTGGTCGAAGTTTGGGTGCCAAACCGTGTGAAAGCTCGGTCGCAAAATTAAAGCTTAACGTCAATGTTTTTCTTGTGTATAAACCATTATCCCTCACTCCCCACCTTAACGTGTTTTGCCCGACTAAATTCTTAGGACTATCATATATGTTATCGTTAAGACTAGTAAGTATGTACACGGGCATGTGACACTCGTGGAATACATCTCAATGTCTTCGCGGCCGACCCTCAATCAATCTAGTCGCTTTTCGTTTCGTTTGTTCTTCTCTTCCGTCGCGAATTCAGATTTCACTATCACAGAACCAAGGCAGCGAACAGAACGCGCGAGTTGTCCAATCGTGGTTGTAGCCTAATATGCACGAACCATATGATTCTGTCCATTTCGTCGCACGCGCTTTAATGATATTGCAGATTTCAAAACCGTTAGCACATCACAATTATTATGTACATATATTTATATATTTATTTATTTATAATATATCGTCTAATCATTCGTACTGGCATTTAGTGAAAACGTTTAGTGCCGCGTAACGGACGTTTCCCGCACTATTTCCGTCTCTATCCGCGAGGGCGTTCAACAGACGCTGCGCGTCATCAGATAGTCGAATGGTGCCCCGGCAATCCGGTTCGAACATTCTTTCGCTCAAGTTATCCGTCAGCCTCCGCGGCTTACGGTTTTGAGGTCTCGGGCCGGCAGCTGGACTTCCCGCCGCTACGCACGTTGAAATCTTGTGGCAAGCGTGTGACTCGTGTCCGTCTACCGTTACTATGGAGCAGTTGTCCCCGCAATAGTAGAGCATCTCCTGCGGTCAACATGAACAATACGTCATTAACACGCACTGCCGACGTAAAGTCGAATAACGTAGAAGAAGACCGGTAAAAGGACCTTCAGAACCAGTGAGCGGATACAAAGGAACCGAACCAACGATCCCCATTCTTTCCCCCTATTTCTCGTGGGTCGTCAATCAATTTCTCTGAATATTTATTCACGTTTGTCCGGGCGGAAACGTTTGATTTTCTTAACGGTAAAAAAGCAATCAACGTGCATTATCATAACGTGTCCCTTACGAGGCAAACGGATTCCATTTCAACGAAGAACGTTTTTTTCATGAAATTATCAACACTAAAAAGTTTTCTTTTCATATATATACATTTTTTTTAACAATATCAAAAACTTTTATTTCAAGAGATTTAATGTGTTTTGTAATTAATGTTTTGAAAACATTGCCCTATTCTCATCCCCGCATCTCAAATGCCATTTGTATCCACCCTTGCGTCTTTCCAAAAAATTACTGACTTTTAAATGGCTGCAATACGTTTTTAAATTGCAGTACAATTTTTCCAAATCAAACGGATATCTGCCCACGTGTTCGAATTTTAACGTCCCTGCTTTCAATCTACCGACAGCTTGATCCAGGCTTATGAACGTATCCGAGTTCCTGTCAACACATCTGTTCTTCAAACGTGCGTATATTTCTCGGAAATCGACTGCCAAGAATATAACTCTGCGCGTACAGTAAAAAACGTTGGATTTAAAATTGCCATCGATGAAAATTTTTTTCTAGAAAATTTCTCGATATCTGTCCACCCGGTGAACGAAAAATCAAAAAAAAAAAAAAAATCAAAACACGATTTACCGATTGGGAGCCATTTCGATAGAATCAAGCCATTCTAAATCATTTCTCGTGCGCGGAAAACCTGTAAGCACGTAACCTTTTTCCACGCAATCGTTCTCGGTTATTTTTTCCTAAGACAAAAGCGAAACATTACATTTTACCCGTATTGATTCTATCGATTTCGACAGAATCGTGTATGCGTATGCTTGTATGTAAATGTTGTTTATGCAGATACTTTCAGCCAACAGCGCATTGATTCTGGAACGATTCCATTGTCGTCGCCGTTTTCGTTTTCGTTGGCGACATTTTTTCGAAGCAATATTTGATTGAAGTCGACTGCGTAAATAATGATGTACACCGTGATATTTTTCGCACTCGTTTTATTTCATAAAATGGTTCATCAAATACCCGTTATCGCGTATATATAAATGTAGTATATCGCATAAGTTTGATGAAATTGTACATTTCATAAAAAGTTATCCATTTCATGAAATGGAAACTATTATTTTAACACTTCGTGAAGTACAAAATAATTTCATTAACTATATAACTTTTCATGAAATGGACTCATGCAAATTATCATATTGCATAATATTTTCATCAAATAGCCAACATCATCATGGATTAGATATAAAAATATTATTTTCACCGGAAAACTTCTTTACACAACTTTTCTATAATATTATAATGGTCATTTGACATTCGTACCTTTTATTCAAAATATACCATATAACCGTGAGGAAATTGTAGGAATTATTCAAGAGCGTAAGATGACCGATCGTGTGAAATATATATTTGACGTTCAATCAGAAAAATAAAACGAATAGCGTAGAAATTGAACATAAATTATTAAAAGGGTGATCTGGATCAAGTAATTTGCAAATGGCTAAATCAAATAAATTAATAAAAGGAATTAACGCTTCTCAAAATGGTTCGCTGCCATAAAGAGAAGATAAAATAGTAAGATAGTTAAACATGTAAAATAAAATGTTAATGTTATAAAATTATTAATCGATGTATATGTTTTAAATCGAAGTTTAAATGTAATAGCAATCGTCACGGTTTGATTATTTTTATTCAAGTACATAATTTTTTTAAAAATATCAATTTGCAAACATTCTATTTTGTTTTTGTCAATAATTTGATTAAAATTAATAACATAGGTCATTAAAAGTAGTTTTAGGATGAAAATGACACTTTTAATTTTATTCAATATAATTGTTCGCTAGTCGATGAAATATATTACGCAATGTAAAAATGTAGAATCCATTTCATGAAAAGTTATGCAGTATACGAGTATGAAATTGTTTTGTAATTCGCTAAGTGTAAACAAATGGTTTCCTTTTCATGAAATGAACAATTTCACCGAATTTATGTGACATATGCCTATGTTTAAATCGTACTGTGAACTACGTCAAAGGTCTTGGACACCGCGCTGGCCGTGACGAAACGCCTAGATCCTTTAGGCCCGATGATGACTATTCGCGGCGTGAATGGAACGGCCGACGGTTTTTGGCACTGTAGTATTTGCTCCAGGCATAATTCCGTAATCTCGTCCTTCGATTTGCCGTGGACGAAAAGTTCCTACATAAATATTACGGCGATGTTCGGCGACAGTTATAAATAATAATACTAATAATAATAAATCATCAACGAAAGGTAAACGAACAATTGTAACGCGAAGGCTGTAGTACCTACTACAATGCAGATCGCGATACCTTCATTAAAAAGTATACAAGTCATCAAAAAACGACTAAGGCAAATAAATATAAATATTTTTTTTTTTTTTTGGACGCAAAGTTTTTCCTACAACAGCCTTCGAATGAGTTGAAAATATACTATACAAACTTTTAACGTAAATCGGAATTTCGTTTTGATTTCGTACTCCAAGTTCTTATAGCGTCGCAGCACGTCGATTCTTATCGGATTATCGTTCGAGGCTTTGAAAACGTTTCGTTTTAGTCATTGTAGTATTATTATTAATATATTATTGTGGATTTTCGATGATTCGAACTTTAAAGACTACGAGCAAACAAAATTTAAACTATCGAAATTTCGTTATTTTCCTTTCGAGTACTGTTCGATGATAATTCTAGGGAGATTTATTTTTCTCGAATCATCGATGTTCAAATTATAAAAATTCATTGTCCTATAAAATATAATTCACGTGTCGGAGATACATACTTATCGTTTCATCCGTGTCGTTCAACACTATTGTGTGCGTCGGAAGGATTCCCAAGCTTATCATTCTATCCGCTTCTTCCTGGCTGTTTGGAATATCTGCATTACAATGAAACCGCGTGATTGGTTATACCATTACAATATCACTCATCCTAATTTATTTATTAAAATATTATGTTATACTTTTACCTAATAGTAACCAGCCTTTTCTCGAAGCTCCTTTTGCTCTCATGTACTCCGTCAACAACGTTACGAAGTCGTGCTGACAAGCGTCGTCGCCCTGTAAAATATGCCTTATTTGTGCCTCACATTCACTGGGTGGATTTCGTCAGTTTGAAAGATAAGTTTTCTTAAAAGTATTAAAATAACTCCAATTGCGATTTTTTTCTTGTTTTAACTTGACAAGTATATCTCGTTGATGTGTTAATAGCTCGTACATATATATTGTTTACACAAAACGTTTTCGGAACATTGTCGGTTTCGTTGCAAAAGATTTTATTGATTTTGCAAGTACTCGTAATTTTGTTACTATTATTTATTTTATTTTTTATCGTGAACATGAAATTCAGGTTAATACATTATTTTTAAAAATAAATACGATTTTCCTGATTTTTATTCGAAAAGCTGTGGATAGATATAATTTGGTCCAGCCGGATATGTGCACAACACCCGACTTAAATATATTTGTAAGTCATTTAAATGTAAAAAAAAAAAAATAGTGGTTTATTCTATCGACTTCGGCACACCATCAAACAAAATGTATGCCTATAAAACCCGGGTAAATCGAACACTGGATTATATACGCTCGCGTTTCCCCTTATATTCCGAACTGTCGAAAATCCACTGTATCATATATATATATATACGTATACATGATATCGAACGCACATGAGTAAATGTAAGGGGTGCGTGGGTGCACGCGTACTAACTCGTTTTCTCCGCCGTCTGTTCAGTACGTTCCGTCGATCGATAGTCACCACTCCGGTACTTTTGGCCACGTCAAGAGCAATGTACACTTTGTCTAAACAAAATCATCGAGTCAATGTTTACGTTAGCCCGCGGTTCGCGGCGCGTCCCGAGGGCAAGCCACGGGCCACGGGGGAGCTGTGGATCCGATTTACCTGCTCGGGGCGCGACCAGTACGACTTTCGGTGCGTCACCGTGACGTCCGCGTTTCAAATACCACGCGACGAACAGCAACGGATCCGAAGGCTGGCACATGACGAGCGCCTGGACCAAGTCCTGCGGGCGCGAAAAGGACTTGTAGTGCGCGTGCGCGTTCGCGGCGCGGAGTGCGGTGCTTATGGTGCGGGACACGGGCTTTACGGATTGCGTGATCACGCGTGCGCTCGTGTTAGATCCCGCGACGGCGGACGTACCGGACTTACCGCTGTACACATTTCCGCAAATCGGAGAAGATCGCAGCTCGCGTTCTCCGGACCGAAAAACGTCCGCGATCGCACGGTTCGAACGGAGAAGAGGACATGTTTGTCCGCGGAGTGTGAAGGGAACGAAGTTTGACGGCTGTCGAGTGCCGGTCGGTGACGTTGTGTTCGTGAAACCCATTAAGGCCGGTTAGCACGCAACGATTCGGTTTACGATCTTTGCGACTTCGAATCGTATCAAGTAAATCGGAGCACGCGTACATTAAACAACCGTACGTCGTATCTCGAATCGAAATCAAAATCTAAGATTGGATCGAAAGACTAATGGGTGCGAATTAATTTCACGCGAAGTAGAACGACAAGTCGTTGCGTGTGAATACAGGCATGACGCATTGCACAACTTTTCGTCCTTTTTACGTACGATTCTCTCCTACATTTAATAGTTTCAATAACTTAATCTCGTTTTTCGTGTAATTATATATTATACAATATACAGTATATTAAGTAAACAATATAAATCGTGATTCGAGCGGTATATTTTGTTTTTAACGAACATATCTGATCTACGGAAATTCCGTTGCGTACGCACTGGGGTACGCAACGGTGCTTCTTCCGTATCGTCGAAAATCACTAAAATAACTGAACACCGCTGAAAAATTAAGAAAAAAACAGTTGAAACCGGATGGATAACTACGTAGAAATTGAAAAGCGCAAACACTCCACGAAATGTCTGTCTTATTGTCCGTTTTACGTGTCCAGTAGTACGTGCCATAAGTCGTTGCGCGTGAACCGGCCTTTATCGATCCACGCGTACGAAACGTGACCGATCGGACACGTGAATGATGAACTGTTTGCGCGCGATGGCGAGGGACGTACCCGATTTTTGTTTTGTTTCGCGAAACCAAAGCCGTGCGTTAGGCGCACTACTGATCGTACGTACTCTGAACATTTCGTACACCCTGTGTTTCTCCGCGTAACGCATCTGCCCGGCTTTGAGCATCGCGAAACGACAGTGTGAACGCTCAACGGTCGGCAACGATACGCTCCGTCGCGCGCACAAAGCTGCTGACGGCGTCAATCTTCTCGAACTTTTCGCGCGTCCAACTCGGTGACCCGTGGCCGCTGTCGGTCGGAAACGAAAATAAACGAAAATGATATCGATCCAAGGAACAGCACCGGGTTGTTGTTTTTCCAAATTTCGCGTTAACGAGAACGGTTGTAACGATGGCGATAACAACAAGGACAACGCCGCTGCCGTAAGAGGTTCATGAGCAATAGGTACACACGCACACACGAACACAGACGGTTTTATAGACGTCACGATGAAAATCAGAAGTAACGTAACGCGCAAATACTGCACCTCTGAACGGGTTATACGAACAAACGTTTTGCACTTGAGCCGACGTGACGGTGTGGTCTCGCCCTCATATTTCGTGATTCCTACACGAGGCAACCTTTATTACATCTGGTCATTCGTTGTTGTGCCACGCGTCCCTAGCGAAAAGAACTTTCTGTTCGACGAATTTTCATAATTCACCCATAGTTCCGATCATTCGGCATTTTCAGTGAATTTCGTCGAGGTTTCAATGCGTACCGAATTTTTTCGTTCGGTCCCCCGAGACTTCCGGGTACCGAGGTTCCGCCGTATTGTTGTCTACCGGGCGCGCGGGATACATCTCTGCGGACCGTTACGCTGTGAAACGATTTACTGTACTCTCGTTTTCGTTTTTCAGCTTGGAACCGTTGAAGGGCTACCAGGGGGAAGACATAGAAATCCAATTACCCAGAAGCCTGACGATGCACTCGATCGATTGGCTGGCCGTGTGGTGCGTACAGTACACGCACAATTTCGGCCACGTCAACATCCCGGACGACTTGGACGTGCCGCCGGCTTTGGGCCAGACCAAGCTCACCGTGAGTAGTGATTTTTCAAGCGGCGGCGGCGGCGGCGGCGGCGGCGGCGGTCAATCGAAACCGAAAAAGAAACCGCCGCCCCGCTTTCAATTTCCTTGGATATTCGGCTTTCGATCACACCCGTCCATCAGTCTACCCCTCGCGGGTCCAGGAGACCACTGATCGTCATCAAATTATTTTTATTATTATTATTATTATTATTTAACTATAATAGTACTTCTAACATAATAATGCAACGTTACTTTTCCCCTTACATCTTTCCTCCGCTCCTATTGTGTTTTTAGATACTCAAACAAAGTTTCTTGAATCATTCAAAACATTTATCGACGACGCTGAAAATTACTTGGTATTCGATTGCGTCTTCCACGCTTTTATTTTAATAAACATAAAATATTTTTGTACGATTTTCTAATTTTCCATGAAAATGGAATATTTACTTCGAATACTCAGTAATACCATGATATCATAAGTATATCGGAATCATAAATTAAAAATAAGTTGTAATAACTTAATTATTTTAACAATTTTAAAAGAATAGACAAATTAATCGTGTGATTCAACGATAAGACTTGAAATATCTACGTCATGGGATAAATTTTATTTTTTTATTTTTATTTTTAATAAAATTGTTACAATCATGATCAACATTATTTTTCAGAATATTACGTACAATTTTTACTCACTTGAGTCTTGAATTCCGTTAAAAATCATTATACAACGAGATGGTCTATCATTGCTTCTAAATCAAGTCACCTATCCCAGTTAATTCCTTCAATTCACCTTAATATTTCCTTAAATATTTTTTCGATCGAATTATTTTTTTATTATTTTTTTATTTTACATACTAGTTTTGTTAATGTTTTATTTTTTTTACGTTTTTATATTTTTTTTTATTAATACATGACCTAAGAGTGTTATTGGACTTACGATTTGTTTATTTTTCAATTATTATTATTTAATTCTTGAAGTTATTGGCCTTTATTTTATTTCTGTTTAAAATATGTTCTCTTATGTTTTTTTATGTTGTTATTGCTTATTCTGTTTTATTAGTACATATATAAATAAAAAAATAATTTTCTCTAAACAATTCATTTAAAAACATTATTACATTTTTAAGTAAAAATGAATAAATAAAAATTAAAGCATAGACGGTTTCCAATAGATAGTATATGATACTGTTTCAGTTCCTTTTTAGATTTTGTTTTCATGTAAATATATATCTCATACATATTCCATTGCATGAACGTAAACTATAATACTTGTATAATTATTTTAACATTCAAATATTGAAGTTTTCGCCACATTATTTCTAATCTACATTTAGATTATTATACTGCTGTTGGTAATTCATCACTTTTTTTTTAACGAAAATAACTAAAATCATATATTTTTTTGTATTGTATAAAATATTTCTATAATTTCTTGAGAAATCGGTTATAAAATATCAATAAACATCAACCAGCACTATATCTAGATTTATCTGCAGCAGACAACCGTTAAATCGATGAAAAAATCACTACCCATTTTATATATACCTACGTATATCAAGTATTAAATATCGTGATAAAAGTGTACGAGATAAGATATAATAATAATAATAATAATAATAATAATAATAATAATGATAAGCTGTATGCGTACCGTTACAGCACTTTCCATTCTTTTTTTCAAAATTACCAGAAACTTAATATTTTATTGCTAATAGTATTGTCACAATATTGTTGTTGAGTGCGGTGCCGATAACTTGACAAATTAATAAACTGCTTAGGATATTTTTATAGTATATCGATAAAATTTATTATACCCTTCGTTAACGTTTACACTGTGTGCGTGTGTGTTTATTTGTGTTATGCTGCAATTTGGATCTAAAGCCGTCGTGGTGGTACAATCCGGTGAGTACATTTTTAATGATATTTTACTAATTTAAAATATGTACTATATACGATGCGGTTCGGTTAAAATCAAGACTTTGCACCCGAATTAATACGAGCCCTGTAGCATCCGACTTAACCTTTAAAAAATATTAAATTGAAATCTTCGTATACGATCCGAATTACAATTGCCTCCGTGTACGTAATTTCTGTACTAATCGTAACAATACATATGATAAAGTCGGTCAGACGACGAGTAGAATTAAAAAAAAAAAGTAATAATAATAATTAAACATTTGATGAAATTTGTCCGACAATAAAAATTAACTATACTAATAATAGATATAATATTGTTATTGCCATACGGTTTGTTTTCTATAATATTTGTACCCACATATCACGACCACAATGCGTTTGTTACCAGTCCATCAGAAATTATTCAACATTGGTGGACACCATATCTCTCTAACTTATTAATCTTGATGATTTCGTATTATATAACTTTGAACTACGTAAACATTACTTACTATCTATAATAATTGTTATTGTCCACGGTCTTAGTTGTACGTCGAGAAATTCGAACGGGTACGCAAGTGATATATTCAATATTATTTCCTGCGCATATTCCATCTTTATTAAAAATTAAATTTTTATCAAGTTAAAAAAATTTCATCGGTGATTGCTAAATAGTTTTTTTTACACATAGCGACGATTCAATTTTTCTGTTATTTTTGTGTCGATATTAATAATTATTACTATTGATCGTGAAACGTAAATAAATGCGTCCAGCGTCCGCACACGTTGTATTAATGGGCAATGGCCTATACACTGTACATGCTGCCGTTCGCAGTATATTAATATGCATATTCTTTTAGCTCACGATATGATATTATAATTTTAAAAGCGTATTGTAATTTTTTTTTTATATTTATAATACAAACGTCTACCCCGATATTAATCTAGATAGCAATGGTTATCTGAACACCTATATATATATCCTTTTTATTTCAACCCAACAGTGTTCAGTCGTTTAGAATTAATAAACCACCCAAAACCAAAGTGTTTTATGTTAACCAAAGTGTTAACTATAAAAATCATTATTCGATCTCAACACCTCCTAGTTGACTGCATCACTACATTGTTTTGAGTTGTCTGGAAATAATGTAATAATTTTAAACGTCACGGCGTGGCTAGTTAATCCACCGAGTGCCACAACCATTTTATACGACGCGTCTTGAAAATTACTCGACTCGAAAGGAAAAAATGTATTATATAAATCATAATATAACAACTCTTAATACGCTACTTTGTAGACAAGCAGCACCACTTCAGACCCTGAAGGACATTGGGAGATGAGTAACTGTCGTGATCTGTTACCCGGGAAACTGCAAGTGCACTGGGAGGTACAAGGCGATTGGGTTCAAGTACAGCTGACCGGGAAAATACGTGAGGACCAATATATGGCATTCGGTCTCAGTGGTAATCAAAAGAGGTGAGTTAAACATAATAATTCTGTGAAGTTTAAAACAAATCGCGAGTTACCCACGCATGTAATCATCACACCAAGAATTATGGAAAAAAAAATTTGGTATCAATATAAGTGATATAAAAATAATTGGGAAAATGGAAACAGGTGCAGACGAATAATATTAATAGGTTATACATTTCGGTTGTTGTATCATATCAGCGGCATAGGCTTATGCCATAAACGAATTGAAAGTTTATAAAAAAAAAAAAAAAACTATAAATTATATTTTAACTTCACATCCTTCGGAATACTTTAACTACATGCCGCTACGTTTTGCATGATTTCATTGCGATATAAATAAATTTCATACTCAAATATTGCCGTATATTACTTTTTATAATCGAAGTATTACTTATGCGATTCATATTAAATTTTTCTTTCACATTTTATACACTTATCGTGAATTGAATAAATATCGTAACACAAAGAATCTCGAGGTGTTTATGGAAAAAAAAAAAAACAGTAGATTCCATAATAACTGAAATGTTTTTCATCCTGATATTATGTTTTGAATGATTGTTTACATACACAATCAAAATAAAAAAAAAGTTCAGCGAAACTCTTAGGCTGCTAATACTATTATCAAGCATGATACAGGGATGGATAAATGATATTGCTGTGTTGGTCTTTAAACTTTAAACCAACGTTCTTGAAAAAAACAATTCTGAGCAAAAACGATTATGGGATGAATTTTTATTTTTTAAAATGGTCGATAAATTAGTAGAATTAAACTACTTAATGTGGTTGGTTGAATCTTTAACGTTTTAAATTCTGTAAAAAAAAAATAGACATTTAAAATTTAAAGTGCCTATAAACAATAGGTAATAAATATTTCAAAACTATAAAATGTCATTAATAGGCTAATACAAGTACTCAGAAAATATATCGATTAATATTGATAGTACATATAAATATTAAGTAACTAACATATTATAGTTAAATGAAAATTCATAACGCTTATAAAATGTTTTTGCGACTTTCTAGTGAGTTTCCGTTAATTTACAACGAGAACCTCATGAAGAGATTATTGTATCTATTTAATACTCAAGCCTTGAGTTTAAATAAGGTAAAAACTTTCAATGATTACAGAAATGTAGCGAATTCTCGCAATTTTCATCGTTTTGTCGAAATCGACATGACATGCTGACGATTAAGCTCTTCGGTCGTAGACCACAACATAACACGCTAGTGACATACCATCTTCGCTCTTTTTATAATCGTGATGTTGACCGTAAACTAGGACTTAAATCAAAAAATAAAAATAAATAGTTTTTTTTTTTATTAGTTATTTTAACGTTATTCAAATTTTGAATTTTACATAATGAAGAAAAATATTTAGTCAAATTTTGGTATAAATCTAAAAGCTTCGACTGCTTATAGTTTTAAAAAATATATAATTTCATACAGTAACATTAACAGTGCACACTGGGGTCATCCTCAAAGATTTTATTTAATATAGGTACCTAAATGAAAAAAAAAAAAATTAAAAACTAAAAACTAAGCTTCACAATTATTTTATCTTGCACCTCAGTTTGAACGGATTAGCTTTAGACTATAAAGTATTATAAACCAAATCAAAATCTATAAATACAGAAGAAACAATAACATTTTTCTGTTCAACGATAATAATAACAGCAATAATTATCAGGAATCTAATATTTTTTTCTCCATGTTTAATTCTACGATTTGTTATATGGTTGGGTTCGATTATTATTATTATTATTATTTACAAACTAAATATAGAAAAATAAACGAACGTTTAATAATAATGTATAACTTATTAAATTTTCTTTCAAAATTTGTCAATAAATTGTTTTCTGTTTTCTTATTCATTATAATATTCGATTATCGTTTTCGATACGTTGTTCGTTGTAAACGTCGCTAACACCGAATATCGTTTTTGATACGTTATTCGTTATAAATTTAAATCAATTACGGTTTGCGGAGACGTCATTAATTATATATTTTAATCGGTTTTTGGAACGTTAAACGGAATTATGAAAACGTTATAAAAACGTTTTAAAATCCCGCCGTAAGCCAACGGTAATCGTATTCTCGCACGAAAGGTCGTTGAAAAATTACATTGTACCCTTTTATCTATTCAGACGGTTTGCGTCCGATGTGGGGGGGGGGGAAGGTTGGGAATTATGTTTCTATAAGAGCTAGCTGGACCGATATCGTTGAAAAAACATTTCTTCGTTTTGCGTAGAATCTGAAGAAGAAAAAATTACCATTTTCAGTATAATAATAATAACGATTGTACCGCGTGATGTTGTGTGCTTGCGTAGAGTCACAATGCTGGGCGGCGACGTGGTGGTGGCGTTCTACGACCGGACGAAGAACTCGTTCCACGCGGAGGACTATTACCTGTCGGCGACGACGGGTTGCGACGGCAAGAACGGCGTGTGCCCGGACGAGAGGCTGGGCGGCCGTAACGACGCGGTCCTGGTGACGGGCACCCGGCGCAACGGCGTCACGTGCGTGGTGTACCGGCGTCCCGTGCAGACCAACGAGGCCGTCAACGATCAGCCGGTGCCCGTGGACGCGGACGCGCTGGTCATAGCGGCCGTCGGTCCGCTGGGCGATTCGGACCAACCCGGCGCGCACGCCGTCCAGGACATGACCAGAGGTTAGCGTTCGGTAGCATTCCGAGTGACAGGGCCGTGAACGAAATTTATTAACGTCCCGTCCCGTCGGTTTCGTTTACCCGTATCTTCGGTCTCCGTAGTTTCCCCCTGCCCCCATTCCCCTGGCCACATTCACCCGCTGCCATCATCCCGAAATCGGGATTCGACGGCGGTAGGTTTGCTTTTTTAATTATTATTTTTTTTCCTTTCAGTTTTGCATGATATTATGCGAGTCTGTTACTCGAGAAATTTTCTCGATCTTAACCCCCCCCCACCACTCCACAGTAGATTTGTCGCACGCCATGATTAGTGAAAAACTTACGCGTCGTTTCGTCCGGCAAACGTAATTCGTTTCGGTCGGCCGGGTGAGTTGCCGGGTTGTCACGGCCAGAGTTAGAATTAGATTAGTACTTTTTTTTTATCGGGACAAAAATAAATCATAACTAAATTCGAATATATTCAGCTAAAGATTAAAGATAATTGCATTATTGTCTAGATAAAAAGAAAAAAAGATAAACATGTTTTATACTTTGAAGTTAACCTTAGTAAACTAGCCCCTTTCTGCATGAATTAATTATTATTTTTTTTTAAAAAAATAGGTGTTTTGGGTTCAAAATGTTATTGAAAAATTTTTAAAAAATATTTTGACTATTTTTGACCTTAAAAAAGCCTTAAGTTTAATGTGTGCCGTAATTGGACTTTATCCATTAAAGTAATCAACATTATTATGTGCCATATATAGGGCATATGTAGGGTTACCATAATGTTTTAAACCAAATCCGGACATCAGTTCCGTTTCGGGGAGGGGGGGGAATTAAAGATAAACAATATTGTTCTTTCATTAATACAATTTTATTTCAATCTATGAATAAAATGTCTATATAAGAGTTATTAGGTTAAATATGTTAGTAAAATTAATAATATTAATTAAATAGTAAATAATAATAATATAATAATTAATATTAATAATAATTAATAATGTGTTATAAAATCTGTCACCTAATAACATTTTATATCAATAAAACCACATTAAACGGTTACCTTTGTAAAATCTGGACATTTTTCAAATCCGGATGCCAATCCGGACAGTTGTTTGAAATCCGGACTGTCTGGATGAAATCCGGCTGTAAGGTAATCCAAGGCATATGCAATCATGAAACAAAATTAAATTATCAGATGCCGTCACTTCCTTGAGTCACTTCCTTCAGGAATATTTTTTGAACCCTTTTCTGATTTTTATTATTACTATGTAACATTTTTTGTTCTGCTGGAATAAAAATAAAATTAATAAAACGATACATTTTGTGCCAAGTATGGCACAAAATATCTAAACCATTATTGCACGTTGTGCCAACTAACTATTTATCACTTGTATAGGCACATTATTATAGATGAAGTGAAATGTGTTGAATATTGAAAATACCGAGGGTTATAAGTGACCGATAATCCAATGACAAGTACAAAGGGGAAAAACGGTGTTGTATGTAGTGGCCAACTTGTGGAATATTTAAGAAATAATAAAAAACGAAATTCTGATGGCACTATGAGAAAATTTGGAACATTACGATGTACAAAACGAAGTTGCCAGATTTACCAATCGATCCGTAAAGATAATGACTTTTCTTAACGACCGTTATAATGGTCAGCTATCATTATGTAAATTAATGGAAATAGTTTGGTTCTGGGTTAATTTAGTTCCAGTAAATCAAACTGCTAATTGGACTGGTAGTGCAAAAACATCATCATTGATCGGTAAACTCGTAATCTTTGCAGAAATATACCAATATATTGTTTTTCAAAAATAATGAAAATGGGTGGTCATGGTTATACTGACTAAATTGAGGAGTCCATTTTTGAGGTAAAAGCAAGTATAACCGTGGTTGGTTTTAATGTAGAGACCAGCAGTCATCAAGAGAAATAAATAATTCCATCGTCGAAAATTCTGACGAAAACGAAATAGTTCAAACAATTAAAAATTACGGGAATCGTTTAGTAAGCACATGGGTATTTGGAATTCGTAGGAAACGGCTTGAACTATTATTAGAACGGTGATTTTTATCGTAGGAATTCGAGAACGAGAAACACTTAAAAAATATTAAATATGAAATAAAAAATGAAACGATAATTTCTAGCGACCATTGAAGAACGTGCTCATTATACGTTAAATCATTATAGATATATATGTATCAAACAGTCAGTGCCGGTTCTTGGGAGGGGGTGGCGAGCGGTGATTCTTGCCCCCGGGCGCCGTATGCTGAGGGGTGCCTTAATATCTAAGGTTTTTGACTATATATGTATAAGTTATAATTGTAAAAGTTTATTTCACACATCTACGGCCTACACGGTTACACCATTGCTATAAATTTCCTTTGAACTAATAAGTATTTCCGATGAAATTTCAATGAAATATCAAATTTTAACAACCGGTAGATAATAATAATATTAATTTGTGTAGTTTTATATTATACATTCGGAAAAACTGATCATAACTACATAAATTATTATATATATTATTAATACTTCAATTAGTGATATATCAGTTTCAGACTTCAGTAAGTACTTATTTACTTACTAATTATAAATGTTTGTAAATCATTTGTGAATTTAAGGGAGGGGATGACACAGGGCACAAAAATTGTATTTGCCCCGAACGTCAAATACTTCTAATCTGGCACTGCAAACAGTTAGCTATGCATTTTTTATTGACTCCGAAACAAGAGCATACACTCAACAAATTGAAAGCTTACGGGAAATTATTAGATCCAATTATAATATTACAAAAAAATGAGGCATTTATTTTATTAGATAGACAACTTCAATAAGAGTAGTAGAGATTGTGTCAAAATCTAAAAACAATTTTTGATGACTTTTTAACCGATATGAAAAAGATGTTTCAGAACAATACGGACTGAAATAATTCAGTTGTCAATAACATTGATAAATTGAATAAAAAAAATGCTTTTTTTATTTTACATTTATGTCGTAAGTCGTGTACTGAACTGTAAATCAGTGTGTAGGTCGCACATTGGACCATTACCGTTGATAGTAGATGTACGTTATTATTAATCAATACTTAATAAGTATAAATTAACAAACATTTTAAAAATTAAGTATAAAAATTAAAAAAAAAAAAATTTACATATGTGACATGTCACAGTAAATTGTGATTGTTATAATTCATAACAGTTTTAGTGTGTATTTAAATTTATAATTGTAGACATAAAATTGTTATGCGGTGAGATATATCATGTATACTCTACGTTCAATAAATAAAATAACACTATTTGATGTTGAAAATATCATAAACGACGCAATTAAATAGGTTGGACCTGCAGGTTAGCCATGGCTGAGTAGCTCATTAGTCATTCTCACTATTAAATTATCATAATAATTTTTCGAATAATATACCAACTCATTACTTACCAACATAACGTAGCAATAACATTTATTCTATATCGAGCATTTAGTCTGGGGCTCATAACTAAAAAGTTAATTATGTATAATATTGTTACGTAATTTTTGTTAACGGAATTATTTAAGAATTCAAATTTCAAGTACCAATTAATTATTAATAAAATAAATTGACAATACAAATTTGTATGTTCTTTTTTTAGTATCCAGGCAAATTTATCAGGATAAATCCCAACAGTTGTTTTGAATAATTGAATAATGTTAAATGTTATTAAAGAAATTTGGAACTGTTTGTAACAGTATAATTCAGGCTATGTTTCTGAATCTATACTCTGAATAAATTGTAATCTGTAGCAATTGAATTATTTCACTACTCTATGGGGATGAGAAAAAATCTATTTGCTAATCATATGTTTACGACGTACAATACATTGTAATAAAGTAATAAATACATTATTAATTGTCTTAGTTGTATTAAATATAATATGAATTGCGTTGACGTGATTTGGGATGACTCGAAGAAGCTTATAGTTTCCAGATTTGTCATACATTTTCAAGTAGCTTAGTGGCATGTTGATCTTGTTAACAGACTACGATGTCGACCCGCATTATTGTTTATTTGAAAGTTCCATATTGATTACATTTTGATCATAAATGACGGGAATCGTCCATTTACGCCGAAATGAAAATAAAAAAATTAAAGATCTGATATAATTATAATAAAGTAATATATTTTTTCCTCAAATTATTATTTATCTTGCAATTTTATTGAAGTCATAGTTAAAACAATGATTTATTTTTATGAATAATCAATTAAAACAATCGTAATAAATAAATTATAGTTAAACATTAATAAAAATATTTTTTTTTTTTTTTTACTAAATACAATTATTCGTACATATTCATAACACATTAATATTTTTTTTCTATAATTATGAAAATAACTTTATTGTACGTTACAGACAAGACTTTAGAATTTATGAATTAAACCAAGTCGTTAAAATGTTAACGCTAGTAAATTTGACAAATTTGACGCAAATGGACTGTCGGGTGTAACTTGGCTTTTTTCATTTTGACGCGAACGGGCTGTCACAAAAGGATTTTTTTTTTTTTTTGGCGCAAATGGGTTATATCCTGACAGTCAAGTACAATAATTCGCTATAAAATCTGATTAAGCAATTCATATAAAGATATTCGTAGACTTTGAATTCCAACTAATGATTTGCAACGTACTCCTTACGTATTGTTATACAACTTTAAAATTATATCTGCATATATGCATAAATCTGCTGATACTTTTACGTTACTATAGCGATGTGTGTCTCGTGCAATATTACGAATCGTATCAATTGTTCCGTTTCAAGAAATGTTAATATTTTTCCAAGACACGGTTACGTGATTCGAACGTAGTATTTGTGCTGATAAAGCAGCTGGGAGCATTACAATATAGGATAATACGTAAAATGCTGCGATATGATTGCACCCGTTTTATCTTTTTATATGGGAAAAGCGCAACACGTTTGTGTTCTAAAAAATAACAAGATAGCGCACGTTTTACATTTTTACCTAAGAAAAACGCTACACGATCGGACTCCATAAAATATAGATGTTTGTCCTTATAACAGTTTTGAATAACACGATAAAAATTGTTAATGTTTCGAATAAAAAAATATCAATTACAATTTCATATCAGAAAATCGTCTCATTATTTTTAAAATATTCTTGTATTTACATTTCATATTTTTCTAATTTTTTTCGAACTTGAATTACAAATAAAAAATTGTCTTTTTGTTTTTTTTCAAATTTCACGTTGAATTTTTAACAATATATTAATAACTTGATTAACTGAAGGATGTGAAGTATAATGTCGTTGGAAATTATTCTGGTCCAATGGTCATTTGAGCTTCCTTTAAAGGTTTATCGATCCATAAAATTGAAAAATTGCATCAGGGTATACATAATTGTCAAATATTAGAGTATAATCAGAAATATTAAAACTATCAATTGGAGCATTTTCAATTTAACACGAAAATACATAACTGACTATAATTCATAACGAAGAGTGGAAAACAATTTTAATCAAAGACCTATTTCTGTCTTTCTAAAATATATTCTTTTAGTTGATTACTATTGCTTTGGATTTTTCTAAGTCAACCTTGGATAAACGAAATCCATAGGCCATAACTTTTTTCTTTGACAAAGCTTTTTTAATGTTAACATTGAGTGCACTTTTTTTAAAATCGAAATGAAAATTAGAATTAGCCAATGATATTAATAAATGTTTGCTTGACCACTTTAAACATTAATAATTTGTAATATAACACAATTTTTCTTCTTATACTTTAGTTGATATTAACGTAAAAAACCTGTATATTAAATGATTATAAAAAATCTTTTTTAGTTGTAAATTGATAATAGTATTTTGGTGAATATAAAAATGTGGCATCAGCGAAAGTATGTGCTGTGCGATTTAATATATCGGAAATAGTTGGACAAGTTAATACAACTACGTTTGAAACTTTTTTCATAAGGCAAAAAATATTTTCCTGTATGAGTTTTTAGAGTATCGCGTGAATTAAATAATTTAAATTTTGATTCTTTCAGCGACTTTGAAATTGTTAGAACATTGTTTTTGTAAGTACGGAAATCTTGCATACTTTACCTGCATAATCTATTAACAGAATGAACGGTATGTGAATCATTTTTACTGCTATGTAGTGTACTTGACAAATTATTCTACTCTATCTTATAAATATAAGTCGTACTCACATTTTATTTTTATTCGGAAGTATACTATTTGTTTACTGATAATATTTCCGAAATTATATTATGATTATGTTTATTCAGCATGCTAAGAACTTGCGTCACATTGTTGATTATTGTCAGCATAATGTACACGTTTAATTAAACACCCGGTCATTAAATGGCTTAATATAGTTCTTGGAAATGGCATATGTTTTTATTCGCACTACGTATTGGGAATAAAAATAAAAATTACCAACGAACAATGTGAAAAGCGTTGTTTAAGCCGAGTGTGAATTTTTTCAAATGGTGTATTGGAAAATTCTTATAAGGACAATATCTATATTTCGTATCAATATCGTGTTACGGTCGCGTATAAAAGCGTTCGACGACGGTTTATCCGATAAGAATACAAATAAACGAGACGGGATAGCAATGAGATACAAACAACAGACAATCTGAATTCCGAGAATTCTATAAAAAATATTGAACAATTGCGTTTGCAAACTGCATTGATCAAATGTTCTGACCAATCATAATAATAACATTATGTTGTTTTTGTTGCTATCGATTTGAAAATCTTGTTATTCGTTTCGATTTCTCGACTACATTTGAATATTGGACATTGTGATTTCATACAATAAAATAAGTTATATTGCGAACATCATTTATGCGTATACATATTGTTAGAATTATAAGTATAGACATATATACAGTCCCAAATTTAGTTTTTAAATTACTTTTAAACCGTAGAGGCTTTCGTCGATAACTCAAGAAACATCACGATTGTCATAAGTCTGCAAATCACGCTTATAGGCCACACTGCACGTACGATGAAATTATGTCCACGTTGCAAGACAACGCTACGCGAACGACGTAAACGTATTACACGTTTTAACACTACAGTCTTGCAGTTATGAAGAGTTATACGGTTCTATAAGAATTTAATTGTTACACACTCGTGTGCAGCATTCAATATGTGTTGACTTAATCTACGGGTTTCCCTCTACACTCAACATTTCCTATTATAACTACTGAACGCCTCCACGTACACCTCTTTTACCTCCTGAATGTTACGCCGTGATAAGTGCTTTAAAGTTCATCTTCTCCCCTAATACCGATTACTCTTTTACGATTTTCGATTAGTAATGACGTCTCCGATACGTTTAATGTTTTCATATAATCCCTTGTTCTCATCATCAAATCCCTATTTTTTTTTTAACCACCATTGTATTTTATTTATTTATTTATTATTTTAGGTTCCTGGTTACGTCTATATCACCGGCAATCTGTCCATCACAAACTTCTACTGTTTAAAGCTTATGAATCCAAATGGTCTTCTTAACTACCTAACTTTGTCACGTGGCACAAACACATAGTCCTCACAATTTCGTAATACCAGTGATTCAGGAGTTTAAACAATTCGAAGCGCCTTATTTTCTTTTATACTCGTCTTCGAATACGGTACAATTTACTTCTCCACCGTTTTTTCGAGCTTTCTCTTCATTCTTCTCTATTATATACTCGACCCCGCGATGATTCAATTCGCGATTTCAATTATTTAATTTTCAATTGCTCTTCCCTAGTATTTCACTATAGTAGACGGCTCCTTTACTTATTTTTATTTTTCTAAGGTTAAATTATGCTTGACTAAGATTTTTGCTCTCGCTTCACTTCTATTCAGTGGCGGAACTAAGGGGAGGAAGATAGGGATTCATCCCCTGGTGTACAATTTTAGAGTGTGTAGTTTTTTAAGTGTGTAATCTATTATTGATTACTAGAACAGATATTTTTAACTTTATTACTGATTACATTTTTAAAACTTAATTATTAAGATCTTATGCTAATTAATAGACAATAATTATTGGGGTGAGTGTTTGACTTTTGGTCTATGATAGGATGTAAAAATTCTTAGTTTCACCTCTGCTTTTATTATTCATTCTATTATTAGCTTTATGTATACCACCGGCGCCCTAATTTAACTAACTGAATATAATATTAATATCTGTACTCACTCTGTATAATTTTATATTTTTATAATATCTGTGATAAAAGCAAAAAAAAAAAAAAACATTCAATCGTTGCTAAAAATATGTGTTTTACAGTTTATACTAGGTAGTAAATATTTTCGTTTTTCGTCTAATTATTGATTTTAGCGTTTATTATAGTAGTGAAATTGATGATTTTTTTACTATTAAAAAGATAATTATACAGCTAACATCTCGTCTGGCAGACGAGTATATATTATGTATATAGCATTGAGTACCCAATAATATATACTGTCAAGTATAATTATTTTCCAAGTTGAAATCTTTACGAACGACGGGAAAAGTCTTCGTAGGCGTTTTTTATCTTCGGAAATGTATTTTTAATGTTTGCCGAAATCCACTGTCCCACTCCGGAACCGTTTCAAAAAGATTCCGAGAAAATAATAATAATAGAACAATAGTCCTCGTGCTTTGAACGCAAAACATTTTCGCGCGTGCCGTTGCAGCACCGGTACAATATTGCTCAAAATTGAAATTGCAAATTACGAACAAACCGAAGAATAATTATAATTGAATTTACACGGTATTGAACAATTCGCGTAGAATAATAACGTCATCAGTAGTGGCTCGCCGTGTGAGGCACAGCCTCATCTGAAATTTACCATTCTAATAATTTATTATAAGCCTATTATCAGTATCTAATAAATAATTAGTAATAATCTTATTATCTTTCAAAATATTAAAATTAACATAACTTAGAATTTTATTTTAAATCGTAAAAGACAAAAGTTAATAGTAAAAAAACTGATAACATACAATTTGGGTGCTAAAGTGAGAAGTACCGCACCAGTACGGGCGTACGGTACTACATATTCCACGCCTCACGGTCACTACCATAGACATGTATACAACTACAGAATAGATTAAATTTAATCTATTCTGTGATACTACTGAATACTTCCACTAGAGTGGGGCGGCGAAGTGACGAAATATTATGTGAATATGTACTGAGTGGTGTTTACGAAGAGAACTGATAAAGTCCGAGATGCAAAAATTGTTATGCTTCAGTTACTATATTGAAATAATAACATTATATGGTGGGGGTAAGTTGGAAATATACAGCAGAATGAGGCTGATATAAATTAGCCACGGTAGTATTAATCATTCTGTTCAATATAAACGACAAGACTGCACATAGATAATAGGAATCAATAATACGTCCTCATGTTCCGTAAGTCATTACTTACCCTACTATTATTATAGATAAAGTAAACGTGTATCGCTTATCAGATATCAGTTACTATTTTTATTGTAAATAGTGAAACATAACAATTAAGAAACGAAATTAAGGTTTCATTTGTTTTTAAATATTTTTCGTTACATTATAAATATAGGTATATTTTAGTAAGGAAGTGAATATGACAGTATTATATTACCACTGTAATTTGTTGCTTTGATTTTCATCAATTGTTAGATAATATTAAATGTACGTTATTATAAAAATATACTGATAAAAGTATGTGATACTGTGTCGCAAAAAAGTACTTTGCTAAATTTTACAATTGTTATAACAGTAATAATAATTTGAAATACACATACAGATCCTAACACCTTGAAAAAATGTATATTGTATGTTGCGTTTACTAAATATGGCATACACGAATAATACGCATTACGGAATCTTTTTGATTAGTTTTTAACGGGGACAATATTTATCATTATTGCATGGAAAGTTGGCGCTGCCGTGAGACGTCTCTTTGCAGTCTCTTCCCAACATTCGGTTTTTTTGTTTTTGAAAATCTACAATATTTATGCAGATCTATAACATAATAATGTTTACGCCACAAACACCATGTGCACCGTTTTTGTCTCGCCAAAGCTGTTACCGTTTGATTTTCTTATCCCTGCTCCATTTTTCGCACTTACCGCCATGATATTTGCAAGCTGTCCGTTCTTCGAAACTACCTTTGATAAATTTAATCAACGTCGCCGTCATTACAATAATAATATGCACCACCGCCGGTCCCGTGCGCGTGCTGTACGCATAATAACATTCGCGTTTATGGACGTGCACATGTTATGTAATTCGCCGTGTTTCATCTGTACACATATCCACACTGCAAAACGAGTGTTATATAATCGGTACAAGCACGCAGTTCGCCGACCGATTTTCATATACCGCGCGTTGCGATTAAAACGTTAATATCACGTCGAGTTAACGGTGTGACGTGAGCGAATCCGTCGAGTTGTTCGTTAGTGGCTCGTCGCAACGGTTCACTACTTAGATCGGTGTTTCTCGACCAACCCCTGTGTCGCGACACACTGATCCGTCGAAGGATAAGTGCGAGTGAGTCACGAGGCGTATTAAATCGCACAACATTTCAGCCGATATTCGATACGTTGCGGCATTTCAAGTTACGATGTTTAAAACTTACGTACCTACGTAAGGGTTTCGAATTAATTATTTCTTATTAAAACAATACATTAATACACGAGTGTATTGCATTGTTTATGATTTTCGTTTGACAGTTTTTTTTTTACGGCGTGTCGCAACGCATGAAATATACTAATTAGCGTGACGCCATAATACGAACGTTGAAAAACACTAATTTAGATTGCGGTGTAGATTTTCGTTGCAAAACTCGTTAGGATTAAAAATAATCAAAAAAAATGGCAAATCTGGAGCGTGTGTTATTATATCTTAAGAAATAGAGAGAGAATGAGAGGGATAATTATTCTGAACAAAAAAGTGAAAGGAGACATAATTAAGATGGATTCCGTATGGGAAAAGTAACACTCGAATTCTTGACATTTTAGAAGTGATCGAATATCAGTCAAAAAATGAATATGTTATTTTTTTGCTATAATTGTAAGAAAAAAAAATTCTACATTTTTGAACAAAGTGTTAGTAAAAATAATACGTCGTGTGTGCAAACGTAATATGGTAGTAGTTTGAACGGGATTGGATAGTTTAATTATTGTGAATAAAAAATAATATACTATAGTGTATTATGGTGATTTGTGCATGAATAAATAATATCGACTAATGACTAATCGGTCGTCTTGGGTTCGCAGACGAAATTCGAATAACGTTCAGCTCCAGAGAAGATCACACGTGCTCCACGTCTCTCTTTAACTTGGACGACGACATGGAACTGTCCGCGTGGCCTCCCAATATCATCATCGGCGAGAACAAGTTCACAGCCAGGCTAGGACCGTCAGGCGGAGTTCGGGGTTACATGTCTATCACGGGTAAGAAATTCCGCAAATAGTTTACGAAGTCGTCCGTGGCGAGAGGGGAAGTAAATAAAACACTAGTCCGTAGAACGGGATACGTGTTGTGTTACGTACAGTTCGGCGAGGAAATTACTACACCATATCGAATCGGGGCGTGCTAGTGTGATGTTAGACAATACACTCGAATTTATATGACGTCAACGGACATGGTTTCCAAAGTTGTGTACAAATTTTTGGGCTTAAAATCATATTACCTGTTAGGGATAAAGCATTAATATTGTTACTTTTAACGTTGGTACTACAATAAATTAACATCACTCGTTACTTCCAGTAACTCGATTACAACCACTTCACACTGTCCACGCTCCAGAAGTCTAGTTGTCGTTGGTTTGAAAATCGGTCTAAATGTTTCGTGTTCACAAATGTTAAAATTTAACCGAAAGACATCTCGACGGTAAATTACTGACACAATACAATTATTTCTGATCGAAATTCGAAAACTGTTATTTTGGACTCTGAGCGAAACTGCGACGAATGTATTGGTTTTACATTAGTTTTCTCAACCGATTCCCTGTCACATAACACCTTTGCTAGTTTGAACAGAACGTCTCCGAATTCAGAATAATAAAACGGAAAAAACAACGCTTATTGTCCTTGCAAAACTGTCACTAGGCACCAGACCGGTAAAATGTTAACAAAGGACCGAAGAAGGACCAAACCGAATGCTAATTTTTTTTTTTTTTAGACCGGACCGGACTGAACATTTAAAATAATTTGTTAGAGTGGACCAAGATTGAGCTGTCGGTCCGAATTAACAAATTTCGGTCTGTAACAGTTAGGTCCTACTATTCAAATTTTTTTTTTCTACTTGACTAAACCGAAAATATAATATAAAACTGTACAAAACTGATAATACGTAGTACAAGGAAAAGTACATACTATAAAATAAATATAAGTTCGATAGGACGGTGCAGTGTGGTAAATGTATACAAGCCCTTCCATGTCGTCCGAACCATAGCGATAATAATTGCAACCGTTGTCCTTGAAAATATTTTCGTTAATAATTATTGATAGGTACTATGGACAGCTCTGATATACACTAAGTACCTAAAATAACGGCGTAGGAGTAAAATATTGATTCCTTTGATAATATATGTGTTATTAGTTCTGTAAATAATGTTATAAAAATACAAAACCCTTGTTCAACGGATTTTAAACGACCCGTAACTGCCTAACCGGCACCGACCGATCTGATTATATTTTAGAAACCGAACCGACTGAAATGATAATAGTTTAAATCAGGACCGGAACGAAATATTTCATAAAAATATGGAGTCGAGCCGAACCAGTCCTTCGATTATTTTTAAACGATAAGACCAGACCACGTAGAGCACTACTAGGCATCTACACGTCATTTGTAAATATCGCAATGGTTCGTTGCGTACGAACTTACTGCTTTCGCCCGTCTGACGGTGCCCGTCTCGCCGCTGTCGATGGTTGACAGTACAAGACCACAGTTTGTGCAGGGTGTTCGGTAGAAATGATCAAGCCGGTAAGTTTCTAAGCCTTTCAAAGTCCTGTATACATGTATAATTGGTACACGTACGTGTATAAGTCCGGGAAATTAAACAAGCGTCGACGGCGGCGACGTCCGCGCATCCTTTGACCGTTACGAACAAAGTATGATGATATAATGCGCGGCGTACCTGAACTGAGCAAAGTTTACAAGGAATTCCACGTCCGCCATGGGAATTTCTGAACGCGATGACATGAGTTTTAATCGTTATTTGTCTAAACTATTCGCGAAAAATGTACGCGAATCGCATCGCGCGGCAACATGCGTATTTGCGTGGTGCACGCAAGTCGATACGCGTATTTAAAGATACAGGACGTTCAACGACTTTTGTGATGTTTCTTTCGTCCTCCGATTTCAGATCGACGTTCATGTTCACAGCAAGTCCCGTTGTTCATATAAACAAATTTTGTAACGTTTACCTGATAATTTTTATTGTTATTATTTTACGATTTTCATACTTATTTCCTAGTCGATCATCTTTTTATCCAATTCATTTTTATAACCGATTTATGACGAAAAACAATTTCATCTACAGCTCATATTTACCTAGCTAATTATATAATGTAATAAATGTTATAATTACGTAATTATAATTTTTTTCTCTTGCTTTCAATAATATTTCATCGTTATTACACCTGCAGAGTACCGATTGATTTTTTTTTTCCGTTAGACGTTCAATTTCTCTGTCAATTATTGTGTTTATGAAAATATTAATTTACATATCATTGTAATATTGTATATATTAATATATACAATATTAATACAATAATAATGTATTATATATTAATCATACACATTGTAATATTATTATTTTTTTTTTTTTTGACTCGTATAATAGATTTAATTTCGTATTTTGAAAGTTCGGAGAAATACTCGATCAAGTTTTAATACTGCACCGAGTACTTAACGTGTGCAGAGAAATTTCTGCAGAGCTAGATGTTGGGCTGATAACACGCTGAGACTAGTAAAACATACATTCACAATAACCGAATATAGACTTGACTCGTAACTATTAATACCAGCATTCGAAACTATCATAGATCAAGTAGTTTGCAGAGTTTCCGTAAAACTAGTAATATTACTGTCGGTGTACCATGTAACTTTAATGCGCCCACGTGTTTGTAAGACGATTTGCGGTAACAATAGTTATCAAAAACTAGGTGATCGCTTCAACTAAAGCAACGAGTGAAATACGTAGGCACTACGATCGTTCGTATGTGTTGGAAAACAGCAGCGAGTAAAATTAATTTATACGTACATATCACAATATATAAATATAATTTTTTTTGTTTTTTTTTTTTTCTTTCCAGATACCTCGAGTCTTCTATCTATAAAATAAATATCTATAATATTCATAAATATATAATATTATATATATCTATAAAATAATTCTCAATATAAAATAAATCGTTTGCGTGTAATATACGTAATATATTCTCGTGATATTTTAGATTTAGTCGATTAGATCCGACGACGTTAAAATTCAAACGAGGAGAACTACGTACACAGAACTCATTATCTATATCGTTATTCCCAGACATCTCGCATCCGAGCCAAATATTACGGGTCGCAATGATGAAATGAAAAAATAAAATCGGTGTCTCGCGTCAATCGCTGTACTAGGTGGTAGTAATGTATTGTCATCGAAGCGGATTGTACGATTCACGACTGTACGGGTAGCAATAAAGTGAATCGTAGCAGTAGCTGCGTAAACAAAATTTGAATAGCAGGTCGGGGAGAAGAATATTAATTCGTCCAGGACATTTGCCGAGCGTTTCACGCTTTACACGTTTACACGTTTTTCATACGCCGCGATGTACGAAGTGGGTCACATGAGGATTCAGTAATCGCGACGTATTCCTGTGTTAATAAAGATTATCAAATTCCGTTTTTCGTTTAATGAATATCGCACGAGTAAGAATGGTTTTTTATGTTTATTTAAATACTCTCGTGTGATCGAACGTTGTTTTTATAAAAAATATAAAAAGAAAAAGTATTTTTTATAAAGTGTTTTCATTCTTCTGTGGTATCATTTATAATTATGTAATAAATACATTTATAAATGAAGCGTTTGTTCGTACGATTCGACATGAGAAAAATATTCATTTTATGAATCATTATTTAGACGCAAGAGACATCGTGATCGACCGATCCTCATGGGGCGCTCTATAAGGCTGTGTATTTATTGATATGTACGTTCGATGCCGTTTGTTTTCGGACGTATGGTGGACTGTAATCAATGCTAATGATCACACAAGTAGTTTACGTACTTATATGTACATAGTTTTATCGTTTTTCATTGTGTATAAATTCACGATAGAATTTATCAGCATCTTCAACATTAAATGTTTACATTTAATATTACATTTAATTTTACATCGGTTTCAGGTTATCCCACCGGTGACGTTGTCTGGTACATCAACGATAAACTCATACCGGAGATCTACGTGGAGAGGAAACAGACGTACACGTTCTACGTCGAAGGAGGTAATATAATTCAAGTGTATCGTTATTAGTACGGAATATTATTACATCCGTATAAATAGGTTGCGAACGGTTTGCTATGCTACACGCACGTCGATCTAATAAGCAAATAAAAAATATGTTAGTTGTTTAAAAAAAAAAAAAATCAAATTAACCGACGACACAAATAAATCTGAATAAATCGGGACTACATTATATATATAGATGTGTATTTATTCGTGATAACTTTGATAATACGTTCGAATTAACATCGAACATAATTTAAACGGTAATTTTTTTTTTTATAGACTTTACAAAAGTTACTATTTTTTCTCACTAGAATTTATCACCAATGAAAACATCATCATCAATCGACAAATGTAAAAACCTACCTTAAAAGGGCTTTAAAATGTTCAGATTATTTTGAATTTTCGAATTCACTGAACAAAACTGATTTTTAAAAATCTATGTTTTTTTTTTGCCTTTCACTCTAAACATTACAAATGGATGATTAATTTCAGCGGCGTGCCCAAGGGATGGTCTTGGGGTTCATAATATCTTAAAATAAAAATTATAATTCGTACTATATTACATATTCGCAGTAATATATAATTTTATGCACCAATATTTGACTGAAATATTATGCACATATTGCGTTTTATTTTCAAATAATCAAGTTGGCCACTCTAATCATGAACATGTAGGCTTTTTTGGTTTTAATAGTTTTTTGTCGATGAAAAAATGTTAAACATAAGTTTAATTCCCATCAAAGTGAGAATTTAAATGGTTTATTTAAAACTATATTATTGGATAATCGCAAAAGATATGACGAGATAGAATGTGACATTAAAATGCCACGAAACAATAATAATAAAATAAAAAAACGAAATAATCGGAGTAACCAGAGGCGTATCCAGGATTTTTTTACTGGAGGGGGTAATAAAAACTTTTAGCTTGAGTTATTGAAAATAAAAAACAACAACAATAAAATTAATAAACACTTTTAATAATACTTTTTTAACTCAAATTTTCTATTTAAACAACTAAAAACAATAAGTAAACAATGCTTTATTTTACTTATGTCATACTCTAAGTTGCATTCTCATGGGAGAATTTCGGGAAAATAATGCAATCACATCGTTTTCTTTAATACATTCATTTTTGTTTATGTTAACCATAGCTAAACCATTGAGTCACTTTTCTGACGTCGTAGATCGTAAATACGATTTTGTGTGAGTTAATGCAGAAAATACCCTTTCTGGAGTAAACGAAGTTACTGGAAACGTAGAAAATAATTGCCAAAGTATTATAATATTGAGTTGAGAATTGGTCTAGTACGAAAGTGATTCTATAGCAGACATTGGTTTTGGTAACGTATTTTGTTTCCATTGTTCCCTCCATATAAACAGCTCAGCTCTGAGTGTATGATGTAATTTGAAGATTTTGTGCGTACACTTTAGCAGCTTTTAAAATAATTTTATCATCATACATATTGAAGTTTGTCGAAATAAGTCTTTCGAGCGGCACAATATCAACTAGCCTTTGATTGAAACACGTATACATTGATGCAATTATAAAATCAAGAAAAATAATAATGATTGAACGCTTGAAATACATTTCTGAGTTCTCTGAGTTAATATTCACTCTAAAAGTTTGTCTTTTAAGAATTCTAGGCATTTTTATTTCTAAATTGACACGTTTGTTTAAATCATCTGCATTATTACGTAAACTTTGTAGATTTTTAACATCTGACACCTAACTGTTCACGATGCCCCCGTAATGGAAGATTGTGCCTGGCACACAATAATATTGTTTTTACTATCGGCACTAACCTTTTTTTTTTTTTTTTCGGTAGTTTCTTTCATATTTTTGTTTAAAATGACATCAAATGACATTTTATTTGGATTTTCAAAATTAATTAAAAAATCATTAGCTCTCTAGACAGGTAAGAGATGGTATTCATTTTTTTCATAATTTTAAAAGTTCTTTATTGGTTCTTTAAATTTGATCATGGGTTTTCTATGTACCTTATTATTAATAAAGTAAAGTAAAGTTATTAATAAAGTGTATAATAAAAAAATATTATTATTATATATTATTATAGTTATTTTATTAAGTGTCTATGTTGAAATTGATAAAATAGGTACTATTTAATATTTCTCATGCTGACCAGAGTTCTATAATAAATAATAAAAATTATATATATATTTTTTTTTAAGGTGATGTATTATAGTGTGAAATTAGTATTTTTGAAGTATTCAAAAAATGCATCGAAAATTTAGTTCAATTTTAATGTAAAAAATTATTAGTTTTTCAACTTCTTACTTTCTACTATCATACAATTCTGTTTTGTAAATGTTATATTTTTAGATCTTTGAAATCTGACAACATTGTGGTCTGATAAAAAAAAATCTTTATAATTATACACAATAAATAGTACAATATAATATATAATATTGTTCATTAGAACAAGTATCTAAATTATATTATAAGTTAATATGTCATTTATTTTTAAAAATATTAATATTAATAAAATTCATATTTTCTAAATTTAAAATAATTTAAAATTTAACTGTTTATGGTATACTTATTGAAAGCTGAAGTAATCAAAACCCAGTCTAACCCTGTGTGCAAAGCATAGCTTTTTAAAGTTGTTGGTAAAAATCTGTTTAC
Organism: Sipha maydis; assembly: GCA_034509805.1. Classification (NCBI taxonomy): domain Eukaryota; kingdom Metazoa; phylum Arthropoda; class Insecta; order Hemiptera; family Aphididae; genus Sipha; species Sipha maydis. Next base: position 34,310 of record JASXSY010000688.1, on the reverse strand, counting down.
CTTTTCTTTTTCATTTTAAAATTCATACTTATTGGTTTTAATGGTACTAATTTTATAGAATTTAGAAGACGATAGTAAACTAGTAAATTGAAATACTTATTGATAACTGAAAAGAAATACTGATAACATACTAAAGTTAATTTGCCGTCAGCGTTTTAACTATTTTAAATAATTATAATTTGTAAGACAATTTCCATATTTAAATTTAAATATTTCAAAACAGTATAAAAATACGGCCAATAGGGGGGGAGCTATAGCCCCATTAGTCTATCCCCACCATTGGCTATGCCGCTAGGAATAACGTATCTACCATCAACTTCCCTTTTGGGATATTAAAAAATATATATTATAATACCAATTTATGATTACACTTGTATACTGACTCATCTGATTAGTCGTTTCGTAAATCACCAAAAAAATGAATACTTAAGTCAAAAATGTTAAAACCGTCCTTAAAACAAAATCCTGGTCACGTCCCCGATCAGTTGTACAACATTGAGTACACTCAGTTTTCGTTTCCGGTTGGGTAATGATAAATATATTAAATACAACGATAAAACAAAATTGAAAATACGTAAATTTTACCGTTCTATTTAAGAAACCACGGTTTTTAAAAAATGTTTTTGAAGGAAACGAACCGAGTAAAGCAGAACACTACCATCCGTTTTACATCACCGACAGCGCTGAAGGAGGATTCGGTCAGAAAGACGACGTGGAACAGAGAAAACAACGTGTGTTTGCCGGCATCGTCTACGACTCGGACGGTTATCCGTTCCCCACGACGGGTATACTACCTATTATTTATTCGGAGAAAGGATTTTGATAAATTTTTAACGTGGCTCGAAATTCGTCTCCTGCAATATCGTTTAGACGAGTTCCGTTATTAGTATTATGAAAAGGCATTTCGGTAAAATTATATAGATTTACGAGTATATTTCGTCAGGTTCGTGGCGAAAAAATTTTTTTTTTATATAATTTTTTTTCAAAGAATCATTATTTATTATAATATTATTCATTTCGTAGTAATTATTATTTTTTTTCTACATCATTTATACGGTTAAACATTTTCGGATACGTCTTATAGATTATAATTTTGTAGTGATTTAATTATTATTTCGATACTCGTTTACAATGTAAAAATAATATTATATAAATTTTTTAAAATACGAATCAAAAAACGCAAAGATAATCTATTGTTGGCAGTGCAAAACACATAACTGTTCAATATTATTTTTAGCCGGTCGGTTTTGCGAGTGGAAGTTCAAGTCGTACGATCGTTCAGCAGAAATGGAAACCTTTCAAGCGTTTTTCGATTCATTGAAATTGTCGTGCGAAGAAGGTAACCCGGACGTACTGAACTGGACGGTCGCCGAGGAGACTCCAGACCTGGTCTACTATCAGGTGAACCTATTTTTTCGTTTTCTTCTCTCCCCGAGTTCTACATAAATCTCATTACAAAACTTCCCCTCCCCCAAATACTCGTGCGCGTTTTCCGGTGCACGAGCCCTGAACTGAAGAAATTAAACACCCAATTTTTCATCAGACTTAATTATTGTCCTAGTACGTGTGTATACTGTGCGGGATTAAATATTATTATAAACAACAAAAACTTTAATGTGGCGTAAAAATTTCGAGTAAACCCTAAATATGTTTTCATTAATCGATGATGATATATATATATGTTATATGTTATATACTGTTATATGTTATATATTATATATATATATACATTGTATATGTGTATATATGTATATATGTATCAGTGATATAAACGTTCTTACACGTTTCGGAGTTTATGATACGGCAATGTTTAATGGTGTACAGAAAAAAAGACCACCGGCACACTATAATATATATATTGTTTTAGCCTAAAACGAAAGGCTGGTATGAATCGAATATTAATTAACGAGGTTTGGTTTGGATTGACGTTGAACTACGAAAATACGTTACGCGTGGCACGTATGTAAGAATGATAAAAAAAAAAAAAGTGCAACTATTTTATAAAATTAACATAGGAAGTGTATTATTCGAACGTGTCGACATCATGCTGAGCGTAACTGAAAAACTAAAAATTTACTCCGAATAAAACGCATCAGACGCATACGCGTTACCAACATATTCATCATACAAGTATAATATATAATATTTTATAAATCTACAAAATATTATACGTATCACGGTTTATAGCATGTGACCTATGGAGATAAAAATGACATGGTAAAAAAATATAAAGAAAAAAAAATCCTTTGTGCACTATAATCTTATATCCATCTCGTAATACTATCGTATACGTTTCCGTGGCCATCGTAAAATTATTTTCAAAATATCGTACTGTCATTATATAAGACGATAACGTGTGCAGTGTATGTTTAATAATCCGATCGCTTTCTGGAAAATACATGAATGATTTATCCATTTATTATATTGCAGTACAATACTGTTTACGTCCTTATTGTTTGCGCAATTATTATAATGATACGGCTGCAGTTATGTAGTACTGCGATCATATGGTGATATAGTAATCGAAAAGCTTATTGAACATTTGATTTTCTACCATGAAATACATATTTTTTTAGATTTTGAACAAAATAAGGAAGGTATTGATTTAACAATGATGTATGTATACTTTTTCTGTCTACGTATACGATTTAGACCATGAAGAGTGCTCAAACCATTACCAATTATTAAATTTGATAATTTAATTTATAAATTAAATATAAGTTCTAATATGGATTCTATATGGTACTTTTGAGGAATCGGTTTTTGATTTTCTTTACAGTTTTTAAATATAATTGAGAAAAACAAAAAAAAGTTGCAAAAAACTTAAAATTTCTACCTTAGTTCAAATCCTCATTTTTGATAAAAATCGCAAATTTTCTTATCACGCACAATTTTTATTTATTTATTTATTTTGAGTCCGTGTATATGACTTTGATTAGAAGTAATGGTCATCATAATCATAAAAGATTTTCGATGGGACATATTGTCTAGTTGATAAATTCGTTAATTGTTATTTTACGAATTTTTTAACAGATTTCTTAATAATTGCAAAATTAAATAAAATTATTAAACGTTTTCGAAAATTATCTACAATCGTTACAAAATGAACTTTTGACGAAATAGAATATTTCTATGAATTTCCATTAAACGATATTAGATTTTTATAGTTTGAAAACATTTTAATAAAATTCGTGTTGTTTATACGCACTTGAAATTTTCTATTTTATCAAATTTTTAATTCCTTTTTTTTTTTATTAACAAAAGTAAGAATATCAACATCAATCTGCCTTATTAAGAAATACCGTTCTTCTATTAGGTCAACCATATTTAAAAATTTAAACGATTCATTCCAACACCTTTCACAGTTGTGATGTATTATAAACCATGCTTCACTGATACATTAAGATACATATAACTGGTGTTGTATAAACGTAATACACGCTCGTCGTCTTGTTAATATAACACAATATAATATTGCCGTTGTTACATATATTTAATGATAAAATACAAAAGTTTGAAAAATCTGATTATTCACTGTTGTAAAAACCAACATTTCAACCAACAGCGTTCCAAATGAGTATAAAATGCTATTATTGTTAAAAATTGACTGAAAATTATCCGATTAAAATAAATTATGAAATAGTTAACTGATAATTTTTATTTTTTTTATTTTTACTAACACTTTTCATAACTGTTTGACTTGTTGAGTTCCTAAATAAAATCTTTTATTGTCGACGCTATTTAAACTTAGAAATGTATTTCAAACAGGACACATTTTTTTATGAACCATAAGTTAGAAATAGTATACAATGACGGGAAGAGTTTATAAAATGTGTTTGTATCAAACTACCATCAGTACAATCGCAGATTACTTATAAACCCAGTTATTACCAATTGTGTAGATAGTAACCCCGTAAAGTTCCAGTCTTTGTAAAATCCGGGAGTATTGTTAAGCGATTTTTGATGCGTCCGAACGATAAATAACCTATCGAAAAAATATAACTCCGGTTATACTCTCTGATTATTTAACCGCTCAAACAGTATGTTTAAAATAGAATACGCGACCAAATAACATTTATTTAATCCGCCAAAACAACTTCTAAAAAACTAAAACTCGCCGTACTGATAGGTATAGTTTTTTTTTTCAGTTCGCTGAAAATATTGCACGTTACCAACGTGATATAGGTATACTACCCTCGTTGCAATCAATTATTATTGTCCGACGTATTTATATACATACGGTTTATAAGGGCTTTTTTTTCTTTTGTTTTTTTTAATTAACAACATTAATTCGGCCTATTTATGTTTTAAAAATCAATAATGTTATTCGTAGTCATTATTTTTACTAATTTCTTCTTCTTCTCCTTTTTTTTTTTTAACTACCATAATTTTATAAACGTCGAGTTGTTTAAAACTATATACAAATATTCAATTAAATGTGCCTGAGAATCAAAGAAATAACAATTATAATGTACATAACATAACATTTTAATGGATATACCCTACCACTTCAACCGTTTAAACCTAAAAAAGACTCATCAAGTTTTAATCAACTAACTATAATTGTTCGATAGTACAAACAATACATCACGACATCGAATCATGTAAAAAAAATAGTTTTATTCAAGATCGACCAAAATATTGGTCATGTCTTACTTGGTAGAAAAAAAAGTTGTGCAGCGCGAACGTTATAGATCAATGCGATAACTGCACACGTACACACGTACGCATACGTAGGGTAATAATAATCGAATTTCTTTCGTATTTTGCAGAGCTACTCACAAACCAACGTGGGATGGAAAATCCACGTGGTCGACCCCGGATACAAGTGGAACGACGACAAGAACGCCGCGACCCGTAACCCGCAATCGATCGATCTCCTGCTGTTAACGTGCGCGTTATCGATTATTGTTGTCGAGCGGGTTTTCACGTTTAGTTTACTGTGATGTACAATCCGGTAAAATAGAAAGATCGAAAGCAAAACAAACAACGCAGAAAAAAAAAAAAAAACTATTCTCCGCGCAAACAGCTATAGACGTTCGTCCGTCATTTTACGATCTAGGGACACCGAGGACAAGGGACAGTAAAAGAAAAAACAGTACCGTTTTTTCATTTCCTTCTCATTATATATTATACTATTTGTCTACGTTCTTTCGACGAAAACGCACGTGATATTCTTTTTCGGAAGCCACTTAATTAATACTTAATAATAATTCATTAAGTAATACTATTATTGCTATGAATCGGAATTAATTATAATACAGGAGAGCTTATGTAGACACCTAATCAAATACGTAAAACGTTAAACGCGCGAACAGATCAACAAAAATATTTTTTCGTAATGCACTAAGCTCAATATTTTTAAAAGTAAAACAGTGTCGACCACAACGATGAATTTATATACACCCCATATAAAATAGTCGAAAACAAATATTGCATATTGTTCATAAGGCAATCTTTGCAATTAAATTTACCAATAATTAAGAAACGTGCAAATCTAAATTTTCCTGTTGACCTCTTCGTAATCGTTAGGATTGATTTTCTCCACATTTCGGATTCTAAGAATCGGGAGCATAACTCCCGCAACTTCCGCGCCGCAATCGTCGATGATGTTGTCTCGCGTGCTGAACCCCCACACGTTTTGATCTACAAAAATCGTCGATAACTCTTATCATCAATTAACGTGCTTTTCGAATAGAATTAAATTTAAAAACAGCTCCCCCGTCCTCGGTTTTCGATGGATCGCACGACGTGCAGTGCACTATCGTTATAATTATAGTAGTGCACTGCGCACACAGGACAAGACGACGAACTCGTCGAAAAGCGTTTGCGCGAATGTTTAATTGATATTTTGACAGCGGCGTTTCCGATTGTTGTGCCTTTGCTATAATAACACAATCCATCTGCGTTTCGTTTCGAACGTGTGCGCGGCGGTACTCCGCTCTCTTGTCGACGACGTTCGTGGGTCGATGGCGCGACACCTATTCAAATCCAATACCAGGATATTATTCGTGCAAGACGATTACAAACAACCAGCAACTCTTCTGATCGATGTTCGTGTTTTTGATAAACAATTTCGTCAAACGGAATACGGAAAGAACATTTTTTTTTTACATATATATTCCACTTTGTTGCACCCGAATTCGTAGTTCAACCGGTATTCCCGCACCCGTCATTTCGAGTCCCGTAAACGGGCGCGTCAACATTTCGTCGAGTTGACTATAATCTTGATTAAACTAAACTCTTGTAATTTTGACTCTGAGCAATCACATTTTTCAAAGGAACCATTCCGCTATTCGTATAAGTAAATATTCCAAATGTAGTTAGATGTTACGATATTTATCGAATTTAATAACAAATACGAATCGATGTTTTTTTTTCAAAACGCAATCTTACCCAATTAGATCAGTATATACGTGTACCAGTATTTTTTTTCAAAAACAATAACTTTGATCACCAAGAAAATTAGTATTGTCGGTTATTGTAAAACGAAATACCTACGACGTCATAATGATCGTATCGCGTAACGTTCCAACAATTGAACAACGAGATTCGTAGGTGTTACGTGACTTCGCAAACGAACGTTGAGTATGATATTTCGATCAGTGCCCTAGGTATCCGTAACAGAATTACATGTGAATGCTAAGATTGGTTTGTTGTTCGGAGCGACGGAATAAAAAAAGTAAGAACTCGCGACGAGATAAGTGCATAACGATGGTAATAATAATAATGTTGTACGACAAGTACTAAAGCAGTGGAATATTATAATATTACTCGGAGCTGACGAACAACGATAAACGATTGAGAGTGTACTCTTGAAGTAATCCGCTTAACTCCTGCCGCGGCGTATGAATCGAGACATAAGAATCTCAATAGAGCTGAATAAGCATTTATTGTTCGGTTAACGTTTCAAACAATAGTTCTCGGCAACTGTTTATTCAGACGAGACAATCGAACACTCGTCGATCGATCACGTCTTGCAGTACGATGTTGTCGACGGAACTGTGTTGACACCTGTGCGCAGCATATACGTCATAATAATATGTTAGACCGATCGTACGTACGTTTCAAGCGAACGCGTGTTGCACATCGATCGACGACTGTTCCTCAAACCCGAACCTATTCTTGCGGATACATTTTGGAATTAGTATTTTTATAGCCTGATCGGAATTAAAAAAATAACGAAAAAATGAGGGGGGTGGCAAACCGAAAACCCTTGCACCGCATTAGGATTGTTTCTTTATTTTTATTTTTTCAACATTTTTCCACGTCGCCCGCTTCACACTACCATAATCCGTTGTCGACGATCGTCGGAGGATACCGCGCGCGATCACGTTCGAATCGACCGGTACGCGTCGGCGCGAGACAATGTAGGGAACATCATCGTCCTGGGAACGGAAACGCCAACCGTCAGCCAACATTAAGAATATCAAGCAAAACAAAACATATCATTTGTAAATACGTTATCAAATGTACGAGTGCACATAGTAAACTAAACAGTAATAGTCATAAGTGAATTTCTGCTTTGTACAGACCGCAATAATGTTAAGATATTCGAGCGCGCGCGCGTCACGGTAGCAGCAGGAGAGAACGCGCCCACACGTAGTAACCGCGTAGCCCGCGAGCGTTTGCCCGTCGTCGCGCAACCCTACCCATTCGCCGCTTCTCACCCCGTCCCCGAGCGGACCTCGTGCGATAAACGCGCATAACTCAGCACCACCTGGATGTCCTGCGACGTGTGTTCACCGGACCGAATATCACGTCCGGTGACGAAAATCGAGATACCGGTTCACCGGTACAAACCGTTCGCTCGGGTCGACAGCTTAATACGTGGTCGGATCAAAAGTCGTTGGCGAACGTGGTGGTGGTGATCCCCACGCTCGCCGTGAACGTCCCCGAAAACGGACGTCCTGGACCGCAGGAGCGCGAGCACAACAAGTCACGGTCTCCCGTTTCTATTCCGGTCCGATCGCGCGCATCCGAACGACAATACGTTCCACACATATGTTTATTTTTTTTCGATTTTCCTTCACACCTTCTACGAACGCGACGTGCGATTCGCTCACGTCACGTCACGTCACGTCACGGCGAAACGCGAACCGAACGGCTTACGAGCACTACCGTTCGTCCCGCGTGTTCCTCTCGCCGGTCCGGTCGAAACGGTTTTTCACGAATGGTATTGCTCAAACGGAACACGTAACCGTGTGACGCGTGCGACGGGTATGGAAACGGTTTCCGCCGTCAACATCGATTGTCCCGTGCGCGGAAGTACACACCGGGAACACGCGTTCGAACCGAATGTCGATAACACTATGACAATAATATTTTCTAGTTTTTAGTCGATTAAATTTAAGGCAATTCTGTTGCAAAAGAATACGCATCAAATGAACTATTGACAATAATAAACCGTATGTTCTAAGTGATTATAACTATTATTGTTACGTTGATAATTGTTTTTCTTGTTTGTTTGTTTTTTTTTTTTTTTCTACTAATATTTATCAATTGTTTAAGTATAAAATATCGGTGCGTAATCAACACGTCATGGATTGTATACGTTTACAGTACGATTTTTGATACAACTTCGTGTGTACACCCATAACGTTACGTAACGTTGCATTTGTACCTATATCTATGCTGTACGTTATCATTGTTCGTATTGCACACGAACTCTCTCTCTCGTCGAATCGAACGTTTCGCTGCTCTCTCCCATTATTGCTGGGGTATAGAGCGAACGGGGCTTTTTTTTTTTTTATTCATACGCGAAACCGTTGAAAACATTATCGTTTACGTTAGTCCGTCCATTTTTTTTTTCACGCCGTCGATGATCGCCGATTTCGTTCGCGGTGCACGATACGGTACCGTACGGTTTGGTGCGTGTTGTACGCTACTCATTTATATTCAAGAAATCGTGTACGCTACGCGCGAAATCGTAGAGCCGCGGTTTTCGTGCGCGCAACCGAAAAGCTACGTACATTTCTCGTTTTTCCGTTGAAAAATGTATACATTTACATAAAAAAATTAAAATATAAAACAAAAACGTATCTGAAATTTAATATACATTTAAATATCGGTGCACCACGTCGCTTTTGCGGACCGCTTATTTTATATCGGGTTTTTTTTTTTCTTTTTGTTATTTTTTTCCAACGTGTACCGCTTCTGCCGCGTACCGAACGAACGATTCACTCACGTTGTGCATTTTTCTCCCGTCGACACGCAATTTATATCAATATTATGTGGCCGTGTACTTTATTTACATAATAGCGATTTCGTCAAACGTTCGATTCCCAACCGCTTACGTTAATCCATAACGGCAGTGCTGTTCGTCTTCGGAACGAACTAGTACCAAGAAAAAACGGCCGATAGCCGATGATTTTTAATCAAAGTATTGCGCGGTTAATAGAAAATTTAGAACTCCGCTAAAGAAAAAATAAATAAATAACAGCGGTTCGAACATGTTCCAGATAATATTATAACGTCAACCGCCACAAACACGTTACGTTTTTTCTTCCGTTGCCTGTGATTTCGCTTCGCAAAAATATTCGTTTTCGACGAGACCGAGTAAAATGTTTACCATTAAAAACATGATGTGTTCCAAGCCTTAACCTTAGTTTTAATACACTGTACTGTATTATTATAAAATATTTTATTAAATCTATACGACGTTAAGCAAGTAAAATAATTATTACGGTACCGGGAAAAACGTTGTACCATTGCGCAAATAATAGTATACACGTACATTTTTTCGTTTTATATTTTTATCGCCGCGAAAAGTTTAATCCGCGTCGTAGTGGACTTGAAAACGTTTAGCTAAACAACGGAAACCAAGCACAACGTATTGATTGCAGCTGTCCGACGGCCAATAAGAATGGTACGATTAGTGTTTTCCCCCATAACCGTAGTGCACGTGAACGCAATGGGACAAAACCGATTTCCCGCGTACCTCGAATATAAATGTATTTATGTTATTTAAGTTTTATATACTTGTGTATAATATGTACGTGTACTATTTTATAAGAAGAAACAAATCTGTGTTTTCGGTGACAATAACTTTCACATTAACTATTATTAAACGTATTTTTATTGTTATTACTCCTTAGTATCGTAACGGCCAAGAGTCATGATTTTTGAATTTTATGTAAACCTCGACAATAATTTTTTTGCTAAGCAAATAAGTAAACGTTACGTTTTAGGTTAACTAATAATATTATATGATAGTATAAGATTTATTTGTAATTGTTTAAATCGCTTAAGACTTTATTTTTAACTAAAGCGTACGATTCGTACGGTTACGTTTAGTGATTTACATTTGTATAAGATATTGTGTGTTGAATGAAACGCGTGAGAAATGTTACCGCGTAAATACCGGTGGAACTGTGAAGCGATGAATATTGTACCTACACGTCATTATTTATAGCTTCGTAAATTTGTCTAAAGAAAAAAAAAACAGAAAAAAAAAAAAGAAAGAAAGAAATCGGTTGACACCGTGTAAAGTAATTTAGATTTTATAAATGTGTTGATGTTACCTTTATACACTATCTGACACGAGACAATAATAATATTAGTTTAATTTGTATATTTAACGAGTAGCAAATTTTTTTATGAAAAACTTATGTACGCCTAAATGTAAATTATAGATTATATTGTTGCGCTTCGATTACGAAACGTGTACCGATAGCTTGTTCAAATAGAAGTACTATTGTACTGTTATTATTGTTTTTTTCGTTCCGTAAATCGATTTTGTCCTCGAACATTGATCATTATGTTTCGTCCGCGTTACAATATAAATGCCGTAGTATTGTTTCAGATAAACGAAAACGTTATTAACACCTTTCACACACAAGTGTGTACGAGTACAAGTCCATACGACTGGATTAAAAAAAAAAAACAAAAAAAAATGTACAACACTTCATATGTATTTACTTAATAAAAACATCATGCGTATACGGTCGATGTTCAATTCATTACCGTTTTTCGGTAATACCGCACACGCCGCTTGTGACGGACGGGTGTTCGCGGTATGATAATCTAATAGTCTGTGGTAATATTGCAACGACCCGAAAACACGAATGTAAGGGATAAAAGATTATAAAGCGGATGAGAGAACTGGGTCTGGGGGGGGGTTGATTATCTTCCTCCTTGTTCGAAGAAGGGCTCTCGGGGTTCTCAAAGGTTCGAGAGACGACCAGTGCAACTGGGCAGTCTGGCAAGCCAAGTAAGCACTTACTTGTTCCGTAGTAGGCGTTCGGCTGTCGACGAGCTGAACACTGTCGTGTTGAAACGAAGTGAGAACGACTCAGTATTTGATGAACCGAAACTGGACACACTTTTCAACCGCTCGCGCACAGAAAACTCTGATCGTAAAACGAATAGTGATAAAGTCGCACGTGATTGTCGCTCTTGTCACAAAAGACTCCTTCCCGTGGATGACATAAGCGCCAAAAAGAGATAAGCAAAAAAAAAAATTATATCGTACGAAAACATCAAAATCCTAGGTACCTTTTTGACACGGTTAATGTATATGAAACAACACGTATTAAATTTAAAACCATATCGTTCAAAAACTCCAAAGTTTAATCGACAAATGTATTGATCGCTTTAGATTGTCACATAGACAGCGTGCAAGGCCGACGAGAGGGTGGGACAGTGAGGGCTAGAGCCCGGGGGCTCGTTCCTCCGAAATGGCCCGTCGTCTCAGCTTTTTATTCAAAACTATTAAATAATCTCATTCGCCGTAGTGTAAGATGCGAATTTTAATATTATTTTTGCACTTAAGTACAGGTATGTACATGTAGTATGTATATCTTGGCCAAACTAGTGTAAGGGCGCCTGGAACCGATCATCCCCGGGGCCCTCAAAAGATCTCGACGGTTCTGGCTCTGTGCGATTTTTCGCATCTATTTCGTAAGCATTCGCGTGTAAGCTTTAACGATTAAAATTAGTTATAAAAAAAACTATAACGAGTAAAAGTGTTGCGTGCGTTTTATTTGAAGAGCAAAAATATAGATTTTTACGAGAAGTGGCCAGTGGTAATGTGTACATCATGATGTAATCATTATACTCAATGTCATGTTTTAATTTGTGATAGACACATTTTTTTTAAAAAATCGCAATCAACCGATTTATTATAATTATAATTGTTTGTGTGCATATTTTAATTTTGGCGCAAATGATATGTCACATTTGTACCTTTGTCATATTGCCAATTAATCTTACGGTCGGTGCGCAACTAAGATCAAGAGCTAGTAGTCACCGAACACTTTTTAGCAGTGGCGGACTGGACGACCGGGATACCGGGAAGTTTCCCGATGGGCCGATACTCGTATAGAATATAATATTTATTAATATCATTATTGCGTAATTATAAATTAAAATATTGTAAAACAAGTAATAAGTATCTAATATTATTAAACAAAAAAAAACCAGATTTCTGTTTATTTCAAAATGTTGGACCGGCTTGTGTTCGGCTGGTCCCGGCTTGTTGACAACTTAATGTTACAAGTTTGAAAAATAGAATCGAAGAAGATAGTTAACAACCATGTAATACATGGCCCGTTATAGCATCTATGGATTGGCGTCAGGCGATAATTTTGCCAGCATTAATTTTTTTTAAAATATTCAAAATTCTTGGTCCATTATCTAAATACCTTCAGAGCAAGGGTATGAATTTTATAAAAGCCCAGAAGTTCGTAAATTGTGCATTAACAAAGTTAAAATAAATTCAAAGATATTTTGAAGATGTAAAATTAGAAGTCGATAATTTTATAAATTATTTAAATGAACAATTTGATGAAAAACATGATATGGATGTATTAATTGAGAAAGATTTTCCAAAAATAAGATGTCGGCTTCCCAAAAAATTATTCGATGAAAACCAGAAAGCTGAACCAATATTATGCCCTGAAAAAGGTATAGTGTTGAAGTTTATAATATAATTTTAAACTATGTCTAGTATAGAAAATAAATTTTCAAATGATATGTCTTAGAATGAAGATCTAAATTTTTTATCACCCAATAATTTTGAAAATTTGCAAAAACAAAATATACCACCAAATGCTTTAAAAATATTGTATGAAGTCTTTTGTAAATTTGATTCTGATATAAGTTATGATCAACTAAGAGCGGAATTCCATAACTCTATTAAAAACTGGAATGGATTAAAAAAATCAATACCAGAATCATTTGAAATGCAATGAAATGAAAGTGAAGATAATTATGAGAAAAATAACACTGTTAAATTAGAATGTAAATCCTGTAAGAATTGTGTGGTATGCTGCTATAATGTTCTGATAAAATACAATTTATATATTGATGCATATCATTGCTTGACTATGGCTTATCAATACTTGTTGACATTGCCAGGTACCAAAGTAAGTATGCAGTTGGAGTGTTTCCAAAAAATTTTATGCATTTTATTTTAAAGATATAATTGAATTTTTATAAAAATTATTAATATAGGAAGCATGCAAGAGATTATTTTCTTTATTAAAAATAATTAAAACTCGTCTGGGAAATTCAAAAATTGAAGAAAAATTGGATGCATTTATAATGATGTCAGTCGAAAAAAATGTTTTATTTAGTATTGACAATGTTAATGTTATTAATATGTTAAAAACTAAGAGTGATTTATTGAATAAACTTTCTTAGTAAAGTAAAATTGATTTAAATTTAAATTTTATGCATAACAATTACTAAAGTATATACAAATTGACAATAGTTATTTTATTTTGTTTTATATCAATTAATTTAAATATTTAAAAATTTAAAACCTGAAAATATTCCATTATTATTATATTATATTTATTATATATAAGACCGTTAGTATGCTGAAGGCCTCTATAATTATGATTTTCCCGGGCTGTTTTTTTCTCCCAGTCCGCCACTGCTTTTTAGAATATTTTTATGTTCAAATTATTTATGTTAGGTGACGTAACGTATTTTCTTAACACTTGAACGGAAACCGTTTTAACACATCGAATCCAAAATCCTGAACTATATGTGCGCCACTCGTAATATAAAACGTGATACGAAATGAAATTAGGTATTTAAAAAAAAAAAAAAACGTACGTTTGTCGGATTAAATTTTATTATAATATCTATGTAGACAAAAAACAGTTTCCATAGTTTCGCGTTTGATACAAATCTGCGATTTTAACGTAAATAAATAAATACTAACACAATTCTCGTAAATTCAAAAAGAAAAAACTCCATAAAATGGTATTATCTTGTACATTGCGGCATCTTAGAAATATTTCAGTATATCCTCCACTAGTGATCGGTAGCACACTATAATTGTTCGCCACCATCCAAGAGAGTTGGTAAGAGCTGTTCATACAGTATTTGTTTCGTAACAGTCTGTAAATGATGTTGAATTGTGATAAAAAACGATAGCGGCCGAAGTCGCCATGAGTTTCCAACGATTTACAATCGTGACAATAGACTAACGAATCACGGGGTGGAGGGTCCAGCAGTCAACTATTAGTCGAAAACTTCAGGTCGCCCGCGCTCGTAATATTAAAGGCTCTTCCGTAAGATCACCTTCATCTTTGTTTTTCGTCAGCCATGAGCTTGTGCCTTTGCTTAACACAGTTATGCTTGAAATAAAATCGGACAAAATCGGGTTCATCCAATAAATTGTGAGCGGTATGCAAATGGTCACTGCGTGAAGTTGTACAACATACTTTGTAACGATCCGATGAAATGTTTTAGTTACTTCCGCGTGCCAGTAAGATCATTTGGACGAATTTTCACTGCACATCAAAAATGATATTCAACTGCAAAACATTAACATGCGATCCGTATAGTGCGCATTTAAAACAATACGGATTCGTTTATCGACTGATACGTTCGACGTCCGTGGTACTCGCGTTACTCGTGCGTCTACTTCCATAACCGATACTTCTACGACGCTCGTCAAAATGTACGCGCGTACTGACGCATGTGTACGCTCTTGTAGCGCCAGCCTTAAGGCGCGTCCCCACTGCAACGTTCCAAACGTAATCGTTCCCACTGCGAATGGGCTTTCCACCACAAACAGAACATCATCAATTTCAATCACATGTTCAATCAATATTTAGTTTTCACTGAAATGTTACGCGACCAGCACTTATTATTATTATTATTAGTTGCCACAGCGTTCGTTTCCGTTACAAAACAAAAGATAATAAAAAAAAAAAAAAATAAAAAATCGAAACACCGGAGATTCTGGCTACGACCAAAATTAACTTAAAAGTTATCTTTTATCCGATTGTATATCGGATGATACCGATGTATTAAATCTGCAGTATAAATGCGATGGAGGTCTTAGAACTTTTTTTAGGATGTCACCTTGTCAGTACAATGAACTACCAAACGTGGTTATTTATGATTATTATTTTTTTTAATAGTCAGTGAAAATCATTTTAATCGTCGTACATTTCATAACATAACATTTTGTGTAAAAATCATTGTCCGACCAATTGGCCTACGTCCCCACTGAATAATTCACGCGGAAATTGGCGGTTTCATGTCCACACCAAATATCGAAACACACCAGGGGGGGGGACGCGCTTTTATGGGTGCACTCACTCCATTATTTTACTACAATCACGTTCCACGATGTATCGGATGCGCGGAAGTAAACGGTTCTGACGATTCTACGTCAACGGAATCTCCTGTCAGGTGTACATTATGCCATATACAGTAGTCAATTACAAAAGCTGTTTAAGTTTATAAACTTTTCAATTCGACGAGAACGTATCCTTTCTGCAACGAAACCGACGACGAATCCCCTAAATGCACTTCAAATCCCAATTCCATTAGTAAACCATCCCCCATTTTCTTCGAACATCAACACAGCGATTAGTTTTTCGTCGTGTTTTTAGTCGAACCAACCGTACAACATTAGTTATGTAACCAAAGCCGGATCATCCATTTATAGATGAGGCGAAGTAGGGCCCTTGCTCGTTTCGGTCCCTTTGGATTGGTACGGGAAATCGTTTATTTTCCAACTACATACACATTTCGATTGTGTCCCTTAAGGAACAAAATCCAATGCGAATTAGAAATTCTTCAATGTAATTTTAATTCCCAAACCTGTCAAACCACTGGACTTACCTTCATCATACAGACCAATAAGCCTGTTGCCATTTCTAGCAAAAGTATTAGAAAGGCTAATACTTAAAAGGCTTTTACCCTACATCGTCACAAATAAGATTCTGCCAAACTCTCAATTTGGCTTTCGCTCGGCGAGTGAGTAGCACAATACATCAAGTATACAGGTTAGTTGACGCAATCTCATTTTCCCTAGAAAAAAAAAATATTACTGCACTTGTGCAATTCTCGATTAATAAGCCAAGCGTTTGATAGAGTTTGGTATAAAGGCCTACTCTTCAAATTAAAAAAATGTCTTTCCCCCTCATTATACTTACTGCTTAAGTCTTATCTAACAAACCGCCACTTCCAAATCCGGTTTGGAACTTCGGTCTTGGAAATTAAAAAATGCGAATTAACTGTACTCGACATCGATTGCAAACAGTAAGAAATTTGTACTGTATTTCCTCGGTCCCGTTTTTGATAATAACACGATGTTCGTAAAGCGGTCCACCGGGCTAGTTCGGTGTACGGCAATCACGGTACACGGCCAGTGGTGCACGAAGTACGGCGATCGATAAGACCAGACATGCCACACTTTGTAGCATCGAACAAGCCGAATACGTGTTCATTAGCGAAATAGATAAATATTTACTAAAAATGTTTCAATTTTATTATTTACTAAGCAGAAGTTATTTTAAATTATTTCACCAAATATGCAATTCTGTAAATGTGTTAGGGTATTAGGGATGGGCATGAAATCCGAATATCTGAGTTATCCGGATATCCGGATATTCAAATCCGGATTTGAATCAAATTCTTATCAGGATTTGCCGAAGAATCCGGATTATCCGGATAAATTAATTTGCTTTTTATATAACTTAAAACTATTTTTAATTTTTAGGTTATTGTTTTTAATGTTAAATATGATATATTTACATCCGAAAATTATTTATAGAATTAAACTAATTTAAATATAAAAATGAGTAATTGAATAGCGACATTGAATTGAATAATCCGTATAAACCGGATAATCTATGAAATCCGGATATGCCCATCACTAGTTTCTATATACTATTCACACGCCGTTACACGCCACAATTTTTGAATCGCATGATAACCAGTGGCGTCATTTCAGTTTTTATTTGAAAGGGTCAAAGATTTTTACCAGCCCAATAGAGTAAAAAAAAAAAAACCGCTCGCTTCGTTACAAAATATCTACTCATATGTTATCAAATTACCATTCCCACTTCACTTATATTATGGTTGAAATATTTTTTTCTACTTTTCCTCTTGTTACAATCCTTTTTACTAGTTAACAACACCATTTGTAAATACGAGGAAGTAGATATTTTTTAAATAAAATGACATACCTGTACCAATTAGAATTCTGTAAACTATTATGACAATTTTTATTGATTAATATAAACATTACTGAATGATATCTTCCGTTTTTGCATTTTTGAAAATATATCAACTACATCATCTAATTTAGTTTTCTCTGATACAAAACTTTCCGCTATAATTACCAAACACCATCACTTAGCCGTTAATTTCCTATTGTTAGCCGTAAATGGATTTTAGATCATTTTAAAGAAGAAAAATATTGTTCATTGGAAGCAGAAGTAATGGACCAAATCATAAGAATATTTATAATTTTAAGAATTTCTTGAAAAGCATTTGGTAGTTGTTTTAACATTTTGGAAATAGAATAAACATCATGAATTCCATTATCTCGGTCTTCGTTTCCATGATTTATTAAATTGTTTGCAGACGAAAATTCACTTTAAACATTTTTATAATTAATTTTAAATGTCTATAATGGTCAATAAATGTAATTAAATGAGGACTTTTTAAATTAAAATTAATTAAAAATGTATTAATCGATATTTTTTGAAAATATTATGAAAACAGGCATGTTTGGCCCATCGGACTGCTTTTAAAATCACACAGGAGCGAATGCCCATCTTGCCGACCCCAAATAACGCCACTGATGTTAAACCGTTTGCTTTAGAATTTTAATCGGTTCAGTGATCACATTTAAAATCCGCAACGCATTCCTTCTCGATTTCACGTCACGCGTTTCAAACGATTTTGAAAAACGTGTGACGTGTGATGAGCAACAAAATAAATCTTTCATCGAAAAGTGTCGAAGAATGACATTTTTTCACGACATTCGGAAATACCGATGAACGATTTCGGGGTCGTTCATCAAATGCGGAAATAAGTTGATAAATATTCCATTTTTCTCTCTACTCGTGAGTTAACGGGATGAACCCAAGATGTGCGACTGCTATTCGTCCTACTTAAAACGTATTATCACGACCATTTCTTCTACCATTCTATCCCAATCACTGTCAGTTGCAGAGGCGTATACATACATTTTGTATGTGAGTGGATCAGTTGTATACGAATTATTATGGAAGGATAATTTCGAAATCTATGTATAACCTGTACATTAAAATAACCTTTTTAAACATTAAAACGTTCTCTCAGGAGTTGCAGTAAAGACGGAACATGTACAAAAGATTCTCAAAAGTTTTTATAAACTAGGATGTAGAAGTTCACCACAGCAATAGAATGCATCTAATCCAGTATTTGGTTGTATATTCAATATTTTGAGTTTAAATTTCCACATTCGTAACTCATTTCTGACTGTATCAACGTCAGTGTCGGAGAAATACAATTTTACCATCTCATCAAATTCAATAGGTGGTCCATCTGAAACGTATTAAAAAAAAAAAAAAAAAAAAAAAAAAAAAACACTGCAAATATTTAACATGAAATATTAAATATATTTAGTATATTTATAAGTAAAAAATAATTGTATTCGTTCATTCATTCATTAGTCATTAATTTTATAAAATTAATTCTTTTAAACAGTCACTCACATGAACATTACAAAGAATAAAATATACAAAATTCCTAATGCTACTATATTGCGTCACGTTACGTTCAGTACATTATCTACGTTCTAAACGCACATTTACGTACGTTTGTATTTTAAATTTCTGTAATCACAAACAATAGTAAATGGCACTGACACTGTGATGTGATTCATTATTCAAGTTAAAAATATAATATAAACGTTTTAATTTTTTTTTTTTTGCGTTTCATATATTTTCCATCCTTGGCCTAGGACCTCGGTTGATTTTATAATGGTTTCAATGTAGAAATTATAAATAAGAAATATAACACATTTATTTTGAGGACGAATTTACGAAGTTTCAATATCATCTTATTGCTAATATAAACATTAAGTAATAAAGCGACTGACTGATGTAATAACATCAACCGCGTCAAATTATATTATCTGTAATTTACAATTAAAGACAATTAAGATTAATTTAAATTATTAATTAATTAAATTAAATTATTAATTTACAATTAAGACTTAAAGTTGTGTGTTTATCCAATAAATGGATTAATTGGATTGTCAATTATTGACACAGTAACGAGTAACATATCTACGAACAACACGACTTTGATTGCACAATATTATATAAAACTCGCTTATTATGTTAACCCGATAATTATCAACTTTGATGTTAGGTTTTAAGGTCTTATCTCACTGCAATCAGTTTTATGTCACTATATTTTAATTGATTTTTTTTTATTTGCAAAAGTTTTATTTATCTAACAAATTGTTGGAGATCTGCTATAAACAACATTCAACACGAATTACAAATTCTCGTTTAATAGCAGAATAGCAGAATAGCATTTGGAAGCCTTATATCGTCTTCCATTAAGAGTGCCATCGTAGAAGTATGGCCCTAATAGTTTTCCATTTATAGACCACACCATACATTCGTTCCCCGCACAGTTTGATTGTTAGTCTCAAATGTCCAATGAGGATTTTGGTCGTCCCAACAGCAATGATTCTGTTTATTTAAAACTCCATTATTTGTAAACTTAGACTCGTCTGTCCGAATAATGTAATTTAAAACATAAGGATTTTCGATCAACTGGATTTCTAACGAAGCAATGAATTCTACGTTCAGTGTCACTTTTACGTAAATGTTGAACCAAACCAGCACGATAATCGTGCATTTTATGTTTTCATAAAATTGTTTGAACTACCCCACACGAAATGTTTATTTCTCTACTAACGTGACGAATAAAAGTACTAGGATTTGCTCTCACGTAAGCTAGTATTTGCACCTCAATATCTTCTCCAATAGCATTTCCTCGTCTTGGTTGTTGGTTAACAACTCGTTTGGAAAAAGAACCGGTGTCTCTTAAATTTTTTTCCAGTTTATAAAAAAAACTCTGTGATGGATGGTGCCTGTCTGAATTTATAAATAAAAAGGAACTTTAATTTGATAAGAAACTAAGCAGGGGAAATTAAATTTATCGTTAAAACATAGTTACTCGGATAACGAAGAACACAGGTTTCTTTGGCAAGACGTGTATTTTTTTGGCATTCCTAATAAGTAAACAGCATGTCAACTTTTTCAGAATTATTCATAATAACTAGATAAGTATTAAATCTAATTTAAAATCATAAAATAACGATTTTTAATTCTTATAAGTTACTGGCACTTGCTGCAGAATAATAATATGTGAAGAACTTTTGAATTATAACTGGTACCTATGCCCATATGATATTATTTATACATTATAACTACAATACAATTACTGAGATAAATTTAATAAAGATAAGTACGATAGATAAACAGGTGTTTCATAAATTTGTATTATTTATTTTTTTTTTTACGTACTTATTATTATTAACTACGTATTTTGTAATCTGTTACACCCGTGTAAATAACACAAATTCAAATTACTATAACTTGACTATTTTTCAACTTAGAAAAGAAATTCAACCACTAAAATTCATTAAGAAATACAGAGAAAAATAATTTGTAGTCAAAAATAGGTCATGCCATTTAAAAAAAAAGAAGTTATTTTGCGCATGTGCGAAATTAACTGTCACAAAAATAGCCTAATTACATGAAAATGTGTATAATTATGTTTATTTGTTAGCCAAAAAATCAGAATTAAAATATGTGAAGCCTATACATAGTTATTGAGTGTTTCCACTTATTGTGATCACACTGTATATATGTATACTCAATTTTAACGTTGTTTGTCTATATCTATATTTTTTTTAATTAAAATTTATGGTGATTAGATTTTATATTTTCAATAAGTTGTGAATTAAATTTATATCACTTTACCACTAACAGACCTATGTAAATGTAAAGACAATATTCTAACGTTAAAAATTGACTAGATTTAACTTGCCTTTATCTGCCTTTCTAAAATTGAGATGCATTTATCAAACGATTCACGACACGCATATAGTACGCTTCGTTCTATTATATTTTTATTAACACTCGATATCGTTGTTATCGATTTATTTAGATCGTCAAGTATATTTTACTCACAGACTTCTACAGGGTTCAGCAATGAAACCGGATGATTTGAAATGTAGATAAATACTAGATAGTGGTAGTGACAATTATCGGTCCGTCGTTATCAGCCAAATAAAAAAAATGTACTGTTCTATTTGTAAATACAATTTATTAGAAAATAATTTTAATGAGCATAGTTGCAATCAAAAATGTACGCATTCAATTTTATTTGATGTAAAAAATAAAGGATGGTTAATCAAATGGTCAGGTGATGTTATTAAAATAGTTCGGTCTGTTGAACATAAACGTATTTATTTTATTAGTAATCTTACTCTTATTACCATGCCTTTAACATCTAAAATAATGATTTAAACAAAAAACTACGTTTTTAATTATGATATTATATAATTATTCCGAAGAAAGTTTATTGGATAGTCATAAATTATATGTATGGAATATTTAAAAATTCGTTTGCATTATGTTGCTAAGACGAAAAATGCCATGGTTGTTAGTAAACGCCGACTGTTTCACTAAGTTACTTTTGTTTAATAATCAATAATATCGTTTTTTCATTTGTCATAAAATTTATATATGCCAAGGTAGATATTTGTTGTATTTTATACACTTTAAGTAGTAATATTTTTTTTTTAATTAATAATTTATAAATTAAAACATTAGTGAACCAACGAAAAATATAATTTGTAAGTAGATACCTATTTATTTAAAATATTATATTATTTTTTATTTATATTTGATAAATATTAATTTATATTTAATTATTTCTATTAAAAAAACACAAATTATTTTAACTATTTTTTCCTAGAACTATTATTATTTTATTTTATCATTTAAACCTGTTATTCTAAATAACTCCTTATGCATACTGTTTAATGAATGTAATATTTTGCCTATTGTAAACATGGCGGCCATTTAATCAGCTGGCTTCATAGTTATTTCAAGCAATGGTTAGTTGTCGTACGGAGTATCTTATCTGGTGTGATATAAAAATCTGTGATTTTACTGTGCTATGTGTACGTTTACCTAAAAGTGATCAATATTATTACCACTTGACCCATTTTCTTAATTTTGTCTCGTACACGAGTTGTCTGCTGTACAACTAACAGTTGGTGTGTTTTTAATTTGAACAAAAATCGAAAATTTTGTTATTTTTAAGTAAATTCAATGCTTTGCAATAAATCAAGAATTTGAAAGTCTGTATGCATTTAATTATAAATAATGAAAAATATTATGAAACAATATCTATTTTAGTTAGTACAAGTCATGGTGGATTTTATGATTACATATGTTAAGACTTCTTTAATTTTTTGCGTCAAAGAAGAAGTTTAAACCCTCAAAATATTGCTTCTACAGCTATTTTGTTGGATGTAATTAAAATGAAATATGGAACCATAAATGGTGTCTATAGAATACGAAAAAATGGTTAAAAATGAAATATTAAAATTTTACGTGTCTTAATAAAAAAAAAAAAAAAAAATTGGGCTCAAAATGTATAGAACCGTGAAAAATTCACTGAAATAAATTTGATGTATTGCATGATCCCATGTAATACGGTTAAAGAATTATTTGTTTATGTAAGTTGGAAATAAGTTTCATCCCACTGTGCGACGCGGCATAACAAGTCGTTACGTGAGAACAGTATGTCCCTCTTAGTGATGGGAAGAATTCGGATTTTATTGTCAATTAAAATTCTATATTAACACTGTATGACACGTGACAATAATAATATTAATTTAATTTGTATATCTAACGAGTGTCAAATTTTTTTATGAAAAAACATATGTACGCCTAAACGTAAATTATAGATTGTATTGTTGCGCTTCGATTACGAAACGTCTACCGATAGCTTGTTCAAACAGAAGTATCATTGTACTGTTATTATTGTTTTTTTTTCGTTTCGTAAATCGATTTTGTCCTCGAACATTGATTATTATGTTTCGTCCGCGTTTCCGTTACAATATAAATACCGTGACATTGTTTCAGATAAATAAAAACGTTTTTATCACCTTTCACACACAAGTGTGCGAACTGTGAAAACGTACGACACTTCTTATGTATTTATTTAGTAAAAAACATCATAGTCTGTGGTAATATTGATTACAATTCGACGACCCGAAAATACGAATGTAAGAGATAAAATATAATAAAGCGTGTGAGAGATCAGGGTATAGTGGGTTGATTACCTTCCTCCTTGTTTGAGGGAGGACTTTCGGGGTTCGCAAAGGTTACTTTGCACGGCTGCTTTCCTAGTTTTGACACGAGCATTTGACAGAGTGTGGCATCAAGGTCTACTCTTTATACTCAAATCTGTTCTCCTCCCATACTATTATATATTATTGAAATCTTATTTAGTAAACAAACATTTTTCAGTACGATCTGGCTTATCCTTATCCGAAGTATCGCAAATCCACGCTGGTGTACCACAAGGATCTGTAACAGCACCTCTAATTTATAATCTATTCACCTCAGATCAAACTTCTACCACCAACACTACAACTGGAGACTTTGTGATGACAAGGCACTTCTAGCCATCCATTCCAACACTGAAATGGTCTCATACTTCTTACAAAATCATCTCAATCTCTTATAAACCTGGTACAAAGACTGGGGTATAAAAATCGATGTAACAAAATCCATTCATTGTACATTCACACAAAGCTAAAAAGTCTACCCTCCCGTCTACCTCAACAATGTACCTCTTCCAACCGTCTAAAACGTCCGTTACCTAGTCTTACATTTAGACTGCAGATCAACTTTAACTTGGGCGACTTATACCCATACAAAAAGACTTTCCTTAAATAACCGCTCTCACGAACTACGTTATCTTCTTACATCACAACACATCAACTTATAAAACAAACTTCTCTTGTATAAAATCCTACTCTAACCGATCTAGAAGTATGATATTCAAATGTGGGATGCAGCTAAACCATCCAACCTAAACAAAATAAAAGTTTTCCAATCAAAATGTTTCCGCCTAGTAACCAAAGTACTATACTGTTTCCAACGACACTCTACATAAAGCCATTCGAAAAGTCCAAAACGTTGAAAAAACTTTCTACAAACGTACACATTCCAAATCCCACTATCATCGTAATCCCTTGATTTCCAAACTATCCAACAACGCTATTCCTGGTGATCCCAGAAGGCGACTTAAACGTACCTAGTGTCGTGACCTACGTAATTAAAAATATGATTGTACCTCTCCTCCCTTTATATTATATTCAATATCATTCTCTCTTATCAACGTCCTAAAAATAAATTCTTGCCCGAAAGTGCCTCCAATGGGTGACTTCTTATCTCCTGTTATTCAAGCCATGTCACTTCAATCATATACGCCTATTATTATTGTAATTATTATAGATTGTGTATTTAATAATAAATGTTAAAAAAAAAAAATTATTAAAATATCTGTTACAAAAAACAGTTTCCATAGTTTCGCGTTTGATTAAAATCTAACACTAACACAATTATTGAAAATTTAAAAAAAAAAATAATTAATTTAACTTCATAAAATGGTATTATCTTGTATATTGCGGCATCTTAGAAATATTTCATTAAATCTTCCACTAGTGATCGGAAGCATAATATTCTTGTTCGCCGCCGTTCGGCACCAAGAAAGGTAAGAGCTGTTTATACAATATTTGTTTTGTTTGCAATAATCTGTAAATTATGTAAAATTATGTTTTTCTTTTAAAAAAAAAAAAAAATGTTGGCAGCCGTAACCGCCATGATTTTCTACGATTTACAGTCGTGACTAATATTTATGAATCACGAGTGAGAGGGTGCATTAGTCAACCATTAGTTGAGAACACCAGGTCATCCATTTTTATAATATTTTCCGTAAAATCACCTTCATCTTTCTTTTTCGTCGGCCTTAAGATTATGACTTTACTTCTTTAACATAGTTATACCTAAAACAAAATCAGACTAAAATCGGAGAATATTGGGTTCATTCAAATAATTGTGAGTGGTATACAAATGGTCATTATAGTTCTAGTCACGATAATATAACATAAATAATAATTCATAGTACTAATGATTAGGGTTCGGAAGTTGTAGGAATTGCATATTGTTCAGTATGTTCCCAATTTATAGCAGACCTCGTTAGAAATCTGAATTTTACAATGGCGAGTTGAAAAATCAAACATTTAAAATGCATATTTTGTCAATTTTAGCTAAAAGAATGCATATTTGATTGATTTTGCACTCATATTATGCATATTTCATATTTTTTTAAAAAGATTTTTAATAATTTTAAAATTTTATTTTCCTATCCTGTATATTTCAATTAATATTGAGTATGTAAAATTCAAAATTATCAACGAAGATATTTATTGTCAATAACAACTATGTGATACGTATTTAGTCTATTACGCTAAAATGCTGAAATACTTATTTTAAGTACTTTTTATCTGATTGTTAAAATGCAGACTAATTATACATTTTTTCCAGTTATAAATAGTTTTTGTGTATATTATTAATTTATTAACAACACTAGATTTTTTTTTTTAATTCAGAAGATTTTTTTCCCATATTTAACATTTTTAATGCATATTTGCAATTTTTTCGTGCATATTTGCATACATATTTTGCCTTTTTTTAGCTCCTACAACTTCCTAGCCCTTAGTAATTATACCATTAGTAATGATATTTAATGCTCTTATATTGATGTAGTATTGTGAATGGATGTGATAAACAATATTAACTAACGAGTAATGATTAATAAAATAATATTATTTAATATTCACTAAAAGGTGAGATTTCATTTTTTGTTTTTGGTGGTTTCTTAAAAGAGTTTGGTTATATATAGACTTTGGATGAAAAACTCGGGAACGCTCCTCAACATTTTTCCCATTTAAACCATTGATGTACTCTATGCCATGGTAGCCAAACACTAAAGCTGGTTAAATTTATAAAAAAACTTCGACGAGAACGAGTCCTTTCTGCTCCCAAAACCGACGATGAATCACCTAAATGCACTTCAAATCCCAATCCCATCAGTAAACCATCCCCGATTTTCTTCGAACATCAACACAATGTTAAGTTTTTCATCGTGTTTTTAGTTCAACCAACCGTACAACAGTAGTTATGTAACCAGAGCCGGATCATCCGTTTATAGATGAGGCGAAGTAGGGCTCTTGCTCGTTTCAGTCCCTTCGGATTGGTACGGAAAATCGTTTTTATTCCCAACTACATACGTATAGTATTTCAATTACGTTCCTTACGGAACAAAATTTAATGAAAATTAACTGTCTCGACATCGATTGCAAACAGTAACAAATTTATATTGTATTTAATCGGTCCCGTTCCTAATAATAACACGATGTTCGTAACGCGGTCCACCGGGTTAATTCGGTGTACAGTAATTACGGTATATGACGGCCATTAGGCCAATGCGAAGCACGGCGATCGATAACATCAGATATGTCATACATCGTAGTATCGAATTGGCCAAATAAGTAATTATTTTCTAAAACTGTTTCAATTTTATTATTTACGAAGCAGAAGTTATTTTAAGTTCTTTCACCAAATATGCAATCTTGTAAACGTGTTGGTACACACTATTCACACGCCGTAATATACCGCAAGTTAAATTTTTCTTTTGAATTTTAATCGGTTCAGTAATCATATTTATAATCCGCAACGCCTTCCTCGTCGATTTCACGTCACGCGTTTTAAACGATTTTGAAAAACGTGTGACGTGTGATGACCATCAAAATGAATCTCTTATCGAATCGTGTAGATTAATGAAATTTTTTTACGACATTCGGAAATATTGATGAACGTTTTTGGGGCCTTTCATCAAATGCGGAAATAAGTTGATAAATATTTCATTTTTCTCTCTTTTCGTGAGTTAACAGGATGAACCCAAGATTCGCGATCGTTATTAGAAGTGGCGTAGCCACGATTTTGTAAGGTTTACGTTAGATTTGTTGCTCAATTAATTTATTCAAGAACAAAGTTCAGCTGTGAACTTATATAATTATAATATTGTATATTCACATGTTATAAACATCTCAATGTAAAAATTATTTATATACATATATATATATATATTTTTTTTTTCATTATTATTAAAATAAATATATGATAATAAAAAATAATACATTTATTATAATAGGAAAGAAAATGGGGGAGGGGTTTAAACACCCAAAACCCCCCTGTCTACGCCACTGACTATTAGTCCTACTTAAAACATATTACCACAACCATTTCTTCTACCACTCTATCCCAATCACTGTCAGCTGCAGTGGCGTATACATAACTTTTGTTTGCGAGGGAATCTGTTGTATACGAATTATGATGGAAGGATAATTTCGAAATCTATATAAAACCTATACATTAAAATTACCTTTTTAAAAATTAAAACTTTATCTCAGGAGTAGCAGTAAAGACGGGTCATGTATAAAAGATTCTCAATAGTTTTTTATAAACTAGGATGTAGAAGTTCACTACAGCAATAGAATGCATCTAATCCAGTGTTTGGTTGTATATTCAATATTTTGAGTTTTAATTTTCACATTCGTAACTCATTTCCGACAGTATCAACTTCAGTATCGGAGAAATACAATTTTACCATTTCATCAAATTCAATATGTGGTCCATCTGAAACGTATTAAAAAAAAAACACTGCAAATATTTAACATGAAATATTAAATATATTTAGTACATTAATAAGTAAAAAATAATTGTATTCGTTCATTAATTCATTAACCATTAAAAACACAATTGCTTTATGAAAACATCAGTGAATGGATTACTATATATTTATTCGAAAACAGGTTCCTGGTTCAAGTTCTATAAATAGTGATTAGTATATGAAATTAAAATATTACTGATAGATCATTGGTGTGCCATCTTTTGATTGTGACGAAATAAACGTTTACAAAAATCGTAGCATTATTTTTTTTTTACATTTATTAGTCCCTTGCACTACTAAGCACATTATTTTATAACATTTAAAAAAAATGGCCTAAGGAGTATCGGATCTCTTATCAATTATCGCAACGCACAATGATCACTACATTGTTTATGTATTACATTAAGTGTTTATTCAGTAAAAACATAAAAAAAAAAAAAAAAAATCACAACTGTTTAAAAAATAAACGTTTTAAATTAGAAAAGATATCAGATATGTTTACATTTCACACCGCGTGAAAGGAGCGTTTCGAACCCATGGTCCCCTCCCCCCGTAGTTACGGCTCTGTTTGGAGCACAATCGACGTGCGCGCCCCCGGACTTATTCTTACCGTTTCACGTACCGTTCGTGTGAACCGAAACGTTGCGGCGCTCACGTTTCGAATACGTAACGATGCGTTATTGATTTCCGATTTATTTCTTACGAAGAGCTTACGGAACTCGATAATTTCTTACCCGGACGCGTGGGCGTTTTTTTTTTTACAATTTAAATTGCGTACACCGCCTTACGCGTACCTACCTCCGCAGCTTCCGGCGGACGGCGCGGAGAACCGAAAGGGCCAGAGCGCGGCTGTCGGCGATGCCCGAGCCGGAGGACGCGAAACGAACGCGCGCGTACGTGCTGCGCATGTTCCGGCTGGCCAAGCGGTGCGTGGAGACGGACGAGCTGGAGCTGGCCGCGGAGCACGTGGCCGACGCGCTGTTCACGTTGGACGCGACCGCGGCCGAACAAATGTTGGACCACATGAGGCGCTCGCTGCCGCGGAACGTGTACCGCATGGTGTGCAACAACTACGCGGAGCTGGTCGAGTGCGCACGTCCCTGAACTTGGCCCGCCCACAGACCGATATCGGTGCGCAAAGCCTGCACCAGCGGTCGGCTAATCGTTAGCAAACGATAGCAAATCGATTTTCAGGATTTCTTACAGCCGACTCGTGTTTGGGCGGACCGCGATCGTGTAACATTCCACTCGCTTTGCGTGATCAGCACGAAATGCATGCCAACGGTTAGCAAATAGCTAGCGATAGCAAATCAGCAAATCGAAGGCAAATTATTTTCTAATTTTGAAAATCAATTTGCTATCATTTGCTAATTATTTTTAACTTATACGAATTTCAAAACGATACCGTATAGTGAGTATAAGATTGGCTACCTGAACTTGGTCCATCCATATAAAAAACGTTTTTTAGGCATGACGAAATCATTTGCTAATTTTGAAAATTTGCTATCGTTTGCTTACTATTCGCCAACTGTTGGTGCAGATTTCGTACACTAATCGATAAATGGATGGGCCGAGTTCAGGGACGTCGCGTACGCGGGCGCCAGCGGCTAAGAGAACGTGCCGCCGGCGACCGATCGTACCTCAAGAAATAATGTCGCATATACCAAATACCACACGGTTCGAGAAATCTTCGGAGAACGATCCAACGAAAAATGAATTGCTGAAAAAACTAATAAATAAGACAATAAATTTCTTTTTAACCCATAATTACAGCGCAATATTATCTAGGCTGTAGTATTCAACACCACGGACATTTTCAACCGTAATATTACTCTCCAAACAGGAAAAGCCCCCCCACATCATATTTATTACCCGGGTACAAAACTAAATCCGGGCCCCTCTTAAATAACAATTCATTTTTCGATATGAATATACTCTAAATATTAGTTTTATGTATAGATTATATAGGAGTAGCTATAATTAAAAAATAAAATATCAACAAATTTATAGGTATCCTTTATAAATTGAAAACATGTGTAATATTATATACATAGTACAAGCTTAAAGTGTATGTTAAAAATTACGTCACCGCTTTCATGTTTACACAATAGGCTCACGGCATCATGGAAAAAATGTATTTGAAACATTTTTCTAATTTATTTTGAAGTAATTATTTGCATGAACGCCGGGCCCCTCGAAAGTCCGGGCCCCAGTACCATGAGTATAATACCTCGTGGGGGCCTTGCATACCATCATGTCTATTGCAACAATATAGGGTCTTATTTCCAGGAGACTGATCTTTTTTCTGTTTCTCTTCGGTAAACTACTCTTACTTTTTAATTTCTATCTGCGTCCATTACGTGGAGGATAAACAACACTGTTGCCGAACGGTTTCCTCCCACAAGCCAACTTATTGGTGTACCGTTAGATCCACATTTACTCAACACGCTGTTTGTATGTATTTTAAATAGAACATTTGAATAGAAAAAAAAAAATTAAAATTAAAAACTAAAAACCATCCATCGTTAATCGTACGCGACCTGTCGCACGGATCGGGAATTCGTATGACAAGCGCGATTCAGGTTCACGGTGTTGTTTACGAAGACCGTGATGTGGGATAGAGTTCGCCACTGGTAACGAACAGATTCTTTACAACGCGATAGCCCCACGGCAGTCTTGTAAAGTATTCGAATAAAAGTATTTGAATACTTTTTTGTATTTTTTATTCACTATAAAAATACTGAATTTATAAAATTGTTTCAAATTTGGGACAACACTGCAAATTTTTTAATTTTAAATCGTAGATTTTATACAGTAAATAATAAACTATGAACAATAGTTTTTCTATTCAGCCATTTCAGTGGAAATATAAATGACTAATGGATATGATTATTTTTAAATTATGTAGGTATGTAAAAGATTACATTGCAATTATGGTGTAATATACAATTGTTATTCACAGTTCAATAATAACTATATTTGAGTAATTGGTATATTAAATATTAACTGATATAAAATATGTAATATTTAATATTTATTTGTTCATTTACTTTATGCATTATATAGTCAAATTTGCCTTATTTACGTTATTTACGATTATTTACGTTAGTTTAACTTCCAAACTATTATTCCAAAATTAAGATAAATTGGCGAAAAAAAAAAAAAAAATTATAAGTAGGCGAATACTTTTTTAAGTATTCGAAAATATATTATGAATACATTTTTTTAAATTATTCGAATACGTATTCTGAATACAAAATAAAAGTATTCTTTACAAGACTGCCCCACGGTTGGGAAATCGCATGTTTTAACCACGCACCGACACGGAACGCAGCGATCGCGAAACGACTCGGAACAGTGGCGTGGCTAACCCAAAAACTTTCAGAGACAAATATATTAGTATATCCAGTTAGTGGCTACTGGATACTGACATTCGTTTATATCGGTATTAAAATATCTCTTTGTGTGTTACTTACCTAAATTCTTGATTATGAATGTAAATGATTAACCGACCGGCAAAAAACCGAGGGGTGGTCGCCTCTCTATCACCTCCATCACCACGCCACTGACTCGAAACGTTGACAGGTCGCGCGCGCGATCGAATTCAATCGGTCGCATCAGGTTCGGACAGGATCGCGAGACCGTTTTACGTCGGACCGTGACACGGAACACTAGTCTCGGGCGAATCGTTTCGAGGTCGACCAAAAAGCTTCGTGATATGAACATTTTTTGTAGAATACTTATAGATGAAAAAATGTGTAAAAAATAAACATATAATATGTAAACGTATGTAAGCAATTTTCTTGTTTTAACGGGAAACTTGTGCTTGAATTGTTGAAACTATAGTTTCCGTATAGGGTTTGTGTTAGAAACTGCTAATCTTAAATTTAATTTTTGAACCACGCTTACGTGTAAAATATTATTGTTTGTGACTGAAGTTATTGAAATACACGTGTACAGTACGGGTGTGAAAATAACCGAATGTTAAATGTCAATCCGATTAAATCGGTGACCATAATCCGTCGTCAGATAAGATTACTCTACACGCCATTTTATTCGATGTGTTATTGTACATCCGCAATAATTAGATCAAATCCATACATTTCGACATGAATAACCATTTGTTCATTATTTTTGGGGATCTCCGAACTATCTTTTCGACCCCCCCCCAGGTTGAAAATCATTGGGCTAAACCGCTCGTTGTGACCCGTGACATTTCGAACGCACGGTGTCTCGGCGCAGAGCTTTTGCGCACCGCAAACGTCTTATTGCGAATCGATAGCGGATCGACGAAATCGTTCAGTCGTAAGACTAACCGTGTCCGATGAAACTCGATAAAGCGCTCCGCAGTCGTGAAGTAATGTACACGTGGATACCGTAATTGGATGGGGAACACTAGTGCTGAGATTATGTCCTGATTCAGCGCTCGATCGCGTAGATCATTTTGGACGTCAAATGACGGACGTAATCAATGAAAATTCTCTGATTAATTGTACGCGAGTGAAATAATATTGTCATTTAATGGTTAATATTAACTTATTTTTTTTTTATTCGAATACGCATATAACATATAAATTATAGTTTTTTAAACCGTTCGTTACTGTCGTGAACAAACTTTATGCATATTATTGTTTGGACATCGTCTCCTATGCGTGTCAGTTCCGCCGTACACTTGTACATAATTTTTATATTAGTAAATCACTAATACAATAATCAACAGTTGAGAACGAACGTATGAATTGCCTATGTAAAACTCCTTAAAGATCAACAGTTGGGCGATTTATTTATTTTTAGATTCTGAACGGAGTGAAGAATGTATTGATTTTACAATGATGTGTGTTTTTTTTTTTTTCTATTTTTTTTGTGTCTGTCGACACGTTTTGGGGCAGTAAAAATGCTTCAAATGCCTTATGTAGCAACTTTTCTGAAAGGAAAGTGAATCTATTTGGTACTTTGGGGGGGTCAAAAGTAAAAAATTTCCAATATTTTTTAAATGCGACGGGAAAAACCATAAAAAAATTTGGGAAAAACGGGAGTTTTTACGCAAAACCAGTTTTCGACATAATCAAATTTTTTATTTTGCTATAACTCAAAAACTAATCGATGTAAATACTTGAAATTTTCACCAAATGTTTAGATTAGCGTTCTCTATACACCATTCAATTGTAAAGTATTTTGACTTTTATTAAGCTATTTATAGACAATTGAAATTTTCAATTTTTTTAAGTATTTTTTTTTAAATAACGATAAAACTTTTTTGGCTGGCCAGAAAATCTTGAAAATTTAATACAAGGTTTCTTATAAGTTGTTCCTTAACTGATAAAAAAAAATCTAAATCGTAAGTCACAATTTTTTTTTATAAGTGCTCAAAGTTCCAATTTATACGAAATATGTAAAAATCACGATAATTTGCAAGTTATTTTGTAGATAAAAATTCATAAAATTTTTTCTGTTCATACTTAAGGTTCAAAATTTTAACACTAGGTTATCTATAAGCTACTCTTCAAAAATTTTAAATAAATTTCTACCGGAATTAGAGGAAAAAATTTTATGACTGTTTGAAATTTAAATACTTACGAAATTGCATAAAATAGCGATTTATTCTCAAACGATTTTAAATATTTTTTATAATTCAAAAAGTATAAGTCACAGATTTTGAAATTTCTACCAGCTGTTAAGATTGGTATTTCCTTTATGTCATATTTTTTTCAAAATATTATATTGATTTTTAAGTCACTTATAGGCATTTAAAATATTCGATTTTTTTACATTTTTTTTTTTATAATCGGTGATAAAAAAAATTTGGCTCGTACAAAATACTCGAAAATTTAATAGAAGATTCCACAGAAGTAGTTCTTAAAGTCATTCAAAAATTATTAAAATCCATAGGCACAATTTTTTTTTATAAGCGTTTGAACAGCGAATATTGACATAAAATTACAAGTAAAATATAATATAATGTAGAATGTTCTAGACTGACAAAGATATTGGTTTTTTTTTAAATGCTCTAACTCAAAAATGAAAAACCGCAACAACTTGAAATTTTCACCAAATCTTTATATTGACGTTCTCTATACATGGTTAAGATTTCAAAGTATATTGACATATTTGACTTATTATAGACAATTTAAATTTTCGATTTTGTAAAATTTTGTTTTTAAACATCTATAAAATTGAATTGATTAAGCGAAAACTCTTGAAAATTTTATAATACGTTTATAATA